>CM074744.1:4317724-4632724 GCA_037367245.1 Phrynocephalus guinanensis | reverse complement strand
TTCCCTCCTCGCAAAGACAGGTTTTCTTGGCTTCTGGAGCGCTCGGGTAGGCGGCTGGCTGGCTGGATCCATGGCCGAGGCCTCTGAGAGCGCACCCAGAGGTTGGGAGTTCAATTCCCCCGCAGGGGGGTTGGGTCTTCCCGACACAGGCCGGGCTGGACAAACCCGAGAGGATGAATAGGAAGAAACGTTCAAGAACGGAAAACCACCGGGGGCTTACGAAATCGCAACTACCGGTACTTGGCGGCGCTGGGTGCTTTGCTTAACGAAACCTCGCGGCCCAAAAGAGAGAGACGAGGCCGTGGGATTTCCGACCGTGGTTGGATAGAGGGCAGGCCTCCCCCCCCCTCACTCCCTGGCACTTTCAAACAAAACAACGAACCACGCCATGCTCAACGCTGAACCCAGAAGGTGCTGCTTGCGTGGAGCTGCCTGGACTTTGGACAAACCTTAAATCGCGGCTTTCTCAGCCAAGGGGCAGTGGGGCGGGGGGGGGAGGGGATTCTGGTGCTGCCCCATCTTTCCTGGGAGATGGAAGAGGGTCGTAGCAAACGTGTGCCCCCCCCCCATGCAAAAAAAAAAAAAGCTGCTCTTCTCAGGGGAAGAAAAGGAGGAGGTGGAGGCAGTGGTGATGTTTTCTGGAAGTGATCTGAAACTCATCCGGTGCGTGGGAGGGGGGGTTCTGATGTCCATTTCTCAGTCTCGGCCTCTTAACCCCCCCTCCCCGTTGCCTCCCGCCCTCTTTGCGATCCTTGCTCCCACCACCTTCCGCCCCGGAGGCAGCAGGAGGTGGTCTGTGGTGCTGGTTCGAGCCCCCGCCGCCTCCCCGCCCTTGTCTCGGTTGTGTTCTGCATGTCCATCTGTCTGTCCGTCCAGCCCCGGGTACCCGTGGCCGCTGAGATCCTGGGCCATCGCTCTGAAAGGACGCCTTGCTTCCCTATCCTTAAATCTTTCCTTGATGCATTTATGCCCAGGGTTTATGAGGAAAGGCTTAAACATTTGTGGCTCTTTAGTCTGGAAAAAAGGCGCCTGAGGGGAGATAGGATTGAGACGTACAAATTAATGCAGGGCATGATTAAAGTGGATATAGAGGGACACTCTTCTCAATCTCACAAAATACCAGAACTAGGGGACATCCACTCAAATTGAGGGCTGAGAGATTGAGAACAGACAAAATAATTTTTTTTCACCCAGCGCGTTGTTAGTCTGTGGAACTCCCTGCCACAGGGATGGGGTGATGGTATCTGGCCTGGATGCCTTCAAAAGGGGATGGGACAAATTCCTGGAGGAGGAAAAGTCCATCACAGATTACAAACCATGATGGAGATGTGTCATCTCCAGGCTTAAAACCGGGTTACTTCAAGGACCGGATGTAGAGGAGTGGTATCAGGAGACAGGTATCTAGTCTTGTGCGCTCCCAGAAGGATCTGGTGGGGCCACTGGGAGATCCAGGAAGCTGGACTAGATGGGCCTTTGGCCTGATCCAGCATGGCTCTTCTTATGTTCTTATATTTCACCCCCAAACCCAGAGGGAGCCCTGCCAGGAATACACCCTGACCCCACCCCCGATTCAGTTTGGAGGGCCAATCTGTAGGCTCCAGGCCGCAGTGGTGGCCAGACTTTGGCCCTCCAGATGTTTCGGACCCCCCCAACTCCCAGAATTCCAAGCCCGTATGGCCAATGACAAAAGGACTGTGGGAGTTGTGGTCTGAAACATCTGGAGGGCCGAAGGTTCAGCCACCACCGCTCCAGGGTATCTCTTGGGATTTGTCCTTTCCTGTTGGAAGAGAAATTTTCATTATTATTTTTATATTGTTTTAAGCCAGTGGTTCTCCACCCGTGAGTCCCCAGATGTTCCTGGACTGCAACTCCCAGAAATCCTGGCCAGTTCTGCTGGTGATGAAGACTTCTGGGAGTTGTAGTCCAGGAACATCTGGGGACCCACCGGTGGAGAACCACCATTTTAAGCTAATGCACTGAAAAAAACGAAACGGGCTGCTTAGTCTTCCAGTTTTGCCTGGAGGTATTCGAACCTAGATGCCCTAAGCGTATCCGATCTCGACTGGTTTCGGAAGCTAAGCAGGGTCGGCCCTGGTTAGTACTTGGATGGGAGACCACCAGGGAATACCAGGTGCTGCGGGTGCCTGGAGTAGGAACTGGCAAGCCACTCCAGTATTCCTTGACAAGAAAACTCCATGGACATGGAGTCACGAAGAGTCGGTCACGACTGTAACGACACAACACACACATTCGAACTTAGGAAGGCCAAGGGACTGCAAGAGGGGAAGACGCATTGGCCAAACTTCAGACTGCTGTGTTTTTGTTTTTTTAATCTAAAAGAAGACAGCGTGTCAGGAAGCTGGAGGGTTTTGCAGACGGCAGAGGCTGTTACACTGCCAACTTCGGTTTGCTTTGCCCTGGAGCTGCATCTGGCCATCCAGCCGGGAGGTGGAAGTGCATCATATAGAAATCGTTACAGCCTGGCTCGCTGGCAACTGAGGAATCTGGGGTTCTTCTGTATTTAGTGCAACAGACGGAAAGCTTTTAGCTGTGACAGTGCTGGATTCATCTCCTGTTTGTGGAGGGAGAGGCACAGGGCAGGAGAAGGACCCTCTCGTTTTCTCCCCGATACCCTTTCCCTCCCACCCACCACCCCTCTTCCTCCAGGGCCTGGCCTGGGCTGGCAGCCACCTCTTGGGACTGCTGCCTCCCCCCCTCGCCAGTTGCCATGAGTTGGCTGGATCTCTGCCTTTGCTGTCCACCTTCTCCTCCACTGGAGCCAGCTGGGCCCTGAAGCGCCAGGCCGAGTACAGCAGCGTTGGCGGAAAATGTTTGTGCCCCCTCCCCCACCCCCGTTAGGCTGCATCTCCCGTCAGTCCCAGGAACGATTGCCCATGGGGAAAGATGATGGAAGATGCTGAAGTCCAGGAACACGGGGCCTAACTGTGGGGTCTAGGGATGGCAGCAACTCTTGGAGGGAAGAAGCACTTTTTCCATCAAGGACTGCCTGGCTTCTGGGGCTGAACACACAACGCATGATCTGTGTGTCCTTCTTCCATCATCAGCTCCTTCCTTCCTTCCTTCCTTCCTTCCTTCCTTCCTTCCTTCCTTCCTTCCTTCCTTCCTTCCATCCATCCATCGGTCCTCAGCTCCTTCCTTCCTTCCTTCTCTCCTTCCTTCCTTCCTTCCTTCCTTCCATCCATCCTCAGTTCCTTCCTTCCTTTATTCCATCATCAACTCCTTCCTTCCTCCCTTCCATCCATCCATCCTTCCTTTCATCATCAACTCCTTCCTTCTTTCCTTCCATCCATCCTCAGCTCTCCTTCCATCCATCCTCAGTTCCTTCCATTCATCTATCCATCCCTCCTTTCATCATCAGCTCCTTCCTTCTTTCCTTCCTTTCAATCATCCATCGATCCTCAGCTCCTTCCTTCCTTCCTTCCTTCCTTCCTTCCTTCCTTCCATCCATCTTTCCTTTCAACATCAGCTCCCTCCCTCCCTCCCTTCCTACCTACCTACCACAGGTAAGGGGGGGGGGTCAGGCCTGCAAACTGGCGACCAGCCCGGCCTTTCTTCCCTACCGAATGACCCAGGAAACCCCTGGCAGAAGCTTTGAGAGGAGCATAGGGTTGAGAGGGAGACCATAAGGCTATCTAGATCAACCCACTGGTCCCCCCACGCACATTGCAGGGACCCAGGACTCTCTAGAGGGGCACCCAAAGGTGCTGCCTGTTGCCCACAGAGGTTGAGGTCAAGTTAAACCCACGGATGCTTCAGGTGCCACGAGGCTCTTTGGGGGCCCTCACTCGGGCTTTGAACGCTGAGAAATGTCTCTCCTTAATGCCGCCCCCACCCCCCACCAAACCCATTCCAAGCCAGAGCAAAAGACCCACATAGAGCCATCGGGGAGAAAACAAGCCAGGCTTTTATTACCGGCAAGGGAATGGGGGGGGGGTGCAAGGGGAGAACACGGTTTGACCCCCCCCCCCGCAAAATAAACAGTCCCAGTACTGACGGATGGGCTTCTTGCCCCCACGGGGGGGGGGGGGCAGATCCAGCTTAGGCTGCTCAGCCCCCACGGCTACTTCTTAAACCGGTCCAGCGCCGACCTCTGACCTCCGGGGGCGCCCCCCTTGGCCGCTTTCTCCTGCTGCTTCTGAGCCTCCAGCTTCTCGGCCATGCTCTTCCGGATGGCCGTCTGTTGGGGCAGCACCGTGGGGGTGGGGGGTGGGGGGCAGAAAGGGAGGGAGGGAAACACATGGACCAGCGTGAACAGCTGAGCAGAGAAATGGGGGCAGCAGAACCAGAGAGAGGCAGGCCTGGGGGGCAGGGGAGACACAAGGAGGCCTTTGCCCCATGGCAAGGTGTTGTCCCGGGACTTGGATGTTTGGGGTCTCGGGCAGGAGGAAAAGACCCCCTGGCTCTGGCCCCACAGGGCACAGTCTGAGCTCCTGTGGTGCCGTGATGGGGCCCTGGGTCCTGGGTTCAAATTGCTTTCTTGGTCCTATGATCCCTGGGTCACTGTAGGCTGGACACAGCCTTGGTGCCTGTCCTACCTCTCAGGGTTGTCGCTGATCAGAAAAAGGGACCCCTTGTCCCTCTTGAGATCAGCAGGAGAAAAGTTTGGGTGGGGCAGTAGCCAAGAAACGAATAAAAGTCACCCACCTCCGTCCTGGCTCAGGGTGTTTCGAGGCGCTTTCCTTTGCAAATTATGCCTGGGGAGGGCAGGTTTTGGACCCTCCAGAGGGAGGGGGAGCAATGGGGCAGCCCCCTGGCACACCTCACCCGTGCAATGGATCTTGGAGGATCTTGCGGGGGGGTGTTGATCCTGACACTCCCAGTCAGTCCAGGGACCCCAATGCAAGGTTGCCACTACAATTCAATTTATTTATTTATGTCTGAAGAAGTACACATGTGCACAAAACGTCAACATTAAAATATGAAAGTTCGTCTTTAAGGTGCCACATGTTTCGTGTCTTTTCCTTTCCTTTCTTTTCTTTTTCTTTGATTTTTTGCCTGAAATTTATTTTTCCATTTCCCTGACTTTCCCTGACCAACCTTTGTTGATTTCTCTAACCACCAGTCAAATATAACCACAAGTTTTTTTTAAAAAAAGTTATGTTGCATTAATGCAAAGCTCACTCTACAACTATGCAGGTCTCAGCTGCAAAAATATTTGTCAAAGTAAGAGATTTAAGGCCCACTTCTTACAACATTAACTGCAGCAGCAACTGTTTGGCAGCTGCACCAAAATTTACACCGAGATACGAACGCCAGTTCGAGTAAACTCGAAATGCTAACCAATGACATAACATTTTTGCTGCTGTCCTACAGGTACGTTAAAAAAATGAATAAACGTTCTATCTAAAATGGTTTCTCTGAATCCACATTACAAAGCCTTTTTGCTTTAAAACTGCAGCAGTAATCAAGCTGGAAATTATAGATAGATAGATAGATAGATAGATAGATAGATAGATAGATAGATAGATAGATAGATAGATAGATAGATAGAAAAAGGAGAGAGAAAGTGATAGATACATAGATAGAGATAGACAGATAGATAGACAGATAGAAAAAGGAGAGAGAAAGTGATAGATAGATAGATAGATAGATAGATAGATAGATAGATAGATAGATAGATAGATAGATAGATAGATAGATAGATAGAAAAAGGAGAGAGAAAGTGATAGATACATAGATAGATAGATAGATAGATAGATAGATAGATAGATAGATAGATAGATAGATAGACAGATAGATAGATAGATAGATAGAAAAAGGAGAGAAAAAGTGATAGATAAACAGATAGATAGAAAAAGGAGAAAGTGATAGATAGATAGATAGATAGATAGATAGATAGATAGATAGAAAAAGGAGAGAAAACGTGATAGATAGATAGATAGATAGATAGATAGATAGATAGATAGATAGATAGATAGATAGATAGATAGAAAAAGGAGAGAGAAAGTGATAGATAGATAGATAGATAGATGCTTTCATCCCAGTTTCCCTGACTTTCCCTGATTTGGGACCCATTTCCCTGACTTTCCAGAAAGTGGCAACCCTGCAATGATGCTCCTGGGGTGACCTTTTTTTTTTAAAGAAAACAATCCAGGCAGCCCGAGGGAGGAAGGCGGAGGGGGAAGAGAGCAGAAGAGACAGACGCAAGAGAGGCGCTCACCCGCTGCTCCTCCGCCGCCACCTTTGTCTTCCGCCTGAGCCGGCCGGACGCCGAATCACGCCCCTTCGTCCGCTTCCGGGGGATGAACTTCTTCTTGGCCTGGGGGTCAAAGCCCTGCGGAGGGTGGGAAGAGGGTGAGGAAGACCCTGGTCTCTATTTATTCAGCCGGCCCACCCCCTAACCCCAGAAGGACGGGGTCCTTCTCTCCCACCTCTGCCGTTTCCCGCCACCCCCCTCACCACCCCGGCTTGGTGCTGCCCCCCCCCCGCCTCACCAGCCTCTCCACGCGCTCCTTGTGCCGCTGCTCCAAGGAGATGGCATCCACGGCCCCCAGCTGGCCTGGGTCGAGAGAGATCAGCTCGGCTGGGATCTGAGGGAGGAAAGAAAAAAAACAGCTGAGAACCTGAGGCCACGGACCCGGAAGGCCAGCTTTTCACAGGACCCCCTGAATCCTCCACCCTGTCGGGACAAGACAAGGGCACCGGCTTCTGCCGGGGCTGGACTAGATGGCCCCGAGGGACCCCCTCTGGCTCAGAGATTCTACGGTGGGTCTCAGGCTGCCTGTGGGGGGTGGGGGGCAGTACTTGCAGACTGGCTACGCCTCCCTCCGTGTGTGGAGACGTAAACGGTTCAGAAATTTTGAAGCCATGAGAAAAAAAGTTTTGGAAAAATTGGGGATGTGGGGGCCAGAGGAACTGTTCCCCCCCCCCCATTTTATCCTTAAAGTTTCCAGAAATGTTGTACAGTGGTACCCTGGGTTACAAACGACCCAGGTTACGTAACAAAGTCCGTTGAAAATAATGGCTCTGTTTATGTATTCCACCCCCCCCCCCAGAATACTGTGGGTTACGTATTTTTTCTGTGAAGAATTACTAGATAGATAGATAGATAGATAGATAGATAGATAGATAGATAGATAGATAGATAGATAGATAGATAGATAGATAGATAGATAGATAGATAGATAGATAGATAGATAGAAAAAGCAGAAAGTGATAGATAAATAGAGATAGAAAGAAAGAAAGAAAAAGCAGAAAGTGATAGATAGATAGACAGTCTCCAACTGTCATGCATAAAGCTTTTTGGACCAAGATAGATAGATAGATAGATAGATAGATAGATAGATAGATAGATAGATAGATAGATAGATGTGTTTGTGAGTGAGATAGATAGAAAGAAAGAAAAAGCAAAAAGTGATAGATAGATGATAGATAGATAGATATAGATAGATAGAAAGAAAAAGCAGAAAGTGATAGATTATAGATAGATAGATAGATAGATAGATAGAAAAAGCAGAAAGTGATAGATAGATAGATAGATAGATAGATAGATAGATAGATAGATAGATAGATAGATAGATAGATAGACAGACGAATCAACTTCGTAGCCTGAGGTACCCCTGTATCTCTCTCTGTTTGGACTACTATTCCCAGAATCCCCGCTTGCCAGTGGGGACAGGGAAGTTGAATTCTGCCCACAAGGAACCGGATCTCAGGAAGAGACAGGCACATGGGTAGAGGAGTACCTGGGCAAGAAGGGGTGCAGGAGTGGCCCACGATTCTGCCCCCTCCAGTAGTGGAGATAGATTTTATTCTGCTGGACAAAGTCTCTGGGGGGGGGGGCAATTCCCCATGGGGCAGAGAAGTTGTGGGGAATAATTAAAAATTCAATGATGAGGACGGACACAGTCAAGCGAATTTACCCCTGTAGCTTGGCTCACTCACTCGATGCGGCCAGATCCAAGGTGGGGAACATGGGTGTGTGTGTGTGTCCTCCAAAAGGTTCCTGATTCCAGACCACTGTTTACACTGGTGTGAGCTCATGGCAATTGTACTGAGACCAAAACAGACACACACACACACACACACACACACACACACACACACACACACACACACACACACACACACACACACACACACACACACACACACACACACACACACACACCACTGCCTGGGTTTAACCCCCTCCTGCCACCATTGGAAACGAGACCCTGGCGCAGACTGGCTAGCAGTGAAGGTGGCTTGGCCACTGGATCCAGGTGGGAAATACTGGAAAACAGCCCCCTCCCCCCCCCAAAAAAAACCTCCAGCACCACCACCACCCAAGCCTTTGCAGACGTCAGGGTAAAGCTCAAAAGAAACAAAACAGGTTCCCCCCCCAAAAAAATCCTACCAAACTCTGTTTTCTTTTACAAATCTCCCTCCCCCTCCAAAAAAAAAAAAAAAGAAAGAAAATTCTCCAGTGTCTTAAAGGGGTTGGGAACATTTATTTTATTTTATTTATTTTATTTTAGAGTATTTTTACCCCGCCTGTCTCCTTGGAAAACGACCCAAGGCAGCTTACAGTAATGAGTGATAATACTCAGTCCAGAACAGTTAAGAATTGAAGGACATCTTACAGCATTAATAGACAACATGACATTAAAACATGCGACTCGCCACCCCCCTTTGACTACTACAGCCTCTATTATCCCCTGCTACGGCTAGGAAACCATGGGGTTTGTAGTCCAGAGCGTGCCGGAGAAGCACAGGGCGGCTGGGGGACGGGAAGTCCGCGTTTTAAGCAAGCCCCGCAGAATGATGTACTGAGAGGGGTGTATGGGGTTGTCTCTCTGCTTGCAGACGCAAACACAAAAGTGGGGAAAACACACACACACACACACACACAAACGCATGAGTGTCACTTCCTCGCTCTGTGGTGGGTGGGTTATTCCCTTTGTATTCCACCTTTCCATCAAAAGGCAGCCCTCCAGGCAGCTCGCCCAGTTTTTCAAATAACAAAAGCAGACCAAAGCAACATTTAGGGGGGGAAACCTTCGTAAAACCATATCAGCTCATTCCACCATAAAACCACACCAAAAAAAAAACACCCACCACCAAACAAAGCGCATGGAAAGGACCATTAAGGCCTCTGAGCGTTCCGTGTCCAATTCCCTCAAGGGCCCAATTACGGTTTTATTTACAGTGGCACCCCGACTTAAGAGCAGCTCGACTTAAGAGCGATTCGACTTAAGAGTGGAAAACGGTTGGCGTTTTAACTGCCGCCTTACAATTTTAGATATTACAATTTTTTGGTGTTGTTTTTTTTTGCTCGACTTACATTTTTCCCCATTTTTTTATTTTTAACGTATTTTTAATTTTTTTTTAGATAGGTACCCCGACTTAAGAGTAGATCGACTTAAGAGCATGTATTCGGAATGGATTAAATTCGTAAGCTGAGGTACCACTGTGTTTATTGGACTACTATACTACCCGTCTAGCTACTTGGCTACTCTGGAGTACTTGCTGTAGTTTAAAATGTGCATTTCAAATATATATATATATATATATTAAGCCAACAGGCCACAGGTCTGAGTAGGTATGTAGCCCTTGAATTTAGGGAAAGATGAGTGATAGACACATGTTTCCAGTGAGGGAAAACCATCTGCACACACACACACACACACACACAAACCGCCAAACTGTGCCCACCTCACTCCCAAAATGGACGTTTTCTGAAGAGGGAAGGCTGCAGCTCTGGCCTCAGAAAACTCAAGAGTCAAAGTTTCCACAGGGAACGAACTGGATTCTGATGGTTCTACGGAGAACCGGAGAACCATCTAGTCCAGTGGTTCTCAACTTGTGGGTCCCCAGATGTTCCTGGACTACAACTCTCAGAAGTCTTCATCACTCGCTGAGCTGGCCAGGATTTTCTGGGAGTTGCAGTCCAGGAACATCTGGGGACCCACAGATGGAGAACCCCTGATCTAGTCCAACACCCTGCCAGGGGGGGGGTGGTCCCGTTGTCACACTATTCTAAGAGTTAGGAGGTCCCCCCCCCAATGCTGATATTCCGCCGAAAGCTGTGTTCTCTTAAAGAAGGCCTCTTAAACATGTCCCCTTTGGGGAATGGCAAGACCCAGAATCCCCCACGGCTATGCAGTCCTGGAGTATTCTGGGATCTCAAGCGCCTTTGACCTCCCGGACGGACAGATCCGATTTGGGGTGACAAAGGCCTTCAAAAAAAACAAAACATGACAAGACAAGACGAAACAAAAGTCCAGCCCTCAAGGGCGGTGTGGGTGTGGGTGGGGAGAATGGAAGCGTAGCTGACCACCATTTCCACGCCGTGGCGCAGTGGTTGAATGCCTGTACCGCAGGTAAAACTGTGCTCACGGCCTGGGGGTTCGATCCCAGGGAGCAGGCTCAAGGTTCACTCAGCCTTCCATCCTTCCAAGGTCGGTAAAATGAGTACCCGGCTTGCAGGGTGGGGTGGGGGGTGGATTTGTAGCCTGCATGACTGTAATTAAAAACTGTAAACCGCCCAGAGACTCCTTGAAGTGGTATGGGGGGGACGGTATAGAAGCAGAGCCCTTTTATCGGCAAGTCTCCTAAGGAGCCACCTTCTTGGTTTGAGGACTTGCCATTACTCTTGGTAGACCCCCCCCCCCCAATTCTTTAGCTCTAACCAGAGGCTTTTGTTTTCCATTGGAGGGGGGAGGAATGAAATGGCCAACAGGCTTTGAATTTGGGGTGGTCTGATTTTCGTCTGTGTTGAATCCTGGATCTGCCCAGCAAGGGGTGGGCATCGGAGGGCAACCCCCCCACCCACTTATACCTCCCCCCCCCGCCGGTTGGGGCCTTACCTTCTCCAGCAGGGCTTTCACCTCCCATTCCTGGCGTTGCTTCTTGCTTCGGAAAGGGTTGCTCTCCAGGGCGTCGAAATTGGGCTCCCCGGCACCTGCGGCACCAGACGGGCAGGGTGGGGAGGGGGCCGGAAGAGGGAACCCCCCCATGCCCCAAAAATCCTCTCCCCCCCCCCCCCAAGTACTGGCTGCCCTTGCTTTTGAGAGTACAAGCCCACCTCCATCCTTGGTTTCCTTCCCTACCCGAGCGGGCGGGGGTGGGGGTGGGGAGCCACCTCTCCCCCATGCCAAGACCCCCTTCCTCAATTGCAGTGGTGGCGAACCTTCAGTACTCCAGATGCTTTGGGCCACAACTCCCAGAATCCCAAGCCTAGACGGCCAGTGGCAAAGGACTGTGGGAGTTGTGGTCCGAAATCACCTGGAGTCCATTTAAAAAGGATGTTGACAACCTCGAGCGGGTGCAAAGGAGGGCGACCGGGATGGTTGAAGGTCTGGAAGAAATATCTTACGAGGAACGGCTTAGGGAACTGGGAAGGTTTAGCCTTTCAAAAAGAAGGCTGAGAGGGGATGTGATAGCTATGTTTAAATATTTGAAAGGATGTCATATTGAAGAGGGAGCAGGTTTGTTTTCCACAGCTTCAGAGACTAGGAGTAGAGCAATGCTTTCAAACTGCAGGGGATTGGACAGATTCGTGGAGGAAAAGTCCATCACAGGTGACAAACCACGATGGAGATGTGTCATCTCCAGGCTTAAAACTGGGGTACTTCAAGGGCCAGGTGCAAGGGAGTGGGATCAGGAGACAGAGATCTACTCGTGCGCTCCCAAACGCATCTGGTGGGGCCACTGTGAGATACAGGAAACCGGACTAGATGGGCCTTTGGCCTGATCCAGCATGGCTCTTCTTATGTTCTTATATGTTCTTATGAAAAGAGATTCCATTTGAACATTAGGAAGAACTTCATCACAGTTGGAGCGGTTTGGCAGTGGAATAGGCTGCCCCAAAGGAGGGTGGTGGAGTCTCCTTCTTTGGAGGTTTTTAAGCAGAGGCTGGATGGCCATCTGTCGGAAACACTGTGATGGGGGTTCCTGCATGGCAGGGGGTTGGACTGGAGGGTCCTTCAGGTCTCTTCCAACTCTATGATCCTATGATCCTATGAGCCAGGAAAACTCACACTGAAATATAAAACAGCCTGTTTGATTGAACAGGCTGCAAAAAACTTTTTTTTGGGGGGGGGGTGAAGCAGGAGGTGGCTGTCTTTAACAGAAGCAGATTTCCTAGTCTATGTTCACTGGAGTGCCCAAGGTTCGCCACCACTGCTCCGTAGGGACCACCCGCCTCCCGCCCTACCCCCCCTGGCCCCCCAGCCTTCTCCCCCTTCTGCCCCCAGCCGGGCCTCTGCCCCCCCTCACCTGGCACTAAGAGGCTGACGAAGCCCTCCTCGTGCCCGACGCCCAGCACGTCTTCAAAAGGGCAAAAGCGCAGGCCGTGGGCAGGCCGGGGCAGGGAGTGACACAGGTAGGGCTTCGAAGGGGGTGCCACCAAGATGTCCTTGTACACCTGGAGGAGGGAGGAGGAGAAAGAGGACTCAGGCCCTATCAATATATTTGGGGGGGGGAATTATGAAAGAAATACACAAATGCACATGTTTTATGTGTATAGCACAGAAAAACTAGCTTAGCAGCAGCAGCATGTAGATAAAAGTGTAGGTACTTGCAACAAGTGTTATTGTGACTAAGAGCCATAGAGACAAGGAAACATGACTTAGAATAAAACTCTTATATTGAATATATACAGTAGATAAGAAAAAAACAACAGCATAACACCAAACATAACATATATACAGAGCAAAATATACAACAGAGCGTGGGGTACTGTTTTATTTATTTATTTATTTATTTATTTTCAAATTTCTATACCGCTCCTTCTTCCCAAAATGGGAACTCAGGGCGGTTTACAACAAAAAAAATTAAAAACAGAATATCATCAGAGCAGAACAGAGACAAATCCTATAGAAAGGATAGGCGGGGTTTAAAAAAAAAAAAAAAAAAAACACCTACTCTAGTCAGTATTAAAGGCGTCAGTAAAGAGTAAGGTTTTTAAACCTCTTTTAAAGGACGCCAGTGATGGAGCCTGTCGCAATTCCCTCGGCAGTTTATTCCAGCATGACGGACCCACCACCGAGAAGGCCCTCCCGCGAGTACTTGCTTTGCGGGCCTCCTTCGGGGGGACAGTCCGGAGGGAAAATGCCAAAGATGACCGGGTGGGTCGGGCTAGATTTAGTTGTCGGTGAAGGCGCTCTGCCAGATAATCAGGGGCCAAGCCATGGAGGGTTTTGTAAACCAAAACCAACACCTTGAACCTTATTCGGGATGCAACGGGCAACCAGTGAAGGCGAGCCAGGATGGGGGTGATGCGGTCAAACCGACGCGCACCAACCACCAGCCTGGCCGCCGCATTCTGGACCCGCTGCAATCTCCGAACAAGGTTCAAGGGGAGCCCCATGTAGAGAGCGTTGCAATAATCCAGCCTCGACGTGACCAGCACCTGTACCACTGTCCTCAGGGAGCTCTCGTCCAGGTACGGGCGAATCTGGGCGATAAGCCTTAGATGGTAGAAGGCCGACCTGGTCACGGCTTATCACCATAAACAGTCCCAATTTACATTTCACCAGCCAGTTCCTTTCTACACATTGTATAACCAGTGTCATTGTACACTGGTTGTACAACAACAGTAAAGGTTATTAAATTAAAATTAAATAAAATATTAAACTCATCCGGCATGATTTTAACCCATCACATCCTGACACACCATGATGTCATTAAACTATTCCACCTGTGCTAAATCACTGTAACCTCCTAGTGATTTCTAATCCCTTGCACTTGTGGCTAACATCATGACACTGCATTTTCGACTGACTCCATTTTACAAATTCTCTGTTCACTCTGTTAAATATACATGACATACATTTTGTCAATTCTAACATATTAGGACAGGCCCAGGCATTGGAGGTTCCCCAGGAAGAGAGACGCCAAGGCCCTCACCTCGGACACATATACACCCCCCAGCCGCCCGGAGCTGCTGACCTGGACGACTTCCTGACAGGCGGCCCCCAGGAGCCCCCGCTGGCTGAAGTCCAGGTGGCCGGCCCCCGTGGGCAGGAGCAGCGAGTGGAGGCGCCGGTAGGCCCTCAAGTCGTAGATGTGGAGTTTCCGGTCAAGGCCCGAGGTAGCCATGTATCTGTAGTGCGAAATGACAGGAGGGGGGGTAATATGACCCGGGTTCAAGTCCCTCGGAAGGACATGCCTGGGTTTCAAAGCCTTTTTTTGGGGGGTGGGGGCTGCTCCCCACCGCCGTCAGGCTCAGCGGCCACATCGCCTTGTGGAAGGGAGTTCCACCGCCCTCATCGTATCGCCAATAGAGATGGGCACGAAACGAGCAATTTTTCGTTTTCGTTTCGTTACGTAACGAAAAACGAATTTTGTCTCCAAAATGAAACGAAACGAACCGAAACAACAGAAATTTTGTCGTGCGTTTCGTTTTCGTTGCGGCAAATACATTGAACTGTAATGAATGCTAATGAAACAGCAATTTTTCATTTTCGTTTTCTCGTTTTGTTACGTAACAAACGAAAACAATTTTTTTTGCAAAAAATTCATGAAAAACGAAAACGAACCGAAACGGACCCCCTAAACGACAAACGAAACACCATTTTTTTGAGTCGTGCCCATCTCTAATCGCCAATGCAGGGTCGGTTTAAGAAATGCAAGAAATACTGTACTGGGGTTTGGCATTGTGTGTTACCCCCCACCACTCCCGCTCGCAAGTGCAAAGGGACATCAAAAAGTGGATTGCTTCTAATAGGCATGATTCTTCTGTTTTAGAGGCTTCTCAGATTTCGGGTGCACGAGAGATAACCACCCACTAAAGACACTTAAAATAAATGCTTTGATTTACATTTTTTTTGCCAAACACATTTTGAAACAACACTATTCAGTTCCTTAAAGAATTTTGGCTCCAAATTAATCGGCAAATTTTGAAAAAGAAAAAGTATCTTAGGCAAAATATTCATTTTAATCGCCGCAATTCTTCCTAACAGAGATAGCTGTAGTTTGGACCATCTTTCCAACTCCTGCTTAATCTGTACCAATAGTTTGTTGTAATTATCTTCTTTAAGGGTAGAACATCTCGCTGTGATATATATTCCCAGGTATTTTATTTTCTTGACTATTTGGATATTTGTATTCATTGTAAGTTGCCAAATGTGATAGATAAACAAAAGTCTTATTTATTGCTACATATTCTAACAGCAGCTAGAATAACATGGGCCCAGTGCTAGAAATCTGAAAATATCCCAACTGATGAGACTATTATTAAAAAATAGTAGAATGTGCAGAAATGGATAGATTAACCAAAAGATTAAAAGGACAAGAAGAATCACATTTCAATGCTGGTTGGGATCTTTTTTATGACTGGTGGAAAACTAATCTAGACTAAAACGAGATAGAATCAGAGGATAAACAGGTAATAATATGTCAATAAGAGTGAATCACCAAGCGAGAAATGTCATATTATAGAAATTTGTGGATGTATATTTTATGGTACCTTTTTCTTTCTTTTTTCCCCTTTTTTCCCTTTTGTGATGTTGTGTATGTTCTTGGCTTGATTTCCTATGTTTAATTATTTGCATGCTTAATAAAATGTTTAAAAAAGAGAGAGAGAGTGAGGAAACCTGTCTCAAAGGCCAAATGTAAACATCTTTAATATTGAGCTGAAGGCCTAGACGGTTATAGATCTGAATCATGAATGAATGTAAGCAAAGGCCGAAGATGCATTCCGACCAAGAAGCAACTGATCTCTGATTGGCCTAAAAGGACATGTGGCTGTTTTTTCCATGCTGTGAAGAGAGAGAGAGTGAGTGAGAGAGAGAGAGAGAGAGAGAGAGAGAGAGAGAGAGAGAGAGAGAGAGAGAGAGAGAAGGATTTTTTCGGTAATGGTTTTCTGCATATGGATTAATGGACCATGAATAATCATGATTCATGTACAGTAAATGCTTTTAATGTTTTTACATGTGAATTTGCTATTTCATTCTGTATTTCGTTTGGTCCCATGGGTCCGAAGAAGGGGACGCAAAAGGTCACATTCCAATACAATAATTAATCTCTAAGGTGCCACACATTTTGGTCTCTTCCCCCCCCCCCACCGCCTTTGGATTCTGCCTGATATTCTTAAACCTAGTGTTCAGTAGATACGACAATTCTTAATCCCGTGACCTGCACCTAAGAGAGAGAGAGAGAGAGAGAGAGAGAGGTCTCGCAAGGCCTCAAAAACAGTTTGGGCTTCTCTCACAGGAGAGACACATCTAGATATCGATATGGTGTCTGCCTCTCGGGCAGACCTCCCGGGATGGAGAACAATGGGATTTGTAGTTGCAGAAATCCGGTGTGTGAGGGGAAACCCATTATCTGGCAGAAAGGTAAAATAAAATAAAATAAACCCAAACAGGTCTCTTAGAGGTCCCCCCCCCCGCACATGCGTGCTAGTCGTGTCCGACTCTAGGGGCTGTGCTCGTGTCCATATTCAAGCCAAAGAGCCAGTGTTGTGCAAATCCGTGGCCACGTGCCCAGCACTGCCGCAAGGAAACACTGTTTTACCTTCCTGCTTTTTACAGCGGCACCTATTTATCTACTTGCATTCACATGCTTTCGAAAACTGCTAGGTTGGGCTGTGTGGCACCTGGGATGCGAACTGCTGAGCTAACGACTTTGTAGCCGCCGTTTTCAGGGTTCTAGCCCGCCGAGCCACCAGCTCCTTGTTTTAGAATGAAATAAAAATAACAAAGGCACTCACGTCCCGGAGGCATCGACGGACAAGGCCCTCACGGACCCTCGGTGGCACAGCATCCGGACGAGGGGTTCCTTAAGATTGGGGCTCCAGAGGGTCACTGTGCCTGTGCCGGGGGGGGGGGGGGGTGAGCGGGCAGGGTCAGTGGGAAAAAGGGAGCAAGAAGATTCAGGAGGGTCACCACAGGGACAGACATCCCCACTTTCTCCCACTCTGTACCCTGTTTCCCTGAAAATAAGACCTCCCCCCAAAAATAAGCCCTAGCAGGATTTCTATGCATTTGTTAAATATAAGCCCTACCCTGATAATAAAACCTAGTGATGGACGTGGCTATGGTTGTGTGCAGGGCTGACATTCAAGCATATTATACTTAATAAAAGGAAGACATCCCCTGAAAATAAGCCCTAGTGTGTCTTCTTGAGAAAAAATAAATATAAGACAGTGTCTTATTTTCGGGGAAACACAGTAGAAAACGGGAGTGGGAGGGGGGAAGAAAGAGATGGCAGACACCTACCATTGCTGTGTCCCAGGTGGACGATGGCGTTGGAGGGGTTCTGGGCCATCACGCCGAGGCGGCCCCCCTTGGTGCATATGGTGGCCACTTCCTTCCCCACGGAGATGTCCAGGTACTGGAGGAACCCCGTCTCGCTCTGGCTCGGGGCACCAAAACGGAACATGAGTTTTTTTGTGGGGGGAGAGGGAGGAATTGCATGCACGACATAAAAGTCTGTGGCAGCAGATGGAGGAATTAATGGCTACAATAGTCCCCCACTACAAAGAGGTTCATGTATTATGGTCTCAGTATATTGCGTTTTTTTTTCTACAGAGAAGCAGGCTTCCAAAGACAGGTTTCTAACCCCCTCCTGACACCTCAGCAAACAGAACTGGGGATGTTCCTGCCGGCTGCACTTGCAAAGGGAGGTTTTTAATCCCCTCCTGACAGCTGATGAACCCCAGGAAAGAGAAGGCCAAGGTAATTTGTGGTGGTGGTGGTGGTCTTCCCCTCCCTCCCCTCCGTGCCCGTGGTCTCCTCACCGCCGTGGCCAGGAGGAAGTGGTACGGGAGGAACTCCATCCGCTGGACCCGGTAAAAACGCTTCAGGCAATTCAGCTCCAACCCTTGGTTGTCGTAAACGTACAGCCACTGACGCTGGGCCACGGCAAACATGGTTTCTGTGTGCAGCCACCTGGAGTGGGGAGTGGGGGGGGCAGGGAGACACACAGAGAACAGAGGATAAAGAGCAAAAGCCAACAGAAGGGGAGCAGAATCTGTGGCACGGCGTGGTTTCGAGGGCCCCCTGGCTTTATGCCACACTGTGCCACGAAAACCCAGGTCGGTGGCCTCAGGCTACTCTCTCTCTTGCAGCCTGGCCTACTTTGCAGGGGTGTCGCAGCCCCAGCTAGAATCTGGCACAAGGCGAGGGTGGGGGCAGGCAGGAACAGAGGTGAGGGGCAGGAGCCTCAATCCAGGAAACAGCAGTTTTTTTGGGGGGGGCAGCCCGGAGCTATACCTAAGTTTTTGTCCATTTGCCTGCTGCCTGTCAGTGTGTGGGGGAGGACTCCACCAGAAGAAGCATCTGTTCTTACTTCAGCAAACAACGACAACGAGAAACCCCGCACAAAGCAAAAACAGGCATTTCAATTGCCTCTTTCAGGAGAACGGGGGCCTATCTTGGCACCGGTTTCCCGAGCGTTCCAGGCCATTTGCAAAAGCCTGTGGCGAGCCAGGAAAACTCACCCTGAAATAAAACAGCCTGTTTGTTTGAACAGCCCGCGTGAAACTTTTTTTGGGGGGGGGGCGAGGGGGGCTGGGGATTGGAGCAGGAGCTGGCTGTCTTCAACAGAAGCAGGTCTCCTAGTCCATGTTCATCGGAGCACACGGAAAGACTCGTCATGTAGACAGTCACAGGAACATGGGAAAAGACCCACCTCCGTGGTCCCCCTGGAAGGCCAAAAGGGCACTAGCCAATCAATCAATCAATCCATCAACCAACCAATCAATCAGTCAATCCACCCACCCACCCACCCACCCACCTATTTACCAATCCAGCCGTCCCACCCACCCACCAACCAACCACCCATCCACCTACCAATCCATCCATCCAACCATCCATCCATCCATCCAATCTACCAATCCATCCATCCATCCATCCGTCTGTCCGTCCATCCATCCACCCTTCCATCCACCTATCTTGCACCAATCCATCCACCTATCTACCAATCCATCCATCCATCCATCCACCCATCCGTCTGTCCATCCATCCATCCATCCATCCATCCACCCATCCGTCTGTCCATCCATCCATCCATCCATCCATCCGTCCGTCCATCCATCCATCCATCCATCCATCCATCCATCCATCCATCCATCCACCTACCTACCTACCTACCTACCTACCTACCTACCTACCTACCTACCTACCTACCTACCTACCTATTATCTCTGTATACTGCATTGATTAGGGCTGGGTGCCTAGATGCCCTGAGCACATCCAATCTCTCGTCTGATTTCGGAAGCTAAGCAGGGGCGGCCCTGGCTAGGACTTGGATGGGAGACCACCAGGGAATACCAGGTGCTGTAGGCGCCTGGAGGAAGAACTGGCAAACCACTCCAGTATTCCTGCCAAGAAAAACTCCATGGACATGGGGTCACGAGTGTGATGACACAACAACAACAACTATGCAACAGAAAACCAACAGAAAACCTTGCAAGGCACCTTCCCCCTCCCCCCACCTCCCATGGCTTGCTGAGGCCACAGCAGGGAGGGGAAAAGGAAAAAAACAAAAAACCCAAATGGATGCCCCTGGCTAGGAGCCTCATGTATTAACTTCTTTAGTGTTTTCTCCTGAAATGGGAGGGGGTGGGGGAAATCAAAGCTCTCTTGCTGGAATGAGTAAATTCGTTGTTTTGCACTGTCTGGTTGGTTCCCATATAGAAAGGCCTGTGGTGAACATCCAGGCTCCAGCCTTGCAACTGCAAGGTTGTGGCTTCCTTTACTGAGTCCGTCCATCTTAAATTGAGTCCTCCTCTTTCCCTGCTGCCTTTATGTATGCTAACATTCCGTTTATTGCTCTATGACGGCCCCCTTTCTTCTGCACCGATGGGGGAGCACTCCAAATCCAGGCCACCACTGTCCCCTCTGGTTGTCTCCGTGGTTCCCCAGCACAGGGACGGGCCTCCCTCTCCCCTCCCGGCTGGTCCGGTTGGGCTGGAATGGGAATCTAGAACCTTATGCACACATAACGTAGGAAAGCAAAGCCATCGTTTCTGAAAAATCCTGACACAGAGAGGTGTTCTTCCCTCCACCCACCAGCGAAAATATATCCCATTGACCACCCGATTCCAATTTCATGGGGTCTGTGAGTCCAGTCCGGGTTTTGGTCCGAACTCTACAGCCGTTACCAAAGGCGACGGATGAGCTCTATTCCCCAGGACAGGCTCAGCACCTGGGACCACACCTTTCAAGTTTGGAGGAGAGGCACTCACGCGAGGTCGTTGATGGATTCCATGACGTTGATTTCGCACATCAGGGTTTTGGTGTGCCAGTCAAGAGCTGCCACGTGGCCACGGCGACCTCCCAGGAGCAGATGCCTGCAGCAGGGCAGAAAGATTTTTTTTGGGGGGGGGTGTTGGCAAAAGAGCCATCAGTGAGAAAGTGGAAGCTGAGCATTGCTAAGAAAATGGCATACAGCTGGTTAGAGCTGTCTGGCAGTGGAAGATGCTGCCATAAAGGAGGGTGGTGGAGTCTCCTTCTTTGGGGGTTTTTAAGCAGAGGCTGGATGGCCATCTGTCGGAAATACTGTGATGGGGGTTCCTGCATGGCAGGGGGTTGGACCGCATGGCCCTTGAGGTCTCTTCCAACTCTAGGATTCTATGATTCTATAAACCGTGAAAAAAATTACTGGACAAGTCTTTCTGAAAAAAAAAAAACCCTTAAAAGTGAATTTTCAAAATAAATTTCAATGCCAGCCATTGGCTGAAATCCATTGTTACAGGAAAAGTGCATCGTTCAGTGCTTCCTGGCTGGCAATTAACGAGTCGCCACTGAAACTGGCGGGGACCTTTTAATAGCCATCAAGACTGAACATTGGCACCTTTTACATAAGCAAAACAATAAAACAGGATTTATTTATTTGTTTTCTTTCTTTCTCGGGACTCCAACACCCATGCTCCCTTCGCTTGTACCCTGGCTGGAAGGATTCCGGGAGCCCGAGGCCGAAGACGGAACCACCCCCACCCCCTGCCCCGCACCCCTCCGTGGCCGAAGCCGACCCATGGCTGCTCACCTGCCGTTGCGCGTGTAGTTCGCCCTGTAAGGTCCGAACTGGTTCAGCCTCAGCTCAAAATGCTGCCGTGAGGAAGAGGAGGCGAGATCAGGCACCCAGGACTCTCCAGGGGCTCCACCGAGAGGTTCCCCGCTCCTGGGGAAAAGCCCCCCCACCCCACCCAGGGCCAAATCCCCTCCCTCCCCACCCACCCACTCACGCACTTACCTTGGCACTGGCCGCCAGGTCGACAGCGTCAGCAATGTCCTCCTGGGCTATGGTACACGTGTCCTCCCCGTCCTCCCCTTCCAGAAACCTGGCGGGGATTAAGGGCGGCATTTACGTCGAAACTCTGAACAAGACGATTTATACACACCCTTCTCCCTTTCTCCAACTGGGAACCGGCCCTTTGGGTTGCTAAAATTTTAACATCCATGGCTCACAATATACACCCACCCACCCCACCCTTTTTGCAGGCTCTTTAGTCTGGAAAAAAAGCACCCGGGGGGGGATATGATTAAAACATACAAAATAATGCAGGGCATGAGTCAAGTGGATAGAGGGACGCTCTTCTCCCTCACAAAATACCAGAACTAGGGGACATCCACTCAAATTGAGGGCTGGGCGAGTGAGAACAGACAAAAGAAATTAATTTTTTTCAACCCAGCGTGGTGTTAGTCTGTGGAACTCCCTGCCACAGGAGGTGGCGATGGCATCTGGCCTGGATGCCTTCAAAAGGGGATTGGACAGATTCCTGGAGGGAAAAGTCCATCACAGTTTACAAACCAGGTTGGAGATGTGTAATCTCCAGGCTTAAAACCAGGGTACTTCAAGGGTCAGATGCAGGGGATTCATGGTATCAGGAGACAGAGATCAAGTCTCGTGCGCTCCCAAACACAACTGGTGGGGCCACTGTTAGATACAGGAAGCTGGACTAGATGGGCCTTTGGCCTGATCCAACATGGCTCTTCTTATGTTCTTATGATGGTGACCCTGTAATTCCAACCCTCTGGGGAAGAGTGGAGAACTGTTCCTTAACTTACCTTAACTTAGAGAAAAGTTGACTAAGGGGGCGACAGGAGAACACTTTTCAAATACAGTAATACCTCGAATAAAGGATTCCTCTGATAACAAATTTTTCGGATAACAAATGGAAATTTCTAGGTATAGGGCTGCCTCGGATAACAAATGTTCCCTATGGGTTGCCTCGGATAACTAATGTCTATAATGCCTTGCAAAAAAAAGTGTACCCAGGATGGATTGCACCCCCTGTAGTTTGTGGAGAGGTGGGAGGAATTAGAGCGTTTTTTCCCATGTTTTTGAGCCATTCTGGACATGTTTTGCTGAGGGATTTAGACTTTTCTAACTTGGAAAGACAGGGAGCTAGCTTTTATTCATCTTTGCACGGCTTTTCTTTGCATTTTTGGCAGGAAAAGGCTGGGGCAGTCATGCTGCTTTGTTCTGTCCATGTTTGCAATATTTTCCATTGCTCTGCAGGCATGAACAGGCTGGATTCCTCTGGCTGCTTATGTTTGTCCTTTTGCATGTTTTCTCCATTGCATCTTGGGTAGGAATAAGTTGGGGCAGTCTTGCTTAGTTTCTCCTGTCCATGTTTGCATTGCACTGCAGGGGAGGTGTTGTGGAGGGGGTGTTCCAGTACTGCAGGCCTTTAAAGTGCACTTTATAAAGAGGTCTGGAACCTTGCCCCCAGCTTTTTTTGCCTTTTCTCAGACCTCTGGAACAGATTAATCGGTTCCCCATTCATTTCCATGGGAAACCGCGTTTCGGACAACACATTTTTCAGATAACAAATTGCCCCTGTGAACGAATTAAATTTGTTATCAGAGGCACCACTGCATTTGAAAGGCTGCTATACATAGAAGGAAGGATCTGTTCTCAGTCAGGACAGAGTGCAGGACAGAGAACAATGGGCTAGTTAGGAGAAATCAGCTTTCAGCTGAATATCAGAAAAAAAACTCCCTCACTGTAAATCCTGCTCTTTGATGAGACCTTAAAACTATATAGCACGTTATAAAATAAAACTATCGTCAGATATAGCTTTTTAAAAAAAACTTAAAAAGCAAAATTTCTTGCTATAATTAATCTAGCTGCTGTCATAAGGTTTGCTATTAGTTCCTTTGTTGTAGCATCATAATCTTTACTAGTTAACAATGATAATAGTGCTGTCTCTGGATTGCAATCAATATCTAGTTTAATCATGTCACTTAGCTCTAAAAAAAACCCTGTTCCAAAACTTTTGAACTATTTCACATTCCCACCAGAGATGCATATATGTACCCATCTAGATTTCAAGATAGAAGATTGATATAACGAACTTTGGGATATAGCCATAAACGACAAATTGTCTTGTAGCTTAAAAGTTAAACGAGGAGAAATGAAAAAAGATGTTTTTTATGACATTTGGGGAAAATTTATAGACTTTGTATTAGTTGAAGGGAAGGGGAAAGAGCCGACGAATACTTCAAGACAGTTCTGGAGAAGAGGACTTTAAGAAGAATACTAGAACAATAGAAGACGGAGTAATAAAGAAGAACTCATGGAAGAACAGGATGGTCCCGGGGGTGGGGGGTGCACTTGTATTGTTAATTGTTAGTTGCTATTTTGTTTGAATGTATTATAAAATTAAAATTAAAATATATTTTTAAAAAAGCAAAAAAAAAAGTTCCAAGTCTGCCTTTTATCTCTCTCTTTTAACAAATAAATATGTTTTTTTTAAAAATGTCACCAGGTGACCCCGAGGTGTTTGTGGCCTTTAAAAAAAGTTGTTATTGTTGGTGCTTTTTTGTTGTTGTTGTCTCACGGCCGGAGAAGTGCGACGGAGAAGCATCCAGGCACACACACCCCCTCAGGAAAGTGAAGCTGAATGAGGCCTTGTGAGGTCCGGCTGGAGTCAAAGCCCGCTGGTTACCCTACCCCGCCTGCTCTGTCAGTATCTCGGTCCCGTACAAAGGCCAGCATTGTTTCTAAGGACACAGAGAAATATTTCCTCAGGGCTGGACCTGGACCAGGACTTCAAAAGCAGGGTGGGGTGGGGGGTCAGGCCGTGGCTGGCGGTTGAGTCCGACGTATGTCAGATATCAGTTAGTGAAATACATGTATTAGACAGTACAGTGGTACCTTGTATAAAGGAATTAATTCGTTCCAAATGAAATTATGTTAAGCAAATTTTCCTTTATACAAATTCCCATAGGAATGCATTGAAAATGGAGTAATCCCATTTTTATGTTGTACGGATTTTCCCCATAGGTGATTATGTTAAGCAAATTTCCCCTATCTCCAGAATTTTTTATGTTGTACAGATTTTATGTTATACAAACTGTTTGTTATACAAGGGTCCACTGTATTATGTATTGGGTCCAGACATAACAGCATGCTACGGTAGACTTCTTTATTCCACACACAACATGCATAACACAACACACACATTCCATAAATACCTGTAGCTCCACCCCCCAGTTCACCCCACTAGGCATTTCCTCATTACAAGGTCCACCTGGCTTCAACTGCTGTAAGCCTTACTCTTAAAATAACCTATACACAATACCCTATACACTACAGACAGGATGATCTCTATATATTTGATATGTATTTAATCGGTTTAAAGATGGAGTCTGTAAAAGTGCAAAGTCACGGTGACTCAATGGATAATTTTTTCTAAGGGAGTACAGATGTTAAGAATGAGCATAATGAATTTTGGCTGATGCAAGGGGTAGCAATAGCTATGAGGTAATGCCATTTATGATTGGACAGACACGTGTATAAAAATGTTCTGTAAATCATTGTTCACTGGGCCTTCCATGAGTAAGGCACCCACTTTGTTTCCCTGTCATATATTTTGTCAGTGTAGTGTATGCTGTTATGCTGATGAACTTTGTATAAGTTCTGTGACGCTGTGATATATTTTTGTACAGTTTGTAATATAGCTGTTTGGTTTTAAGAAAGCTCTCTGTCTCTGGCTAACTATTTATTCAATAAGTATTGCTTCTGCTGGCTGATCAAATAGCACATACTCTGACAACATAAGAACGGGAGGAAGGGAGCACGAGAGACCCCCCCCCCCGCCGCAGTTGTAGGGGGAGGTTACGCAAGCCTTCACAGGCACCTTCCCAACAGGCCAAAACGTTGGGGGACCCTGCTTTTCACCCGATTATTTCAGCAGGAGGGAAAGGGCGTTGACCAATGGGAGCTCAAACTGAGCCTTCCCAATATCCATCGTGGGGCCAGATCAGGAACATGAAACTGTGAAAGGGCTTTGGATAGACCTGGCTAATTTTATTTATTTATTTATTTATTTATTTATTTATTTATTTATTTATTTAATATAGCTTGTATGCCGCCCACTACCCAAAGGTCTCTGGGCAGCTCACAATCAAAATAGAAAATTAAAACATCAAAATTACAATAAAATAAGAACAATAAAAATATGTAAATACAATAAATACAATACAGTCACACACACCCCGCCATTTCACGGTTCAGGTACTGTGGTCCCACTACATTGCGGGATCGCAGTACCTGCACTGCGGGGGGGGGGGTGATGGGGGGGGGGGGGCAATTGGGTCGCTCCACGCTGCCCCCCCCCCCCGCACCTCTGAGAAGCCTTGGAGCCGTGCAGGGCGGCAGCTGGGAGCGATTGGGTCGCTCTGCGCTGCACTGGCCCATCCGAGAAGCCTCGGGGGTGCGTGGGAGGGCGGCGGGGGGGGGGGCGATCAGGTCGCTCCGCACTGCCCCCCCCGCCCCTCCAAGAAGCTTCGGGGCCGTGCGGGGGCGGCGGGGGAGGGCGCAATCTCCATTGAAATGCATTGAGTCAATGGATTTCAATGGAGAAATTTTCCCCATTGGAAAGCATTGAGCCAATGTTTTCCAATGGGGAACATTTTCTCCATTGAAATGCATTGGCAATGCATTTCAATGGAGACGGCCCCGGAGGAGAAGTCTCGGGTGGCATGGGCGGGCGGCGGCGGGGGGTCAGATACCCCTGCTGCCGCCGGCGCGCACCACCCCAAGACTTCTCAGACAGGCACGCGATCACCCTCCCGCCCCCAGGCCCCACCCACCTGCTTCCGCATATCGCGGATTTTCACGGATTGCGGGTGGGGTGGGTCCCTAACCCCCGCAATCGGCGGCGGCGGGGGGGGGGTTACTGTACATTAAAAACGCAATACTAAAAGTCTTCTGCACAGTGTCTCCCAACCAGGGAGCCGTGATTTTCCCCCCAAGGGGTCACAATGCATCTTCTGAGGTTTGTGGACTGCCTTAGGAAGTAACCTTGAAATAACCTTGGAGAGGGGTCCAACCCATCTCAAGGAGGCCCCACGGAGAACCAATCGCCAAACCTCTGGGCTCCGTAGCCAATTGCCCCATTCTTCTATGTATTCCTTGTTAAATAATTTCTCCCTTGGCTTTTCAATGTGTACCCTACATACTGTAATTTTTAAAAAACTCTAAACCGCCCAGAGACTACTTGAAGTGGTATGGGGCGGCATATAAGCAGAACACTTTGCTTTTTTGGAGTGGGAGATTTATTATTATTTTATCATTATTATTTATTTTAGAGTACAGTGGTACCTTGTATAAAGGAATTAATTCGTTCCAAATAAAATTATGTTAAGCAAATTTTCCTTTATGCAAATTTCCCATAGGAATGCATTGAAAACAGAGTAATCCCTAATCATGACCATTTTTATGTTGTATGGATTCGCCCCATAGGGGATTCTGTTTAGCAAATTTCCCCTATCTCCGGAATTATTTATGTTGTACAGATTTTATGTTATACAAATTGTTTGTTATACAAGGGTCCACTGTATTTTTACCCCACCCTTCTCCTTGGAAAAGGACCCAAGGCGGCTTACAGTAATGAGGGACATAATATACAGTCCAGTAGAATTAAGGCACGTTCAAGTATTTGAGAACAAGGAAATTGAGAGACATCTTACAGCATTAATAGACGACATGGCATTAAAGCTACAAAGATGCAAGCTAGTGTGTATCTAACAGGCCCTTTTTGTGGCAAGGGGAGGAAAAGCCTCCACTTTCTGGGCAGGGAATACCTGGGAATCTTTAATACCTGGGAAGGCCTCGTGGCGCAGTGGTTAAATGCCTGTACTGCAGGTAAAACTGTGCTCACCACCTGGGGTTCAATCCCCGGTAGCAGGCTCAAGGTTCACTCAGCCTTCCATCCTTCCGAGGTTGGTAAAATGAGTACCCAGCTTGCTGGGGGGGGCAATGTGTAGCCTGCACACTGTAATCAAAATTGTAAACCGCCCAGAGACTACTTGTAGTGGTATGGGGCGGTATATAAGCAGAACACTTTTAAAGCACCATTTAATATTAAAATGGATGCACCTTTTAAGCCAATCCGGCAGGTTGTTGTGTGGTAAATTACTTGGCGACTCTAAAAACCCTGCAAGGCACAGAGTGGACACCTATGGACTTCCTTCCAGAGTGCGCTCCGACGAGCGCTTATTCCACACATCTTAAGTTGTAGGAGGGAGTCCATGGACACCCGCCTTCCTAAAATAAAAATAAAAACTAAGCTAGTCGTAAGGACGTTTGGGTCTGGCAGTTCCTAAAGAGGAAAGCTGCACCTCCCTCGTCAGAAAAACTGGCTTTCACAGTGGGGCTAACTGGCCGGGATTCTCGTCCCAATTGTGGCTTAGGCCTCGCGCCACACCTGGCTCCCGAAACCCCTCCAGGAGAGAGGGGAATACCGGGAACCACCGGTTGCAAGCACGGCGTGCCGTGTCACGAAGGGTGGCGCTCGGTCCCGGAGACCAAGAACAAAGGCCTTGGCAGGGCCACGCCAGCCCCTTAAAAACAAACCTGGTTTTTGTTTTGTTGGCTTTGTTATCCTAGACTCGGAAGGACGTTTCCGCTTCGTTTGGGGCGGAGGAAAAAAACCTGCTGCCGTGCAAAAAGGGGGTAGTGATGATGGGATAGGAGGCGAGCCCGGGGACCTCAGAAACAGGAACAGGGCGAGCGGCCTGGCTTTACGGCGATCACACCCTTGGTGCCCATCTAGCCCCCCCCCCAGCTCTCTCACAGGCGTCTCACAGGGGCTATATCTGGAAGCTGCATCATGGCTACTGGACTGCTTTTTGAGAGACAGAAACCCTTCGCCGCTCATCCAAACAGCTTCATCATCGGTCTGAATACAGCTAGTGCAAGTCCTCCATCTTATAATCAGTCAGCAGGGTGACAAGAGGTCAAAGCTGACTGACTAGATAAGATGGGGGGACTCGCACTAGCTGTATTCAGACCGATGATGAAGCTGTTTGCATGAGCAGCGAAACGTTTCTGTCTCTCAACAAGAAGTCCAGTAGCCAGGACTCCACTTCCAGATAAACTCACCTGGATGACTGAGAATCTTCACAGACACAGGGGGTATAAAAATCCAATAAGTAAGTAAGTAAGTAAGTAAGTAAGTAAGTAAGTAAGTAAGTAAGTAAGTAAGTAAGTAAGTAAGTAAAATAAATAAATAAATAAATAAATGTATTAAATAAATGTTTAAATGTATAAATGTGTGTGTTGTGTCGTTACAGTCGTGACCGGCTCTTTATGACTCCATGTCCATGGAGTTTTCTTGGCAAGAAATGTATAAATGTATAACTGTATAACTGTATAAATGTATAACTGTATCAATAAATAAATAAATAAATAAATAAATAAATAAATAAATAAATGCAACCCCGTGGGCTTTCCCCTCTGAGACCCCCCCCCAAAAAAGACGTCTGGCAATGCAGGGTAGGGTCAACCTCTGCGTAACACAAGGCGCCGCGTGGGTGGAGGCGGGAGGGGGAGGGGGCGAAGGCTTACCCAGGGTCTTCCAAGAGCAGTAGCTCCGTCCGGGCGGCTTGCTTAGCGGCTGTCTCTGCTTTCTCCTCCTGGGAGGCCAGCTGGTGCTTCAGGCCTCGGTTCAAGGCCGCCTTCTGCAGGGGGGGAGGGGGGGGAGGAGGTGGAGAAAAGTGGGGGGGGGGCAAAGCAAAAAGCAAAGTGTTCTGCTTTTATACCGCCCCATACCACTCCAAGTAGTCTCTGGGCAGTTTATAGTTTTTAATTACAGTATGCAGGATACACATTGGCCCCCACCCCCCAACAAGCTGGGTACTCATTTTACCGACCTCAGAAGGATGGAAGGCTGAGTCAACCCTGAGCCTCCTAATGGGGATTGAACCTCGAGTCGTGAGCACAGGACAGGCATTTTTAACCACTGCCCCACGAGGCTCCTTGGCATGGAGGGACTCAAGAGGGTGGGGCTTCGGGGTTTTTTTTGGGGGGGGGGAGCGAATGGCACTCACCAGCTTCTGCTTTGCCCCCCTCTGGAACTTTTTCAGCCGTTCAGGCGGGACGGCGGCCTCACCGGGGAAAGGATCCTTCTTCTGCAAAAGGGGGGGGGGAAAGGAGGCTGTTTGGGGGGGGTTGGCCCCCAAACTTTGCACCCCACCCATCACCAATTCAGTGGCCGGCTCTGTCCCTCCCCAAATCTCTCTCTTCTCCTTACTCCCGAGATCCTGTCCTTGCCACCGGGCTCCTTTTTCTTCTTCCAAGGGCGCCCATCTTTCCGTGGCTTCTTCGTCTCTGTAGAGGTGGCCGCCGTGGGCTCCCGGGCCAGGCCCGCGGCACCCTCCCAGTATCTCTGTGGCGGCTTCCTCTGGGAAAAAGAGGGGTTGGGAAGGAGTGGATAAAGGTCAGGGTCAGCAAGACGGGCCGATCAAAGCCTTTTACACCCCACCGCCACCCTCTCTTGGCCCAGCCTCTCTCGTTTTGCTGCTGGGAGCGGCAGAAGGGCCATAGGCATCAGCAGGGCCTTCGAGGGCCCTGAGTTCAAATCCCGCTCAAAGGAGATGAAATGGAAGGCGGCAGACAAATACAGGAACATAAGAACATAAGAAGAGCCATGCTGGATCAGGCCAAAAGGCCCATCTAGTCCAGCTTCCTGTATCTCACAGTGGCCCCACCAGATGCCTCTGGGAGCGCATGAGACTAGATCTCTGTCCCCTGATACCACTCTCCTGCATCTGGCCCTTGAAGTACCCCGGTTTTAAGCCTGGAGATTACACATCTCCATCATGGTTTGTAACCTGTGATGGACTTTTCCTCCAGGAATCTGTCCAATCCCCTTTTGAAGGCATCCAAGCCAGATGCCATCACCACATCCTGTGGCAGGGAGTTCCATAGACTAACAACGCGCTGGGTGAAAAAAATATTTTCTTTTGTCAGTTCTTACTCTCCCAGCCCTCAATTTGAGTGGATGTCCCCTAGTTCTGGTATTTTGTGAGAGGGAAAAGAGCTTCCCTCTATCCACTTTACTCATGCCCTGCATTATTTTGTACGTCTCAACCATATCCCCCCTCAGGTGCCTTTTTTCCAGACTAAAGAGCCCCAAATGTTTTAGCCTTTCCTCATAAGGGAGGTGCCCCAGCCCAGTAATCATTTTAGTCGCTCTCTTCTGCACCTTTTCCAGTTCCAGTATGCCTTCTTGAGATGTGGTGACCAGAATTGTACACAATACGTCAGGTGCGGCCTTACTATTGTTTTGTATAATGGCATTATAATGTTGGCTGTTTTATTTTCAATCCCCTTTTTGATAATCCCTAGCATGGAATTGGCCTTCTTCACCGCTGCCACACACTGGGGAGACACCTTCATGGAGCTGTCCACCAACACACCAAGATCTCTTTCCTGATCCGTCACGGATAACTCAGAGCCCATGAGTTGATAGATAAAGTTTGGATTTTTTGCCCCAATATGCATTACTTTACACTTGGCTACATTAAAACACATTTGCCATTTTGTAGCCCATTCCCCCAGTTTGGAGAGATCCTTCTGGAGCTCTTCACAATCTTCTCTGGTTTTTACCACACGGAAAAGTTTTGTGTCATCTGCAAACTTGGCCACGTCACTGCTTATCCCTGTCTCCAGGTCATTTATGAACAGATTGAAAAGCACCGGTCCCAGGACAGAGCCCTGGGGCACACCGCTTTTCACCTCTCTCCATTGTGAAAATTTCCCATTGACACCTACTCTTTGTTTCCTGGATCTCAACCAGGAAGAGAGAAGATGAAAACAGCCCATCCCACCATCTGTTCCCTGGACACACACACACACACACACACACACACACACACACACACACGTAACCATTGGCAATAAGAAATTTATAATTCATCATATATTATATTATAGTATAAAAGCTCTTAAAGCTTACGTGTATTTGTACGGGAAGAAGTGTGTTAAGAGTCCCTTTCTGGTAAATTTCCGAGGCCTCTTGGAGCAACTTCCCTTCGCTGACCACAAACGGTCTTTTCTTCCCATAAGTTTGCTATATTAGAAAATAACTGTTTTCTGCTTTCTTAACTAAGAATATGTGCAAATAGTTCAGGTAATGGACAGTCTGGGAATGATAACGTGTCCTAGTCCTAACAGGGTATAAGAAGGCTGGGATTTGTCATGAAAATTGTCCTTCTGAACAGAAGCACCCGAATGTACATTCGTAAATTAAATCTTTCTCAGAATCTGACAACCCGGTGTCAGCCTATCTGTCAATCTGTCTTTGAACCCTGCAAAAGCTTAACCCATTGCAATGTAGAATTGTTTGTGGGTAACACAAACACACACACCACCCTAGAAGGCCCATTTCAGAAGGTAAGCAAGGTCAGGCCTAGAGTAAGGGAATTAGGGTGATGGGACACAGCATGTAAGGAAATTAGCATGATGGGATATGGTGCGATTTATAAGGCTCAATATTAACTGCACATTTACAGCTTTCTCGCTAGACCCTTATCTATGGAATGTAACAGTCCAGACCTAATAAGCCAAGTTAGAGAAAATTAGACAGCTTCCATTGGTCAATTAGTTCACGTGATGTACAGAAACCTCTCGGATCTGGGAGAAGAGACGTTTGTACTTAAGTATGTGGGAAGTTCTTGCTTTTTGTACGGCTTCAAGATGTAGTCAATTAGATTTAGACCTAGCCAGTTTAGGCTTGTATTTTTCATAGTATTAAGCTTGTGAGAATATCATAAACTTTATTATTTTTCAGGCAATAATATATGATTGTATCTGATAAGCATTTTTTTCATTGATTTTATGAGTTTTTTTTTCCAGTTTTGTAACTTAGAATAGTGAACAAAAAGGATTTCATTAAATTGTTGCTCTCAGACTATTTGTTTTGTTTTAAAAGAACCCACAGGAACGTGGGTAATTCTCGGCTAGCTATGCTCCTGAGTTCCGTCACACCTAGAATAAGGGGGGAGGGAGTCCCACACACCCCGTGGAGGGTAGAGGAATTTCATTGTGAGGCTGGGAGCAGGATGCTGCTTTTGCCGGTCAGATGGACAAGGCACAGCAAGAACGACCAAGGACCTGATTTCCACAATGGGGTGTGTGGGGGGTGGATCCGTATCTTCAGCCTTCTCTAGATGCTGGGTGTCACCCATTGTAATGTATTGTTTTTAGCAAGTCCCTTCAAAAAGGCTAAAGGAAAGGAGCCAGGGAGAGGCAAGCAGTGAGGCTGAATGTATCTCCTCCTGAGAGTCCACCATTACTGTGCGAAGCAGCCACCTTCTCGGTGGCTGCACCAATTATGTGGAATAAGCTTCCCGGTGAATTACGGCTGGCTCCCTCGCTGGCGTCATTTAGGAAAAACCTAAAGACCTATCTTTTCCGTGACGCCTTTGGAGATCTCTAGGGATCCAAATATGTTTTTTGTTGTTGTTGTTTTGTTTTTTATATATCCCGCCGATCTATTTACTCTTGGAAACCTCTGTTTTAGCCTTTGTATTAACTTGTTGTTTTATCATTATTGTTGTAAACCGCCCTGAGTCCTTTTTATGGGAAATAGAGCGGTATATAAGTGTAAATAATAAATAAATAAATAAATAATATATAGACAGGGATGTTTTCAATGTTAGTTTCCATCCCTCACAACTTAGAATCATAGAATCCTAGAGTTGGAAGAGACCTCAAGAGCCATCTAGTCCAACCCCCTGCCATGCAGGAACCCCATCACAATATTTCCGACAGATGGTCATCCAGCCTCTGCTTAAAAAACCTCCAAAGAAGGAGAAGCCACCACCATTTGCGGCAGCATCTTCCACTGCCGAACAGCTCTAACTGTCATGAAGTTCTTCCTAATGTTCAAATGGAATCTCTTTTCCTGTAATTTGAAACCATTGCCCCTTTTAGATGGTCCACCATACAGGACTGCATTGGCTGATTTCATAAATGCACCAGTGTTTTCAATGTTATTGCCATCCCTCATATTGGAATTTTTACTCTTTTTCTCTAATGGCTCGCGTTCTCTTTGTAGCTTTAACGTTGCCTCTTATTGCTGCAAGATGCCGCTCAATTTCCTGTTCTGAAACTTGAATATGCCTTAAATGTACTGGACTGCATCTTGTCGCTCATTACTGTAAAGCCGCCTTGGGTCCTTTTCCAAGGAGGAAAGCGGGATAAAAATAGTCAATAATAAAATCAATAACAAATACTGGCAGTCAGGAAGTGTGTGTTTCATAATGTATTCTCTAAGGCTTTCACGGCCAGGATTTGATAGCTGTTGTGAGTTTTTTTGGGCTGTTTGGCTGTGTTCTGGAAGTTTTTCTTCCTGACGTTTTGCCAGACTCTGTGGCCAGCATCTTCAGAGGGCAAGGAGCTCAGGGGAGCTAGGAGTTCTCTCTGTGCTCTGGGATAGAGAGTAAGCACAGAGAGAACTCCTAGCACCCTGAGCTCCTGCCCTCTGAAGATGCCGGCCACCAACACTAGCAAAACATCAGGAAGAACAACTTCCAGAACATGGCCAAACAGCCTGGAAAAAACTCACAACAGCTATAAGAACATAGTAAGAAGAACCCTGCTGGATCAGGCCAAAGGCCCATCTAGTCCAGCTTCCTGGATCTCACAGTGGCCCTACCAGATGCCTCTGGGAGCGCACGAGACTAGATCTCTGTCCCCTGATACCACTCCCTTGCATCTGGCCCTTGAAGTACCCCGGTTTTAAGCCTGGAGATGAAACGTCTCTATCACGGTTTGTAACCTGTGATGGACTTTTCCTCCAGGAATCTGTCCAATCCCCTTTGGAAGGCATCCAGGCCAGATGCCATCGCCCCATCCTGTGGCAGGGAGTTCCACAGACTAACAACACACTGGGTTAAAAAAATTATTTTCTTTTGCCTGTTCTCACTCTCCCAGCCCTCAGTTTGAGTTTCTGTGCTCCTGTGAACTCAGATCCTTGGGTCCCTTTGGCCAACTTGGGGGGGGGGGGTGTTAGACTCAGGCTTCCACATTGGCTTTGTGAGTCGCGGGCGGGTGGGGGAATGGAGAAGTCCCTGCCTCCCATCTCTGCTTTGTCCACGCCGCTTAGAAGGGCGCCTCGTGTATGTGTATGTGGGTGTGTGCTTATAGGACCTGTAGTCCAGAACGTAATATTCCAGGCGGGCAGGCAAACACACAAACACACACCTCCTCGTCGCTCAGCCCGGGAAAGTTACTTGGCTGGACTACAAATCCCAGAATCCTCTAGCCGATTGGGAAGTGTAGTCCAAAAAAAAGAGTATTTTTTCCTCCCCCATCCCCGATCCTCCATCTCACCTTTTTCTTAACCGGGACAGGGTCCGATGCTTTCTTGTCCTTCTCCCCCTCCATGGCGACCACTCCCCAAAAAGAAACGCCCCCCCCCCCCAAAAAAAAACCCCAACTCTCTCACTCCTTCTCTTCTTTTCTCCCCAACCCACGTGGAGACCCACTGGGGAAACCACACGGTTCCGTATGCCTCTGCCTCTGGCCAATCAGAGCGCGGAGATTCCATTTCTCGTCCAATCAGCGCCCGCGAGGGGCCGTCCCGGGACTGTAACATTCGGAGAACGACTCGACGCCAAGGCAAGTGCCCTGAGAAGGGAGGAGGCAGGAAGGTCGCGACGCCGAGGTCGCCATGTCGGACAAGGGCAACTTCCTCCGCGTCGCCATTTTCTCCCCTCCCCAAAAAATGGGAAGGGAAGGCGATGCGGCCATTTTGAATAAGGGCGCTGGTGACAGCCGGGCCGAATCTGGAAGCGGATTCCTGGCAAATGGGCTTCTTTTTCTTGAGTGTCTCCGGCGGCAGAAAAAAAATCCAGCCGTTTTGACTTATTTATTACAAGATTTTCCTTCCAATAACATCCCATTTAGATATCGTAATTTTAATCCGTACCACTTGCCCTCACTTGACATGGCCGCTCTGTGGATTCTCACTGTTTCTGCCAATACCTTCCCTTTATTTTTTTCCCTTTTTATGCCTGGTGCTGGTGCTGGTGCTGGTGACTTGCCCTTCCCTAAAATGCTTTCTGCGGCTTCACGGCCAACACTACCGGGACTTCCCCAGCCAGGACACGTGCATTGGCTCTTCCCTAATTACTGATGTCCTTCTGCAGCCAAATTGGGCGGGAGGGGGCTGTCCATCTGCTCGGATGATTTTTCTTTCTTTCTTAAGGGTGGTGTTCAATTGACCTCCATAGCCGGCCCACTGGGTGCTTCTCCTGCCTCCCAGAATGGCTCAAGCTCCGCATATGAATTATCGTGGGGAAAATATGCTGCACGTGTTCTCACCTCCACTCCGAATCAGAGGGCCAAGCGGAATGATGGGGGCAGGAAAACATGGATAACTTGCCCAAAAACACCTGAGACCTCTGAGGTCCCTTCCGACCCAGCCATGATTCCAATTCCTCGTCCTCCCCCCCCCCCCCTCTTTGGGTGCTTTTTTAAAAATGGGTCACACTGTCTAAATTCCAAGAAGCTTTTAAGGCAGGAGAGTGTTTTATTGATTACTTATGTTCACATCCACTCCGAAATCAAATTATCTTCCCAGCATCTGCAAGGGCTTGGCTTCCTTTCCTGAAGGAATTCAAACACGTGCAAACCCCAAAGACACCCCCTTCCCAAAAAGAGACAAGGCTGGGAGAGGGTTAAAAGCAGACGAGTTTGGGGAAATTCCTAGAGAGGAAGGAAATAAGGGCTGGGGAGGCGAAATTGGTCCTCCTCCTCTTCCTCCTCCTCCTCTTTCCCGCCTCTGGATGGGGAGGGAGAAGCGCGCCACCGCCTCTTCTGGACTACAACTCCCATCGCCAGGCATGGCCGGGCAGGGGTGAGAGAATTTCGCCTCCTTTAAGCTTTTTTACATCTAGATATCAATTTTCCCAGGTTTTCCGGCGGGAGAATCGTCTCTTTGGACTACATCTCCCATGGTCAGTGCTGGCTTCCTGGGGGGGGGGATTCTGGGTGATGGAGTGGAGGGAGGAGGGAGGGAAGGAATAGAAGAGGTTGGAAAAGCCCCCCCTCCATCGTCTGGGCCCCGTGTTGGCCCTCCCAGCCCTTCCCATGAGAGCTGGGGCGTTGGTCTGAAAAGGAACGGGCGTTACTTTTCCCGGAGGGAGGAGGAGGAGGAAAGGAACGGGACTGGAAACGGTGGGGGTCCTTCCTCCAGAGCTAAAAAAGTGAACCCTCCAAAAGGAAGGGCCTGGGGTGGGGGCAGCCAGGGGGGCAAAAACTGATCACTGGGGGGTTTCGGGGGGGGTGTCCTTCGTCCTCCGGGTCACCAGGGAGGGCCTTTGGGAGAGGGATCGGAAAGAGGGTTTTTTTTCGCGGGGGGTGTCCATTGATTCTCCCACCGCCCCCCATCTCTTACACCCCTCCTTGCCCAGTTCAGCCATCAAAATGTCCTTGGAGGGAGTGACGGGAAAGCAGAAGCCAGTTTCGGGGGGGGGGGATCATAACTGGTTCCTGTGAGTTTGTGGGTTGGTTTCTCTTTCTATTCCGCCCTTAGTGCTAACTGCGCTACTAGGAAGGTTCCTCGCCTGCCTCTTCCCCTCGTCCTGACTCCGCCCCCCCCCCACCGAAATTTCTCATTATTCCCAATCAGGGCTGTTTGCCTTTCCTTTGGTTCCTGGCCTTCCCTCCTTCTCCCCTTGGGGTCCCTTCCAAGACAGGAGGGGGGGCGGCACTCAGGAAGGGCTCTTCCCCTCCTTTCCACATCTGGACATCACTGCCTACCGTGGAGTGATAACGACCCCAGGATTCTTCACGGATCTTACTGTGAAGTTCTCTGGATCTCAAACTGTATATGTGCATCTGGTATTTCCTGGGGATGAGAATCAAAGTTTCTTCCAAATAACCAATACCACCTGAGTGGTTGCTTTGAAGGTAACCAGAAATTCCTTTCGAAGAGGAATGACCACCCAGTGCCACTTTCCGTGAGTTAGATCCAAAATGATATAAAAAGACATGAAGGCTATAGAATAATTTGTATCCAGTTCTTATGCTGGAACCCACATGAGTTTTCCCAGCACAAATTTCCCTCACAGACTGTTACAGGAGGAGTGTGATAAATCACCTGGTTTTCCTCAGCATCTTCATTGGTGCCAAAATTGTGCACCTCACTGATGATGCTGGGGGAGGTGGAACCCACTTAGAGCTGGGTTTCATTTCCCTGAACCCTCCATGGCCGTTTGCTTGGTCTGTTACTGGATTTGATATTTTGTTTTCCATGGTCACTTATATCTTGCCCTTTTGGCAGGTAAATTCCCGTAGAAAAGAAATCAGAAAGGAAGACACCAAAAGCCAGAGGAAGAGGTTGAATGTTCGGAGGCAAAAGAGGGTGCTGAGAATCAAACCAGAAGGAAGAAGCTTAGAGGAAAACATACAAACGAAAAGATGGACAAATCTATTACTTGTCAGGAGGAAGACCAGGTGGTTCAGTAAATATCCAAAGGGGAGGGAAGGAATGATGAGTACACCATGTATGGAAAATCTTTTACTAGCAGATCAAAACTTCATTTCCATAGGAAATTTAACCAAGGAGAGAAAGCATTTGAATGTCTGGAGTGTGGAAAGAGGCTTAGTTCTAGAGACTTAACTACACACCTGAGAACACACACAGGACAGAAGCCATTTGAATGTCTGGATTGTGGAAAGAGATTCAGTCATTCTCAAAACCTTGCTAGGCATCATAGAACCCACACAGGAGAGAAGCCATTTGAATGTCTGGAATGTGGAAAGAAGTTCAGTCAGGCTTCAAACCTCACTACCCATCACAGGACCCACACAGGCGAGAAACCATTTGAATGTCTGGAATGTGGAAAGAGGTTTAGTTCTTCGAAATACCTAACTACACATTTGAGAACACACACAGGACAGAAGCCATTTGAATGTCTGGATTGTGGAAAGAGATTCAGTCATTCTCAACACCTTGCTAGGCATCATAGGACCCACACAGGAGAGAAGCCATTTCAATGTCTGGAATGTGGAAAGAGGTTCAGTCATTCTCATAGCCTTGCTATGCATCATATGACCCACACCGGAGAGAAGCCATTTGAATGTCTTGAATGTGGAAAAAAGTTCAGTCAGGCTTCAAACTTTGCTACCCATCAAAGGACCCACACAGGCGAGAAGCCATTCGAATGTCTGGAATGTGGAAAGAGATTTAGTTCTAAAGACCTGACTACACACCTGAGAACACACACAGGAGAGAAGCCATTTGAATGTCTTGAATGTGGAAAGAAGTTCAGTCAGGCTTCAAACCTCACTACCCATCACAGGACCCACACAGGCGAAAAACCATTTGAATGTCTGGAATGTGGAAAGAGGTTTAGTTCTTCGAAATACCTAACTACACATTTGAGAACGCACACAGGCGAGAAGCCATTTGAATGTCTGGAGTGTGGCAAGAGGTTCATTGATTCTGGAAGCCTTGCTAGACATCACAGGACCCACATAGGCCAGAAGCCATTTCAATGTCTGGAATGTGGAAAGAGGTTCAGTCGTTCTCAACACCTTGCTAGCCATCACAGGACCCACACAGGTGAGACGCCATTTGAATGTCTGGAATGTGGAAAGAAATTCAGTCAGGCTTCAATCCTTGCTTTCCATCACAGGATCCACACAGGCGAGAAGCCATTTGAATGTCTGGAGTGTGGAAAGAAGTTCCGTCATTCTCAAAGCCTTGCTAAGCATCACAGAACCCACACAGGAAAGAAGCCGTTTGAATTTCAGGACTGAGGAGTGAATTTCTGTCGTTCTAGTTGACTTTCTACACACCTTAGGACCCACACATTTGAGAAGCTATTGAACAGTCTTGAGTGCGGAAACATTTTCAGTCGCCTCACAAACCTTCTTAGATAAGACACACTCCTCACAGGGAAGGAGCCTTCCAGGTAACTGGAGTGTGGGACAAAGAACACATCTGATAATCCCCGGCAGGGCAGAAGTCCTCCTTTCTCCCCCTGGCGGGACTCCTTCCTGAGGTGATCTGGTGAAAATGCCCTTTTCTCTCTGTTCCTATTTCATCCCCTCCACATTTGGGTTGTTCTCTGTAATTGCTTTGAATGGTTTTTATTTTAGTGTGATCTGTTTCTGTATTGTTGTAAGGAGCAGAGCAGAGAAACCTCCTCTGGCCATGGTGACACATGCCCTAGTGACCTCCCAGCTGGACTTCTGCAATGCACTCTATGTGGGGTCCAGAACTTCCATGGGTCCAGAACGCAGCAGCCAGAATGTGCTTAATTACAGAGATCACGTGACACCCCTTACTAAAGCAGTTCCACTGGCTGCCAGTCACCTACCCGGCACAATTCAAGGGGCCGACCTTGACCTACAAAGGAGCATATGACCTCCTAGCTGTCTCAAGTATCGAATCTCACAGTATGAATTCGCTCGGGTGCTAAAGTCATCAGGAGAAGCCTTTCTCTCCATCCCACCACCTTCACAGGAGCGTCTCAGAAGAACACATGAAAGGGCCTTCTTGGCTGCTGTGCCCAGACTTTGGAACTCCCTCCCACTGGAGGCCAGGACTGCCCCGTCTCTGTTGTCTTTCCGGAAGCAGGCAAAGACCTTCCTCTTCAGGCAAACATTCCCTGAATGAGGGACTTCCTACTACGTGACTTTATATGGATTAACATACATGATGGCATTGCCTGTTTCCTGAGAACACCGGTGTTTTCCATTTTATAGCTGTTCCAAGTTTTCTGTGCCGTTTGACTGTGTTCTGGAGGTTTTTATTCCTGAGGTTTCGCCAGCCTCATTGGCTGGCATCGTTAGAGCACAAGGAGCTCAGGGAACAAGCAGTTTCTCTCTGCGCTTCATGTTACTTTCACCGCTCATAATGCACTTTGATTTTCTTCTTGCATGTCTTTGTAGCTCTAATCTAAGATGGCTCTTCTAATTCCTTGTTCGTAACAAATATCTTAAAATGTTCCGGATTCTATATTGTCCCTCATTAATTAAGCCACCTTGGGTCCTTTCCAAGGAGAAAGGTGGGGTAAAAATATTCAATATAAACAAATAAGTAAATGTTTAACAGAATTTGGAATATTTTAAATGAATTGTTTAGAAGTCAGAAGGGTTTCAGGGGAGGCCTGGATTAAAGCATCACCTACCCTTTCCTAGGCAGGAGCACCCAGGAGACAAGCAGAGATCCAATAATCGTTTGTTTATTTTCAGCTCGAAATACAGGAAGGGGGCGGCTTTCCCCTCTGAAGTCGAAGGAAAGAATCACAACTACCTAACCATGGTAATGCACACATTTAAATACAGAAAGGGTTAAACAAATTTACCTCCCTCACCAATCCACAGCCACCTTTAGGCAAGCTGTAACTCTTGTTAGAGCCATTCCTGTCCCATAATCCTTGCACCCACGGATCATTAACCACTGATTCGGTTATCTATGGTTGGCAGAGGAAAAATAAACTAAAACCAGCAGCCACAAAGCAGGCTACAGTACTTTCACAAAAAGCAGCCGAAAAGCAAGCTACTGTTGCAAAACAGCAGTTTTGGTGTGTGGGGTTTTTGGTGTTCTCTCTTATGCATAGTTTTCATTATACACAGGAAGGGCTGGAACCGATCCCCAGCGGATATTGGGGTCCAACTGTACCTGCTACCCAGAAGCAAGGCCCATGGAATTTGATGGCTTAATCCTGGCCCACAGCAAGACTTTAAAGGGTCCCCTTTTCCACCCGCACATTTTCTGGGCCCTCACGGCAACCATGTCTGTCACCGGACCATGAAAAGCCACAGCGGCCACAGTTTCCTGCACAGCCAGGTGTGAAGAGTGACTCAGAAACAGCTAAGCAGCAGCTGGCAACCTTTGATAGAGAGAGAGGTAGAAGAAACAGGATGCTCTCCCCATCTTTGATGGTCAACATTCTGCGTTCAGTGGCTTTTAAGCCAGAAACAACCCTTCCCCACAACTGTACCTCAGATAGATCCGTTCAGCGAACATCTGATTCAGTTGAAAATCTATTATCTGCATCGTGCCAGGTGCTGCACAACACACACACACACACACACAGCTGTGCGTGTGTGTGTGTATATACAGTATATGTATAATATATATGTATACACACACATATACACAAACATCAGGTTGAGGGCTCTGCCCTCAAGGAGCTTACAGTTTACATCAGACAAAAAAAGATAGGCCTGGGAGTGGGGCTACAAACAGACCCCCAGGATGTGTGTGTGTCAATCGGGAACTTTAACTTTGCCAACGCCACACCCCAGGAAGGAGAGCTTTTCCAGGAGTTAACGTCCAGCCAGAAACGTGTGGTTCTGACCCCTAGATCTCATTGTAAGTGAAAAAGGGTGGAGAGTGGCAGAAGGCAGAATCCCCCCTAGGCCTGATCTCCTCCATCAAGGGAGAGGGGGTGGAAATCAGCTTGGGAAAATAGGGTTTTGACTCCCACCCCCTTGAAATTCACAGCTCGGCTGGATTTATCCAACAAGTGTTTGGTAACTTGCAACTGAAAATATCCAGGCAATTTTTAAAAAATACATCATTTTATGGCACCATAAAACAGTACAGTATACTGTATCTCAAGGTGAGCTTTCGTGGAGGCACCTACTGACTTCTTCTGCGTCCAAGTCCCAGAGGTATCCATGAAAACTCACCTAAAATTATAATTTCTCAACTTCAAGAGAACCAGAATATTTTTTAGTTTTTAGTTTGCCTGGATATGCCTGAACAACTTTAACATGGTTGTGACTTTGAAAAACACGACAGTAAACCAATTCTCGGTGATGGTACTGACAATTCCAAGGGATCACATCTCTGGCCCCTTTGTGATCATACGTTTTTTATTTCTACAAATCTGAAATATAGGGAGAATTTGTATAACCAACGTCCAAATTTCTGCTCACAAACCACTTCTGTGGTTCCCATGGAACAGGGAGAGCCCCAGCACATTGTTTTTCAGTTCCTTGTAGAAACAACTCAGAAGTGGGTAAGTTACTCCACAGTTACCACCTTCGCTCCGGGAAACAACCAATTGTGTGCTCCTAGGAAGGGCCTGGGGCTCATAACAGAGACGGGCACGAATCCTGGGTTCAGGTGTCCTCTTCCTGAGATGCAAACACTGCTATGGAGTGTCTTTTTTTTTGGTGTGTGTGTGGGGGCTCTTCAGTGCATATTCTGACAAAGCCAAAGAGACCCCCTGAGATGCCCCCAAAGCAGCAGTAGCAGTGGAGAAAGGGTGGGTGGGAGAAAGGAAGCTACTCTGTACTGCTCTGCCCTCCCCCCCCAAAAAAAAACACTTCCCAGGTACAAAAAGCACAACATTGCAACCACACGGGAGGGAATACCAGAAAAAGCCCCGCTCTGCAGGAGAGGAAAGCAAATGGCCTTCTGTATCAACAGGGCATCAGGTGGGTTGTGGACGGCCGCGGGGGGAGAGGATGCAAGCGCCCCCCAAGGGGTTTTGAAGCCTGAGGTCCTGGCTTTCTTCCTTTCCCAAGGGGCGCAGTCTGGCCTCTGAGCAGCTCACTCCAGCTTTTGCAGAGAGAAAAAGACCCACGAGGGTTACCGGGATACCAAGAGGCCACGGTGGGCGCCATCCCATCCCCTGTGGGAGCACCCAGAGGCCTGATCCTGAGCTCCAAAGGTATGGGGGGGGAACTTGGCAGGGCCCTTGGGAAACATTAGTGTCAAAACACCCTTGGGAGTTTACCTCTGATTTTGCTTTCCCTCCAGACTCTGGAAAAGCTAAAGATAAAAAACAACAGAGAAACAAGTCAGCAAGGAGCGAAAGGGCTTATTATGGGATGCACAGGGAGACGGGGCCGCTGGAGGAGTGACTCACCACGCCTGAGAAAGGCCTGCAGGAATCCAAAGAGGGCAAAAGCGATCAGGAAGCAGCCGATGGCATCCTCTAAAGACGGGCCGGAGGAACCTTGGAGAAGGGAGGGAAGCCAGAGACGGGGAGGGGAGGCGGGCAGGAGGAGGAAGATGGGTGAGGAAGGGCCAAACATCCCACCCTGGCCTCTGGTTCCAGCTGTTCTGCTTCTTTTTTACACCCGACTTCTAGCGCTGCCCGGCTGCTTGAAGCCTTGCAGAAGGACGAGGCAAGAGGCATGAGTAAAGTGGATCTAGAAGGATGCTCTTCTCCCTTTCACAAAATACAGTGGACCCTTGTATAACAAACAGCTTGTATAACATAAAATTTGTACAACATAAAAAATTCTGGAGATAGGGGAAATTTGCTTAACATGATCCCCTATGGGGAGAATCCGTACAACATAAAAATGGGATCACTCTGTTTCAATGCATTCCTATGGGAAATTTGTATAAAGGAAAATTTGCTTAACATAATTTCATTTGGAACGAATTAATTCCTTTATACAAGGTACCACTATACCAGAACTAGGGGATATCCACTCAAATTGAGGGTTGGTAGAGTGAGAACAGACAAAAGAATTTTTTTTTTCACCCAGCGTGTTGTTACTCTGTGGAACTCCCTCCCACAGGATGTGGTGATGGCATCTGGCCTGGATACCTTCAAAAGGGGATTGGACAGATTCATGGAGGAGGAAAAGTCCGTCCCAGGTGACAAATCATGATGGGGAGATATGTCATCTCCAGGCTTAAAACCGGGGTACTTCAAGGGTCAGATGCAGGGGAGTGGTATCAGGAGACAGAGATCTAGTCTCATGCGCTCTCAAACGCATCTGGTGGGGCCACTGTGAGATACAGGAAGCTGGACTAGATGGGCCTTTGGCCTGATCCAGCATGGCTCTTCTTATGTTCTTATGTTCACTGTTTCTGTCAATACCGTCCCTTTATTTTATTTTTTTACACCGGATGCTGCTGCTGGTGGTGGTGACTTGCCCTTCCCTAAAATGCCTTCTCCGGCTTCACGGCCAACACTACCGGGACTTCCCCAGCCAGGAGACCTGTATCGGCTCTTCCCTAAGGACTGATGTCCTTCTGCAGCCAATTGGGGGGGGGGTCTATCCTGCTCAGATGATTATTTTTTTCTTTCTTAAGGGTGGTGTTCAATTAACCTCCATACCTGGCCGACTTGGTGCCTCTCCTGCCTCCCAGAATGGCTCAAGATTTGCATATGAATCAGGGTGGGAAAAGGATGCTACACGTGTTCTCACATCCATTCCAAATCAGAGGGCCAAGTAGAATGATGGGGCCTGACAAACTTGGATAACTGGGCCAAAAACACCCGAGACCTCCAAGGTCCCTTCCCACCCAGCCATGATTCCAACTCCTGGTCCTTTTTTTCTTTTGGGGGCTTTTTTAAAAATGGGTCACACTGTCTAAAGAAGCTTTAAGGCAGGAGAGTGTTTTATGGATTACTTATGTTCACATCCACTCCAAAATCAAGTTATCTTTCCAGCACCTGCAAGGGCTTGGCTTCCTTTCCTGAAGGAATTCAAACACCTGCAAACCCCAAAGACACCCCCATCCCAAAAAGAGGCATGGCTGGGAGAGGGTTAAAAGCAGCCGAGCTGGGCGAGATTCCTAGAGAGGCAGGAAATAAGGGCAGGGGAGGCGAAATTGGTCCTCCTCCTCCTCCTCTTTCCCGCCTTTGGATGGGGAGGGAGAAGCGCGCCACCGCCTCTTCTGGACTACAACTCCCATCGCCAAGTATGGCCGGGCAGGGGTGAGAGAATTTCGCCTCCTTTAGGCTTTTTTACATCTAGATATCAATTTTCCCAAGTTTTCTGGCGGGAGAATCGTCTCTTTGGACTACAAACCCCATGGTCATTGCTGGCTTGCTGGGGGGGGGGATTCTGGGTGATGGAGTGGAGGGAGGAGGGAGGGAAGGAACAGAAGAGGTTGGAAAAGGCCCCCCTCCATCCTGTGGGCCCCGTGTTGGCCCTCCCAGCCCCCCCCATGAGAGCTGGGGCGTTGGTCTGAAAAGGAACGGGCGTTACTTTTCCCGGAGGGAGGAGGAGGAGGAATGGAACGGGACTGGAAACGGGGGGGGGTCTCGTTACTCCCGAGCTAAAAAAAAGGCAGCGCCTCTGCTGAGGTTTGTTCCTGCCTGAATGGGGTCCATCAAGGCAACCCTCCTACAGGAAGGGCCTGGGGGGGGCACAGCCACGGGGCCAAAAACTGATCACTGGGGTTTTTTGGGGGGTGTCCTTGGTCCTCCAGGTCACCAGGGAGGGCCTTTGGGAGAGGGATCGGAAAGAGGGCTTTTGGGGGGGGTGTCTATGGATTCTCCCACCGCCCCCCATCTCTTACACCCCTCCTTGCCCAGTTCAGCCATCAAAATGTCCTTGGAGGGAGTGACTGGGGAAACCAGAAGCAAGTTGGGGGGGGGGGTCCAAGGGGAACCCAAGAGTCATTAAAGGAGCATAACTGGTTCCTGTGGGTTTGTGGGTTGGTTTCTCTTCCTATCCCACCCCTCTTAGTGCTAACTGCGCTACTAGGAAGGTTCCTCACCTGCCTCTTCCCCTCCTCCTGTTTCTCATTATTCCCAAAGTGGGGTGTTTGCCTTTCCTTTGGTTCCTGGCCTTCCCTCCTTCTCCCCTTGGGGTGCCCCAGGGTTCTGTTCTGGGTCCAGTGCTGTTCAATATCTTTAATAATGACTTGGAGGAAGGAATAGAGAGTATGCTAATTAAATTTGCAGATGATACCAAATTGGGAAGGGTTGCTAATTCCCTAGAGCAGTGATGGCTAAACTTTTAGAGACTTACTGCTTAAACTGCAATTCAAATTTTTTTGCAAAGTGCCAATACAGTAATTTAACCTGTATACAGGTGGCTATGAAGGAGTGATGTCGGGGGCCCACAGAAAGGGCTCTGAGTGCCACCTTTAGCACCTGTGCCATAGGTTCGACATCACTGCCCTAAAGGATGGGATGATAATCCAAAAGGACCTTGACAGATTAGAGTGCTGGGCCAAAGCTAACGGAATGGATTTCAACAGAGAGAAATGTAGGGTGCTACATCTAGGTAAAAAGAATGAATTGCACAAATATAGGATGGGAGATACCTGGCTGGAGAATAGTACCTGTGAAAGGGATTTGGGGGTCTTGGTGGACCACAAATTGAACATGAGTCAGCAGTGTGATGCAGCGGCCAGGAAAGCCAATATGATTCTTGGTTGCATCAACAGAAGCATCATGTCTAGATCAAGGGAAGTGATAGTGCCACTCTATTCTGCTCTGGTCAGACCCCACCTGGAGTACTGGGTCCTGTTCTGTGTTTAAAAAGGATATAGACAACCTCGAGCGGGTGCAGAGGAGGGCGACCAGGATGGTTGAGGATCTAAGGGAAATGTCTTATGAGGAACGGCTTAGGGAACTGGGAAGGTTTAGCCTTTCAAAAAGAAGACTGAGAGGGGAGATGATAGCTATGTTTAAATCTTTGAATGGATGTCATATTGAAGAGGTAACAGGTTTATTTCCCATGGCTTCAGAGACTAGGACGCGGGGCAATGGTTCCAAACAGCAGGAAAAGAGATTCCACTTGAACATCAGGAAGAATTTCCTGACGGTTAAAGCTGTTCGCCAGTGGAATATGTTGCCACAAAGGCTGGTGGAGTCTCCTTCTTTGGAGGTTTTTCAGCAGAGGCAGGATGGCCATCTGTCGGAAATACTGTGATGGGGGTTCCTGCGTAGCAGGGGGTGTGGAGTAGATGGCCCTTGCGGTCTCTTCCAACTCTGTGATTCTATGATCCTTCCAAGATGGGGGAGGCACTCAGGAAGGGCTCTTCCTCTCCTTTATACACTGATCATCATTTCCTGACATGGAGTGATATAATCCCAGGATTCTTCACAGATATTACTGTGAAACTCTCTGTATCTCAAACTATAGATATGTATCTGGTATTTCCTGGGGATGAGAAGCAATGTTCCTTCCAAATAACCAAGACCACCTGAGTGGTTGCTTTGAAGGTAACCAGAAGCACCATAAATTCCTTTGGAAGAGAAGGGAAGACCCAGTGCAACTTTCTGTGAGTTAGATCCAAAATGATATAAAAACATATAACGGCTATGGAATAATTTGTATTCACGTCTGATGCTGGAACCCACATGGGTTTTCCCACCACAAATTTCCCTCACATACGTTACAGGAGGAGTGTGATAAATCCCCTGGTTTTGCTAAGCATCTTCATTGGTGCCGCAATTGGCCTCTTCACTAAGGATGTTCTGGGTGGTGGGAACCCCCTCCCCCCAGATCTGGGATTCATTCCCCTGAACCCTCCATGGCAGTTTGTTGGGTCTGTTAATGGATTTGGCATTTTGTTTTCCGTGGTCACTTATGTCTTGCCTGTTTTTAGCAGGCAAAATCCTGTAGAGAAGAACTCAAAAAGAAGGACACCAAGCGCCAGAGAGAGAGGTTGAATGTTCAGATGCAAAAGAGGGTGCTGAGAATCAAACCAGAAGGAAGAAGCTTAGAGGAAAAATATGTGAAGGAGAGGAAAGGAATTGTGAGCACACCATGAATGGAAATTCTTTGACTAGCAGATCAAAACTTCATTTCCATAGGAAAATTCGCCAAGGAGAGAAGCCATTTGAATGTCTGGGGTGTGGAAAGAGATTCAGTGATTCTGGAAGCCTTGCTAAGCATCACAGGACCCACACAGGCGAGAAGCCATTTAAATGTCTGGATTGTGGAAAGAAGTTCACTCAGGCTTCAAACCTTGCTACCCATCACAGGACCCACACAGGTGAGAAGCCATTTGAATGTCTAGAATGTGGAAAGACATTTGGTCATTCTCAAAGCCTTGCTAAGCATCACAGGACCCACACAGAAGAGAAGCCATTTGAATGTCTCGAATGTGGAAAGAAGTTCAGTCAGGCTTCACACCTTGCTACCCATCACAGGACCCACACAGGCGAGAAGCCATTTGAATGTCTGGAATGTGGAAAGAGATTCGGTCATTCTCAAAGCCTTGCTAAGCATCATAGGTCCCACACAGGAGAGAAGCCATTTGAATGCCTGGAATGTGGAAAGAGGTTTACTTGTTCTAAAGGCCTGACGGCACACTGGAGAACACACACAGGAGAGAAGCCATTTGAATGTCTGGAATGTGGAAAGAAGTTCAGTAAGGCTTCAAACCTTGCTAGGCATCACAGGACCCACAGAGGCGAGAAGCCATTTGAATGTCTGGGGTGTGGAAAGAGGTTCAGTGATTCTAAAGACCTGACTACACACTTGAGAATGCACACAGGAGAGAAGCCATTTGAATGTCTGGAATGTGGAAAGAGATTCGGTCATTCTCAAAGCCTTGCTAAGCATCATAGGACCCACACAGAAGAGAAGCCATTTGAATGTCTCGAATGTGGAAAGAAGTTCAGTCAGGCTTCACACCTTGCTGGGCATCACAGGACCCACACAGGCGAGAAGCCATTTGAATGTCTGGAATGTGGAAAGAGATTCGGTCATTCTCAAAGCCTTGCTAAGCATCATAGGTCCCACACAGGAGAGAAGCCATTTGAATGCCTGGAATGTGGAAAGAGGTTTACTTGTTCTAAAGGCCTGACGGCACACCAGAGAACACACACAGGAGAGAAGCCATTTGAATGTCTGGAATGTGGAAAGAAGTTCAGTCAGGCTTCAAACCTTGCTAGGCATCACAGGGCCCACACAGGCGAGAAGCCGTTTGAATGTCAGGAATGTGGGAAAAGGTTCAGTGATTCTGGAAGCCTTGCATGCCATCACAGGACCCACACAGGTGAGAAGCCATTTGAATGTATGGAGTGTGGAAAGAGGTTTGGTGATTCTGGAAGCCTTGCTAAGCATCACAGGACCCATACAGGCGAGAAGCCATTTGAATGTCAAGAATGTGGGAAAAGGTTCAGTGATTCTAGTAGCCTTGCACGCCATCACAGGTCCCACACAGGTGAGAAGGCATTTGAATGTCTGGAGTGTGGAAAGAGGTTCAGTGATTCTAAAGACCTGACTACACACTTGAAAATGCACACAGGATAGAAGCCATTTGAATGTCTGAAATGTGGAAAGAAGTTCAGTCAGGCTTCAAACCTTGCTAGGCATCACAGGACCCACACAGGAGAGAAGCCATTTTAATTTCAGGACTGAGGAGTGAATTTATTTCATTCCACTTGTTTTTCTACACACCTTGAGACCCAGACATTTGAGCAGCTATTGAAAAGTCTGGATTGTGGAAAAAGCTCCAGTCACCTCACAAACCATCTTAGAGAAGACACACTCCTCACAGGGAAGAAGCCTTCCAGATAACTGGAGTGTGGGAAACTGTTTGGAGAGAGAGCACATCTGATAATCCCTGGCAGGGCAGAAGTGCTCCTTTCTCCTCCTGGCAGGACTCCTTCCTGAGGTGATACGGTGAAAATCTCCTTTTCTCTCTGTTCTCATTTCATCCCCTCCCCCTTTTGGGTTGTGCTCTATAATGGTTTTGAATCACTTTTATTTTAGTGTGGTCTGTTTCTGTATTGTACGTAGCAGAGCAGAGAAACCTGTTCTGGCCACGGTGACACATGCCCTAGTGACCTCCTGGCTGGACTACTATAATGCACTCTGTGGGGCTACCAGTGGAAAGTCTCAGGAAATATCCATCAGTCCAGAATGTAGCAGCAAGATTGCTGAATGTGGTTAATTACAGAGATCACATTTCCCCCCTAACTAAAGCAACTCTACTGGCTGCCAGTCAGTTACCGGGCACAATTCAAGGTACTGACCTTGACCTACAAAGCACAAAATGGCCTGGGTGCTAGCTACCTTAAAGATTGAATCTCACAGTATGAACCGGATCGGGTGTTAAGGTCATCAGGAAGTGTCTCAGAAGAACCCATGAAATGGCCTTCTCAACTGCTGTGCCCAGACTTTGGAACTCCCTCCCACTGGAGGCCAGGACTGCCCCGTCTCTGCTGTCTTTCCGGAAGCATGCAAAGACCTTCCTCTTCAGGCAAACTTTCCCTTAATAAGGGACTTTCTTCTATGTGACTTTAAATGGATTGTCATTCATGATTGCTTTGACTGTTTCATGAGAATACCAGTGTTTTCCATGTCGCTTTTCACCCCTCATAATGGATTTTTCTTTGCTTTTTGTGTTCTTGTAGCTCTAATGTTACCTGATCTGCCTCTTATAATTCCCTGTTCTTTACTTGAATATGTCTTAAATGTTCTGGACTGTCTATTGTCCCTCATTATTGTAAGCCACCTTGGGTTCTTTTCCAAGGAGAAAGGTGGGGTAAAAATATTCAAAATGAAATTAAATAAATGTTTTCATTGACTGATTTCATAAGAACACCAGTATTTATCATGCTATTTCCACCCTTCATAATGGATTTTTCTTTTCTTCTTGCAATGTTCTTTGTAGCTCTAATCCGGGGGTCTGCAACCCGCGGCTCCGGAGCCGCATGCGGCTCTTTGGAACCTTTGCCGCGGCTCCGGGAGGTTCCCCTCGTGGAAGGGGTCCCGCGGCATTTAAACTATGACCGCGGGGGAAACTCCAGCTCGCCGCCGCCGCCGTCCTCCTCGTCTTCATGTTCCTCCTCCTCCTCCTGGTGCTGCTGCAGCCGCTGCTGGCGCCGCCGGTGCGCCGCCACCTCCTCGGCCGGCCGTGGCGAAGGCTCCTGGGCCGGCCAGGGCCAGGATGGCGGCGGCGGCGGCGTTGGAGGGGTGGTGGGGGTGGCATCGGTGGCTGCCGGGGTCTCCTCCCGCCACGGGGGTCAGGGGCCGCTCAGCAGCAGCAGCAGCAGCAAGCCACGCGTGTTGGTAATCCTCCTCCTCCTCCTCCTCCCCCTCCTCCCGCCACCGCCGGCAGTGGAGGAGGAGGCGGCGGCGAGGGGGAAGCGGGCACAATGGCCGCGCCCGGCCGGGAAAAGGGCGAGGGGAGGCGGCGGCGGCCAGGCCCAAGCAGCCGGTTGGTTCGTGGTGGTGGCGGTGGCGGCGGCCTGGACGGACAAAAAGGGGGTCCGAAAGCAGAATGGAGGAGCGGACCGGGGAGATCCACGGTGGCCCAGCGCGCCACTTGCCCTCCCGCTTCTATCAGCCTCACCCGCCCCTTCCCTCCGTCTCCTTCACAAGCCAAACTTTGCCCACACACGAACACACACCACGGCTGCAAGAAGGGTGTGTGTGTGTGTGTGTGTGTGTGTGTGTGTGTGTGTGTGTGTGTGTGTGTGTGTGTGGCATCACCCATCCCTTCCCTCCGTCTCTTTCACAAGCCAAACTTTGCCCACACACGCACACACACCACGGCTGCAAGAAGTGTGTGTGTGTGAGTGTGTGTGTGTGTGTGTGTGTGTGTGTGTGTGTGTGTGTGTGTGGTATCACCTGCCCCTTCCCTCCGTCTCCTTCACAAGCCAAACTTTGCCCACACACGCACACACACCACGGCTGCAAGAAGGGTGTGTGTGTGTGTGTGTGTGTGTGTGTGTGTGTGTGTGTGTGTGTGTGTGTGGCATCACCCGCCCCTTCCCTCCGTCTCTTTCACAAGCCAAACTTTGCCCACACACGCACACACACCACGGCTGCAAGAAGTGTGTGTGTGTGTGTGTGTGTGTGTGTGTGTGTGGCATCACCCGCCCCTTCCCTCCGTCTCCTTCACAAGCCAAACTTTGCCCACACATGCACACACACCACGGCTGCAAGAAGGGTGTGTGTGTGTGTGTGTGTCACATCACCCGCCCCTTCCCTCCGTCTCCTTTACAAGCCAAACTTTGCCCACACATGCACACACACCACGGCTGCAAGAAGGGTGTGTGTGTGTGTGTGTGTGTGTGTGGCATCACCCGCCCCTTCCCTCCATCTCCTTCACAAGCCAAACTTTGCCCACACACGCACACACACCACGGCTGCAAGAAGGGTGTGTGTGTGTGTGTGTGTGTGTGTGTGTGTCGCATCACCCACCCCTTCCTTCCGTCTCCTTCACAAGCCAAACTTTGCCCACACACGCACACACACCACGGCTGCAAGAAGTGTGTGTGTGGGGGGGAGGTCGCCGCTCACCCGCTTCCAAAAAAAGGGACCAGCCGTGGGGTCGCAGGCCCGTCCTTTCAACCGCTGAGGCGGGCGCCGCTCCCTCGCCTCCGGTTGCGGGACCGTGGCGGCGGCGGCGCTGGTAGGCCCGGAGCGCGGGTCATCGCCTCACGGAGCCTCGAACGGCGGCTGGCCCAGCGCCCGGTTGCTGAGGCGGAACGGTGGCGGCGGTTGTATATATTTGTTTTAAATGTCGCAATGGTTTTGCGGCTCCGTTTTTTTTTTCCCGTCGGAAACTGGTCCAAGTGGCTCTTTATGTCTTAAAGGTTGCAGACCCCTGCTCTAATCGAAGATGCCTCTTCTAATTCCCTATTTATAACTTACATTATGCCTTAAATATTCTGGACAGTATATTGCTCCTAATTATAGTAAGCCACTTATATATTACAATATTTTTCTTCCAATAACAGCCCATTTAGTTATCGTTATTGTTATCCGAACTACCTGCCCTCACTTTTAACAGGCTGCTCTGTGGATTCTCAGTTTCTCCCAACAACTTTCTTTGGTAGGTGGGGGAGGGGTGACTTGCCCTTACCTAAAATGGCTTCCCAGCCAACACTGCCTGGACTTCCCCAGCCAGCTCACCTGTATTGGCTCTTCCCTAATGACTGATGACCCTCTGCAGCCAAGGTGTGTGTGTGTGTGTGTTTCTCTTAAGGGTGGTGTTCAGTTGACCTCCAAAGCTGAATCACTAGGTGCTGCTTCTGCCTTCCAGAAGGGCTCACGATTTGCATATGAATCAGCGTGGGAAAACGATGCTACACCAGAGGGTTATTTTATTTCCCCTTGGAGAAACAAGGATTAATACTTGAACGACTTCCTCCCTTCCACCAATGTCCACCAGGGCAGGGAACGTCAACCGCACCTGTTGAATAGCTGCCTGTCCTTTGTTTTCTGTAATAGGACCTTTGCCAGACTGGGATTGGGGTGGTGGTGGTGGTGGTGGTAAGGGGGACAACATCCCAATCGGCACTCAGTCCCAAACACAGAAGGGAAACTATTGTCGCAGCTGTAAACAAAAGTGGCTCCTTGAGTTGAGTCCAGGCTAATCCCCAACTTCCTTCTTTCAGGAAGAAAGTAAAAGGCGGATCTTGACGGATCCTCCTTTTTTCATAGGAATTTTTACCTGGGATCCTTCCCAAATCACTCTCAGACCACACATCTCATTCACATCCAAGTATTACACAATAATCATCATGTATCCTCCAGTTTATAGCTTTGCAATGGTGCAAAAAATGGATCCCAGACACCTGATTTTTTTACCCAGCGTTGATTCCAATTGGTTCTTTTTGAGTGCTTTTTTAAAATGGGTCACACTGTCTAAATCCCAATTACTTTTTTTATTAATTAATTAATTAATTAATTTTAAAGCTTATATGCCACCCACTACTGCTCAAAGTTCTGTTTTTAAAGCAGGAGAGTGTTTTATGGATTACTTAGGAGGTTCACATCCACTTCGAAATCAGTCAGCCAAGCAGAATGATGGGGCACCGGATTATCTTTCCAGCACCTCCAAGGGCTTGGCTTCCTTTCCTGAAGGAATTCAAACACGTGCAAACCCCAAAGAGACCCCCCTCCCAAAAAGAGGCGTGGCTGGGAGAGGGTTAAAAGCAGCCAATATTCGCGTAATTCCTAGAGAGGCAGGAAATAAGGGCTGGGGAGGCGAAATTGGTCCTCCTCCTCTTTCCCGCCTCTGGATGGGGAGGGAGAAGCGATCCTTCTCTTCTGGACTACAACTCCCATCGCCAGGCACGGCCGGGCAGGGGTGAGAGAATTTCGCCCCCTTTAGGCTTTTTACAGCTAGATATCAATTTCCCCCAGTTTTCTGGTGGTCGTCTCTTGTGGACTACAACTCCCATGGTCAGTGCTGCCTTGCTGGGTGGGATTCTGGGTGATGGAGTGGAGGGAGGAGGGAGGGAAGGAACAGAAGAGGTTGGAAAAGCCCCCCCCTCCAGTCTGTGGGCCCCATGTTGGCCCTCCCAGCCCCCCCCCATGAGAGCTGGGGTGTTGGTCTGAAAAGGGAACTGGCGTTACTTTTCCCAGAGGGAAGTGGAGGAGGAGGAAAGGAACGGGACTGGAAACAGGGGGTTTCAAAAAGCAGTGCCCCTGCTGAGGTTTGTTCCTGCCTGAAAGGGGTCCATCAAGGGAACCCTCCAACAGGAAGGGCCAGGGGGGCAGCCAGGGGGGCAAAAACTGATCCCTGGGGGGTTGGGGGGTTGGGGGTGTCCTTCATCCTCCAGGTCACCAGGGAGGGCCTTTGGGAGAGGGATCGGAAAGAGGGCTTTTTTGTGGGGGTGTCCATTGATTCTCCCACCGCCCCCCATCTCTTACACCCCTCCTCGCCCAGTTCAGCCATCAAAATGTCCTTGGAGGGAGTGACTGGGGAACCCCTACATTAAAACCAGTAACAATTGATCCACATATCTGGTCACAAACAAAAGATCTGGATGCAGGAGAAATAGGCACCTCCGAAAGGATACATTAGCATCATTGACAGGGCTAGATGGTCACTTCCTGTATTATTACCAATAGAGATGGGCACCACCAGGAAAATTTTTTTTTCGAGTTGTCGTTTTTCGGGACGGGTCCGTTTCGGCTCGTTTCTGTTTTTCGCGAAATTTTTCAAAAATTTGTCGTTTCGTGGTGTCGTTTTTTTCGTCTGTCGTTAGTACTGGTTTAGGGGGGTAGCTGGCTCCTGGAGGCACCTCTGTGGGGTGGGTGCCTCCTCTGGCCCGCTATGAAGGGAAAGCGGGCTCCTGGAGGCACCTCTCTGGGTGGGTGCCTCCTCTCCTCACCCGCTAGGAAGGGAAAGCAGGCTCCTGGAGGCACCTTGTGGGTGCCTCCTCTCCTCGCCCGCTACAAAAGGGCATGCATAGCCATATGGATATGCATACCAAGTTGCAGTCAGACTTGCTTGCAGCACTGGACTGACAGAGGCACCCCTCTTTGGGGTGCCTCCACTGCAACAGACAGTCATAGAGAATGCACAGGCTCTCTAGACTGTGACCCACCAAGAAGGGAAGCGTACTTGCGTGTAGTTCAATGCAAGTACACAGATCTGGCTTAGGGTTAGGGTTAGCGCAAGGGCTAGGCTTAGGGTTGCGGGTAAGGTTAGGGTGAGTTAGTGGGGTGCACCTCTGGGTGCCTCTCTGACCCACTAAGAAGGACAGTGTACTGGCGTATGGGTTAGGCTTAGGTTTAGAGTTCGGGTTCGGGCTACGGTTAGTGGGCTTTTTATGCCCGACAGGCACATCCCAGAAGTCTTGGTCAAGACCTGGTCAAGTGGCCATGCGATTGGTGGAATGGCTCCAAAAATTTGCATGGTCCACTCCCATGGCCAGCCCATCATTGCGCAGGTGTAAAAAATATATAAATAAAATAAAATAAAATCAATGGAGAGGAGGACATTTTGTTGCAAGAAAAACCCACTGCTGCTACTGCTACTGTAAAAATTTCCTGGCAGTTTTAAAATAGTAGCAGGCAGCAGCAATTTTCGCATGTTTCTGGGTGCTTTGGTGTGTTTTTGACCATGATTTCAAAATAAATTGCGGTCGCCCCGTTTTGGATTCCGCATGGCATGGCGAGTTGGTGAGGTGACGAGGATGCCCCCCACCAGAGCAGCCCACTGCCCAGGACAGGAGATGGGGGGAGGCCGGGGACCCCCTGCCCCAGAAACCACCCCTCTGGTAGGTGCCCTCACTCAGGCAGGCATATTTTCGCCTGCTTTTTTGGCCGGGATTCCCGGGAATCAATTGGGGGGGGGTATTTTTAAAACTTTTTTTCTGTGCCACGCTGCTTGGCGAGTTGGCGACTGCGAGACGACGAGGATGCGCACTTTGTGCAGCCCAGGACAGGAGGGGGTGGCGGGGACCCCCCGCCCCAGAAACCACCCCTCTGGTAGGTGCCCTCACTCAGGCAGGCATATTTTCGCCTACTTTTTTGGCCCGGAATCGGGGGGGGGGGTACTTTTAAAAACTTTTGTTCTGTGGAACTCCCTGCCACACAATGTGGTGATGGCATCTGACCTGGATGCCTTCAAAAGGGGATTGGACAGATTCCTGGAGGAAAAGTCCATCACAGGTTACAAACCATGATGGAGATGTGTAACCTCCAGGGTTTAAACCAGGGTACTTCAAGGGCCAGATGCAGGGAAGTGGTATCAGGGGACAGATATCTAGTCTCATGCGCTCCCAAACACATCTGGTGGGGCCGCTGTGAGATACAGGAAGCTGGACTAGATGGGCCTTTGGCCTGATCCAGCATGGCTCTTCTTATGTTCTTATGTTCACAGTAACCCTCGATTAGATTTACATTTGTACCCCAACAAAGACTCAAGCTCTGACTGGAAAACTAGGAGCAAAACTAAAAACAACGGTAACCAATGTAGGCCATCAAAGAGCTTTAAAAACTGCTGATTGGATTCAAGCTGAAAATATTATGGCAGTAGAGCAAGCAGCAGTCAGGGCCGATCCACTATAGACCATTGTTTTGTACTAGATCATCTCATTGATAAATATGCAAAAAAGAAAAGGGGCAGGCTGTATGCAGCATTTATTGACCTCAAAGCAGCATTTGATTCCATACCTCGAGTACGATTATGGGAAAAATTAGCCTCTACAACTATAGATAAAAGACTGCTTTTTCCAATCAAATGCCTTTACAATAATACCTGGCTGAGGGTATGCTGCACCGTGGATGGGCATCTAACAGAACCAATGCTATCTAAAAAGGGGGTAAAGCAAGGGTGTGTTTTAGCTCCAATCCTGTTTAATTTATATGTGAATGATATTGTTGAGCATTTATAATCCCCAACACTCCATGCTCCTAAATTAGCAACTAAACCCATTTCAGCCCTATTATACGCAGACGATGCAGTTCTTCTTTCTCAAACTATAGTGGGTCTGAAAAGACAACTAAGGGCATTCTCCAACTACTGTCAAAAGGAACATTTAGAGGTGAATTACAGTAAGACCAAAATAATGGTATTTTCAAAACACTTCAGACTTTTTAAGTGGTCCCTAGACGGGCAACCAATTGAACAGGTCAGAGAAACCATTGTCAGGTGAAAGACCAAGTAGTTCAGCAAATATCGAAAGGAGAGGAAATGAATGATGAGCACCCCACATATGGAAAATCTTTTACTAACATATCAAAACTTCATTTCCATAGGAAAATTCACCAAGGAGAGAAAGCATTTGAATGTCTGGAGTGCGGCAAGAGGCTTAGTTGTTCTAAAGCCCTAATTACACACTGGAGAACACACACATGTGAGAAGCCATTTGAATGTCTCGAGTGTGGAAAGAGATTCGATCAATCTCAAGCCCTTGCTAAGCATCATAGGGTCCACACAGGCGAGAAACCATTTGAATGTCTAGAATGTGGAAAGAAGTTCAGTCAGGGTGGAAGCCATGCTATCCATCACAGGACCCACACAGGCGAGAAGCCATTTGAATGTCTAGAATGTGGAAAGAAGTTTAGTCAGGCTGCAAGCCTTGCTACCCATCACAGGACCCACACAGGCGAGAAGCCGTTTGAATGTCTGCAGTGTGGCAAGAGGTTCAGTCACGCTTCAAACCTTACTACCCATCACAGGACCCACACAGGCGAGAAGCAATTTGAATGTCTGGAATGTGAAAAGAAGTTCAGTAATTCTCAAAGCCTTGCTAAGCATCATAGGACCCACACAGGCGAGAAGCCATTTCAATGTCTGGAGTGTGGAAAGAGATTCGATCAATCTCAGACCCTTGCTAAGCATCATAGGGTTCACACAGGAGATAAGCCATTTGAATGTCTAGAATGTGGAAAGAAGTTCAGTGAGGCTACAAACCTTGCTACTCATCACAGGACCCACACAGGCAAGAAACCATTTGAATGTCTAGAATGTGGAAAGAAGTTTAGTCAGGCTGCAAGCCTTGCTACCCATCACAGGACCCACACAGGCGAGAAGCCGTTTGAATGTCTGCAGTGTGGCAAGAGGTTCAGTCACACTTCAAACCTTACTACCCATCAGAGGACCCACACAGGCGAGAAGCTATTTGAATGTCTGGAATGTGAAAAGAAGTTCAGTAATTCTCAAAGCCTTGCTAAGCATCATCGGACCCACACAGGTGAGAAGCCATTTCAATGTCTGGAGTGTGGAAAGAGGTTTAATCAAGCTGCACACCTTGCTAGCCATCACAGGACCCACACAGGAGAGAAGCCATTTGAATGTCTGGAATGTGAAAAGAAGTTCAGTAATTCTCAAAGCCTTGGTAAGCATCATAGGACCCACACAGGCGAGAAGCCATTTCAATGTCTGGAGTGTGGAAAGAAGTTCAGTCATGGTACAAACCTTGCTACCCATCACAGGACCCACACAGGCGAGAAGCCATTTGAATGTCTGGAGTGTGGAAAGAGGTTCAGTCACTCTGGGAGCCTTACTAGCCATCACAGAATCCACACAGGCGAAAAGCCATTTGAATGTCTGGAGTGTGGAAAGAGGTTCAGTCAGGCTTCAAACCTTGCTACCCATCACAGGACCCACACAGGCGAGAAGCCATTTGAATGTCTGGAGTGTGGAAAGAGATTCATTCGATCTCAAACCCTCGCTAAGCATCATAGGGTTCACACCGGATGAGAGGATGAGAGGTAACCAACCACCTCCAAGTGCTGCTTTTCTCTGAATTCCCAACACTTCAGAGTTCAAAGACTGGGAGAGAAAACAAGAAATGTGGGGAAAAGAGCGAGCAGAGAAAAAGAACAGCAGAAAAAAGGAGGGGCAGGAGAGAAAGACCAGGAAGAAAGAGAAAGGAAGGAAGGAGGAAGGGCTTAATAAGGAACCTTGTGGCGTAGTGGTTAAATGCCTGTACTGCAGCTAAATCTGTGCTCACAAACTGGGGTTCAAACCCAGGTAGACTACTCATGGTTCACTCAGCGTTACATCCTTCTGAGGTCAGTAAAATGAGTACCTAGCTTGCTGGGGGGAGCAATGTTTAGCCTGCAGAATTAAAATTGTAAACCGCATAGAGAGTGCTTGAAATGCTATGGGGCAGTATATATATGCAGAACACTTTTAATAAGGTGACACCTTCTAGGCACATTGAAAGAAACAGAATCTGAGGGTGCAGTTTTAGATGAGTGGAATGAGTTAGAACCCAGAGAGACTTACCTGGCATGCTTCCGTTCCCTTTACGCCCATCATCCTTCTCGGTGGGGAGCTGTGGCTTTTCCTGGTTGGGCAGCGCCTCCCTTGCTGCAGGGGAATCGGCCCCATGCTCTTCATTCAACCCTGTGACCTGGAGGTGATACATAAACAAAAAAGCAATAAAACAAGTAAATAAAACAACATGACTTCAATTAGAAAATCAAGCTAACATTCTAGCCCCATGCAAAACCTGTCATCAACAACTCCTCCCAAAAGAAGCACAGCCATCTACTGACTGAAGCAAAAGCAAAAGAAGGCTGCATATAGGACGTCCCATAATGCTTAAAGCACTCTCTGCTGGTAAAAGTAGCAACTGTAAGCAACATGCAAGATGGTTTGGAATTGAAAAATGCAGGCTACACATTGCACTCCCCCCCTCCGGGTCATGAGCAGAATTTTGGTTACAGCACTACAGTTCAATCGTGAGCCATGAGACAAGAAAGGGTGGGGCACATCTAGTGTTTTGACCCCCGCACAAAATACCAGAACTTGGGGATATCCACTCAAATTGAGGATTGGGGGAATGAGAACAGACAAAAGAAAATATTTTTTAACCCAGCGTGTTGTTAGTCTGTGGAACTCCATTCCACAGGTGGTGGTGATGGCATCTGGCCTGGATGCCTTCCAAAGGGGACTGGACAGATTCCTGGAGGAAAAGTCCATCACAGGTTACAAACTATGAGGGAGATGTGTAATCTCCAGGCTTAACACCGGGGTACTTCAAGGGCCTGATGCAGGGGAGTGGTATGAAGTGACAGATATGTACTCTCGTGCCCTCTCAGACGCATCTGGTGGAGCCACTGTGAGATACAGGAAACTGGACTACATGGGCCTTTGGCCTGATCCAGCATAGCTCTTCTTATGTTCCTTATGTTCCTACACAGGAGATAAGCCATTTGAATGTCTAGAATGTGGAAAGAAGTTCAGTGAGGCTGCAAGCCTTGCTACTCATCACAGGACCCACACAGGCAAGAAACCATTTGAATGTCTAGAATGTGGAAAGAAGTTTAGTCAGGCTGCAAGCCTTGCTACCCATCACAGGACCCACACAGGCGAGAAGCCGTTTGAATGTCTGCAGTGTGGCAAGAGGTTCAGTCACGCATCTCCATCATGGTTTGTAACCTGTGATGGACTTTTCCTCCAGGAATCTGTCCAATCCCCTTTTGAAGGCATCCAAGCCAGATGCCATGACCACATCCTGTGGCAGGGAGTTCCATAGACTAACAACGCGCTGGGTGAAAAAATATTTTCTTTTGTCTGTTCTTACTCTCCCAGCCCTCAATTTGAGTGTATGTCCCCTAGTTCTGGTATTTTGGGAGAGGGAGAAGAGCTTCCCTCTATCCACTTTACTCATGCCCTGCATTATTTTGTACGTCTCAATCATATCCCCCCTCAGGCGCCTTTTTTCCAGACTAAAGAGCCCCAAATGCTTTAGCCTTTCCTCATAAGGGAGGTGCCCCAGCCCAGTAATCATTTTAGTCGCTCTCTTCTGCACCTTTTCCAGTTCCACTATGTCTTTCTTGAGATGCGGTGACCAGAATTGTACACAATACTCCAGGTGGGGCCTTACTATTTTTTTGTATAATGGCATTATAATGTTGGCTGTTTTATTTTCAATCCCCTTTTTGATAATCCCTAGCATGGAATTGGCCTTCTTCACCGCTGCCACACATTGGGTGGACACCTTCATGGAGCTGTCTACCAACATACCAAGATCTCTTTCCTGATCTGTCACGGATAACTCAGAGCCCATGAGTTGATAGATAAAGTTTTGATTTTTTGCCCCAATATGCATTACTTTACATTTGGTTACATTAAAACGCATTTGCCATTTCGTAGCCCATTCCCCCAGTTTGGAGAGATCCTTCTGGAGCTCTTCACAATCTTCTCTGGTTTTTACCACACGAAAAAGTTTTGTGTCATCTGCAAACTTGGCCACCTCACTGCTTATCCCTGTCTCCAGGTCATTTATGAACAGATTGAAAAGCACCGGTCCCAGGACAGATCCCTGGGGCACGCCGCTTTTCACCTCTCTCCATTGTGAAAATTTCCCATTGACACCTACTCTTTGTTTCCTGGATCTCAACCAGTTCTCAGTCCATAAGAGGACCTGCCCTCTTATCCCCTGACTGTGCAATTTTCTCAGCAGCCTCTGGTGAGGGACTGTGTCAAAAGCCTTTTGAAAATCCAGATAGACAATATCCACTGGTTCACCCAAATCTACATGCCTGTTGACCTTTTCAAAAAATTCTAAGAGGTTTGTCAGACAAGATTTACCCTTGCAGAAGCCATGCTGATTTTCTCTCAGCAAGGTTTGTTCTTCTATGTGTTTTAAGATTTTCTCTTGGATGAGGCTTTCCACCGTCTTCCCTGGGACAGATGTAAGGCTAACTGGCCTGTAGTTTCCCGGGTCCCCCCTCCTTCCTTTTTTAAAAATTGGTGTGACATCTGCTATCCTCCAGTCCCCCGGCACTGTGGCCGTTTTAAGAGACAAGTTGCATATTACTGTTAAGAGATCTGCAATTTCATTTCTCAGTTCCCTAATAACCCTTGGGTGGATGCCATCTGGGCCTGGTGACTTGTTAATCTTCAATTTATCAATTAGTCCCAAAACATCCTCTCTTTTAACCTGTATTTGATTTAATTCTTTAGTCAAGAGGGGCCGTTCAGGCAGCGGAATCTGCTCAAGGTCTTCTGTCGTGAAGGCAGATGCAAAGAACTCATTTAATTTCTCTGCAATTTCCAAGTCCTCCTTAATCTCCCCTTTTCCTCCCTCACCATCCAGAGGGCCAACTGGTTCTCTGGCAGGTTTTCTACTTCTAACATATTTAAATAAGCTTTTATTATTACCCTTTATATTCCTAGCCATGCGTTCCTCAAAATCTTTCTTTGCCTCTCTTATCATCTTCTTACATTTCTTTTGCCAGAGTTTGTGTTCCTCTTTATTTTCCTCATTTGGGGAGGATTTCCATTTACAGAAAGACCTCTCCTTGCGCTTTAGAGCCTCTCTAACTTCACTCGTTAACCATGCCGGTGTCCTCTTGGACTTAAATGAGCTCTTCTTTCTTTGTGGTATGCACTTGAGCTGGGCCTCTGTTACCGTTGTTTTAAACAGGTTCCATGCACTCTGAAGAGATTGGATTCTTCTAACTTTCCCCTTCAATTTCTTTCTAACTAGTTTCCTCATCTGAGGGAAGTTTGCCCTTCGAAAATCAAGGGTTTTTATGTCTGATTTGCTTGACACTCTTCCTCCAACATGCATGGCAAAGGAGATTGCAGCATGGTCACTGTTCCCCAGATGCTCAGTGACATTCACATCCCTGACCAGGTCCTGAGTATCAGACAGTATTAGATCCAGAGTTGCCTGTTCTCGGGTGGGCTCCATGACAAGTTGCTCTAAGGCACAGTCATTCAGCAAGTCGAGAAACCCAGTTTCTCTTTCTTGCCCAGAGCTCGCATTGGCCCAGTCAATATGGGGATAATTGAAGTCCCCCATGATTACTATCCTATCCTTCTGAGACACCTCCATGATTTGTCTCCTCATTTCAAGGTCACCCTCAAGTTTTTGATCTGGTGGGCGATAGCATATCCCAACTATCACATCACTCCTTGGACCTGGTAGTTTAACCCACAGTGATTCTATGATGGAGTCAGACCCTCTGTCAATCTCCATTCTGCTGGATTTTACCCCTTCTTTAACGTAGATGGCCACTCCCACTCCCACCCGCCCCTCTCTATCCCTTCTATAGAGTTTATAGCCTGGGATTGCTGTATCCCACTGGTTCTCCACATTCCACCAGGTTTCTGTTATGGCTATTATATCAATGTTATCCCTAGCTGCCAAATGTTCAAGTTCTTCCATTTTTGATCGGAGGCTTCGAGCATTGGCATAGAAGCACCTGTACAGTGGGTTCTGCAACAACAGCTGCTGCTTTGTTCTTTCCACCCCACGGCTATTATTTTCAGTAGACAAACTATCACATTCCATTATTCTCCCAGTACTAATACCTGCTATGTCATCTCTATGTGATTCTCTACCCTTTCCAACCTCATTCCCTGTGGATGAGGTGTTCCGAACCGGATGCCACTCAGCTCCTGTCGGCTTTCCCCCAGTTATCAGTTTAAAAGCTGATCTGCTGCCTTTTTGAGGTTGAGTGCCAGCAATCTGGTCCCATCATGATTCAAGTGCAACCCGTCCCTCCTGAACAGGTTTGGCTTGTCTCAAAATGTTCTCCAGTTCCTGACAAATCTAAAGCCCTCCTCTCGACATCATCCAAGCTCAGTGGAAGGCTTAGTCTGGCACACCCCTGCTTCCTAGCAACTTCCTTTGTTTAGCTGATTAATGGCTCTTTGTATTTAAATGAGCAGTTAAAGTTTGCAGAGGCAGAGGTAAAACAGAGGTCAATCAGCCCTAGCTGAACTGCTCCAACCCAGAAACTTACCAGTGCTGTCTTCTTTCTCTTTCTCTCTCTCAGCAGTAGCTCTGCTTGGATTCACACCCAGGCTCAAATGCTGAGGCTCAAATGCTTCTTCAGGGGGAAAACACTTAGTGTAACTCCACCCCCAAGCTTAGTGGAAGGCCTAGTCTGGCACCACCCCTGCTTCCTAGCAACTTCCTTTGTTTAGCTTAATAATGGCTCTTTGTATTTAAATGAGCAGTTAAGGTTAGCAGAGGTAGAGGTAAAACAGAGGTCAATCAGCCCTAGCTGAAGTGCTCCAACCCAGAAACTTACCAGTGCTGTCTTCTTTCTCTTTCTCTCTCTCAGCAGTAGCTCTGCTTGGATTCACACCCAGGCTCAAATGCTGAGGCTCAAATGCTTCTTCAGGGGGAAAACACTTAGTGTAATTCCACCCCCAAGCTCAGTGGAAGGCCTAGTCTGGCACCACCCGTGCTTCCTAGCAACTTCCTTTGTTTAGCTGATTAATGGCTCTTTGTATTTAAATGAGCAGTTAAAGTTTGCAGAGGCAGAGGTAAAACAGAGGTCAATCAGCCCTAGCTGAACTGCTCCAACCCAGAAACTTACCAGTGCTGTCTTCTTTCTCTTTCTCTCTCTCAGCAGTAGCTCTGCTTGGATTCACACCCAGGCTCAAATGCTGAGGCTCAAATGCTTCTTCAGGGGGAAAACACTTAGTGTAACTCCACCCCCAAGCTCAGTGGAAGGCCTAGTCTGGCACCACCCCTGCTTCCTAGCAACTTCCTTTGTTTAGCTGATTAATGGCTCTTTGTATTTAAATGAGCAGTTAAGGTTAGCAGAGGCAGAGGTAAAACAGAGGTCAATCAGCCCTAGCTGAACTGCTCCAACCCAGAAACTTAGCAGTGCTGTCTTCTTTCTCTTTCTGTCTCTCAGCAGTAGCTCTGCTTGGATTCACACCCAGGCTCAAATGCTCATATCTCCTGTTTCCAGGAGGGCCTTTACTCTGGCTAGATTAAATGTCCTTCCCTCCAAGCTACTGGAGGGGAGGTTTCAAGGTTTACCTTTTTCAGATCGAAATTGCTCATGTGCCAATGACCAATTGGAAAGTGTAGAACATGTGCTCCTATTCTGCACCTATTATCAAGATCTCCGCAAGGAACTTATTTCCCCAACTATAGGCAAATATCCTGGGAGGTCAATAGAATTCTATGTACAGTTGCTTCTTTCTGATAACACTTACCAGGTAACTAGGGAAGTTGCCAAAATTTGTGCTGCTGCAAAAAGGGTTTGTAAACAAATTTTAAATAGAGATAAAGAAACATAGCATTTGTAGTAACTGGTGACTGTTTTTATCGTAGCTAATGACTACTTTTATCTCAGACCAGAGTAAATTTTAAACTGTATTTTAAATTATATTTAAAATTGTATTTGTGATATATCATGTAATAAGGCTTGATTCATGTGCTGTCTATTGGAATGCATATTTGGTCGTTCTCATTTCTGTGATTTTATTTTTTGGTTTTTGGTCGTTGACCATAAATAAAATTTCATTCATTCATTCACCTGTATATTTATTTATTTATTTATTTTTGCATTTATATACCGCTCCCACTCTGGGCAGTTCACACAAAAAAAGGATAAAAGCAAGAACATCTATATATATATATATATATATTTGCATGTTAGGGTGGATTCGGGTTTCTTCCCGTGTAGAAATCTGGTTGTTTTGGCGACGTTTCGACGAGGTCTCACTCGTCATCTTCAGGCTGGTGTTCTGGCTTCTTTCTTCTTGAAGCAAAGCGTGATCTCAGTTGAAGTCCTTCTATAAATACTGTTGGGAGTGTGTGGTTTGCTTGCTCTGTTGCTGATTGTAGGTTCGTTTGTTCTTTTGTGATCTGCTGTGTGGCTGAGGCGATCGTTAAGGGCTTAACTGCTGGTGGGTTAGATGGCTGTTTAGAGACATCCTGTGTGGGTGAGGTGCTGGATGTGTGTCTATTAGCCTTTTGTTTCTTAACGACCTTGGTGATGGGCGTTCTGGCAGCATCCTGGGCTTTGGTGGAGTGGGGTCCTGTGTCTTGTGAATTCATTTTGGTCTGGCTGCGTGTCTGTGGTCTCCCAATGTTTTTTTGGCGTGTGTAAGTGTGCTCCATGTGGTGGCTGGAGTGGGGAGTAGCGGTAGATGGTGCCGTCGTGGTTTTGTTATTGGATGGTGGTTTCGTTTCATCTGTGGGAAGGGTCTGGGTTTGTGTTTGGTGTGGATGGAGGGTGGTGGCATCTTGTGTCCTTTTGGACCTGGTGTCAGTCTTTGTGGCAGAGGCTCGTCTGTTGACCAGGGCTAGTTTCCAGATGTCAGGCAAGCGGGAGGTGTCATCACGTTTATTCATGTTGTTTGGGTGTTTCTCTATTTCAATGGCTTCCATGATTATTCGACTGTTGAAGTGTTCAGTTTTGGAGATGAGTTTGGTTCTTTTAAAATCAATTTCATGACCTGTTGTTTTTATGTGCTGGAAGAGAGAGGAAGATTTTTCTTCTTTTTTGACTGCGTTCTTGTGTTCTGCGATGCGTGCGCTTATTCTCCGGTTTGTCTGTCCGATGTATGTGGCTGGGCAGACTTTGCATGGTATTTCGTAGACTCCTTGGTTTTCTAGCTCAATCTTGTCTTTGGGGTTTCTTAAAATGTTGGCTATTTTTTGTTCGGTGCAAAAGGCTGTCTTGATATTGTGTTTGTGGAGAATTTTGCTGATTTTGTCTGTGGTGCCTTTGATGTAAGGGAGGAGGGCAGTGCCGTTGTTCTCTTCTGTTTCTTGGTTCTTGGGGGGTGTTTCTTTTTGGATTAGTTTGGTGATGGTGTTTTTTTGGAATCCGTTCGCAATTAAAGCATTCGAGAGAGTGTGTAATTCAGTTTTTAGGTGGTCTTTGTCAGCGAGGCGTTTGGTTCTGGAGATGAGGGTTTTTGCTACGGAGTTGATCTGTGCAGGGTGGTGGTGTGATTGTGCATTTAAGTAGCGGTTTGTATGTGTTTTTTTTCCGGTAGATGGTATGTCCTAAGGAGCCGTCGGGTTTTTTGTAGATTAGGACGTCCAGGAAGGGAAGTTGGTTGTTGGCTTCTATTTCCATAGTGAATTGTATTTTGGGGTGTAGGCTGTTGAGATGTGTGAGGAAGTTGTTCAGTTTGTCTTTCCCGTGTGGCCAGATAACAAAGGTGTCGTCAACATATCTGAGCCAGAGTTTGGGTTTATGTTCGGACTTCTGTAACGCGTTGGTTTCAAAGTGTTCCATATATAGGTTTGCGATGACCGGTGAGAGGGGTGATCCCATGGGTGCTCCTTCTATCTGTTTGTATCTTTGTCCATTGTGGATGAAGTATGTGTTGGTTAGGCAGTGGTTGGTCAGATCTAGGATGTGCTTGGGGGGTTGTATTTGTTGTGGATAGCTGTCAAGGCTTCTTGAATGGGCACTTGTATGAAGAGCGAAACAACATCGAAGCTCACGAGTAGGTCATTGGGTTGTAGGTCTTGTTTCTTTATAATTTCTATGAAGTGGAACGAGTTTTGTACGTATGAAGTGATGGATTCTGCATAGGGCTGGAGTTGTTTGGCAAGAAATTTGGCGAGGTTTTGTAGGGGTGAGCCTATGGAGCTGACTATGGGTCTGAGAGGTGTTCCTTCTTTGTGAATCTTGGGGAGGCCGTAGAGCTTGGGGCATCTGGATGATTCCTCTCTGGGGATGATGCTTGGCTTGATTTCTTCACTTAAGGGTGAGGCTTTTATTTTGGCTTTGGTGGTTTTTTCCAGGTAGGTGGTGGGGTCTGCGTTCAAAGGTATGTAAGCAGGGTCTTGTAGTAGGTTGGATAGTTTGGCTTGGTAGTCAGATGTGTTCATCACCACTGTGGCATTGCCTTTGTCTGCTGGGAGAATGATTATGTTGTTGTCTTTCCTCAGGTTGGTGAGGGCTTTTTGTTCTTCTTTGTGTAAATTGCTTCTGGGTGGTTTGCTGGAGCAGAGGATATTGGTGACTTCGAGTCTGATTTTGTTGGCTTCATCTGGGTTGATTTTGGTTAGGCTGGCTTCCACTCCGCATATGATGTTTTCAGTGGGGATGTGTCTGGGGGCGACTGCAAAGTTGAATCCTTTGGACAGGACTTTGGTCTCTGCGATGGTGAGTGTCCTGTCTGATATGTTGTGAACTGTTTGTTTCATGGGCTGCTGTGGGGGGTTGGGCTTCTGGCGTTTTTCCAGTTTGTGGAGTTTGTTGGTGTGTATGTCTGTCTTGTGGGAGGTCTCTGTTTCAGCTCTCCAGGCGGTGAGTTGCTTGGATTTGTTCCAGAGTGTTGGGTGGATTTTGTTGCTGAGTTTGAGGTGGAGAGTGAGTAGGTCTCTGTTGGTTTGATCTAGTAGGTATCTTTTCTTGTGTAGTTCGTTTCTGATTAGGGCTAGTTCTGTTCTTTTCAGGATCCTTTCGCTGGATGGGGTTTTTGAGTGGAATTTCAGTTGGAAGCTTGTGGGGATCACATTTTTATCTCGGCAGTTGCGTAGGAATGCAATGTCACATAAGATGGTGGCTCTTCGGACTTCTAGTTTCTCGTAGGTTCTGGTCAGCTGGAAGGTTTCCTCCCCGTAGAGGTCGGATATTTGTTTTCGTAGATTTTCACGGGTATAGGTATGCATGTTAGGGTGGATTCGGGTTTCTTCCCGTGTAGAAATCTGGTTGTTTTGGCGACGTTTCGACGAGGTCTCACTCGTCATCTTCACCTAAAAACTGAATTACACACTCTCTCGAATGCTTTAATTGCGAACGGATTCCAAAAAACACCATCACCAAACTAATCCAAAAAGAAACACCCCCCAAGAACCAAGAAACAGAAGAGAACAACGGCACTGCCCTCCTCCCTTACATCAAAGGCACCACAGACAAAATCAGCAAAATTCTCCACAAACACAATATCAAGACAGCCTTTTGCACCGAACAAAAAATAGCCAACATTTTAAGAAACCCCAAAGACAAGATTGAGCTAGAAAACCAAGGAGTCTACGAAATACCATGCAAAGTCTGCCCAGCCACATACATCGGACAGACAAACAGGAGAATAAGCGCACGCATCGCAGAACACAAGAACGCAGTCAAAAAAGAAGAAAAATCTTCCTCTCTCTTCCAGCACATAAAAACAACAGGTCATGAAATTGATTTTAAAAGAACCAAACTCATCTCCAAAACTGAACACTTCAACAGTCGAATAATCATGGAAGCCATTGAAATAGAGAAACACCCAAACAACATGAATAAACGTGATGACACCTCCCGCTTGCCTGACATCTGGAAACTAGCCCTGGTCAACAGACGAGCCTCTGCCACAAAGACTGACACCAGGTCCAAAAGGACACAAGATGCCACCACCCTCCATCCACACCAAACACAAACCCAGACCCTTCCCACAGATGAAACGAAACCACCATCCAATAACAAAACCACGACGGCACCATCTACCGCTACTCCCCACTCCAGCCACCACATGGAGCACACTTACACACGCCAAAAAAAAATTTGGGAGACCACAGACACGCAGCCAGACCAAAATGAATTCACAAGACACAGGACCCCACTCCACCAAAGCCCAGGATGCTGCCAGAACGCCCATCACCAAGGTCCCGTTAAGAAACAAAAGGCTAATAGACACACATCCAGCACCTCACCCACACAGGATGTCTCTAAACAGCCATCTAACCCACCAGCAGTTAAGCCCTTAACGATCGCCTCAGCCACACAGCAGATCACAAAAGAAGAAACGAACCTACAATCAGCAACAGAGCAAGCAAACCACACACCCCCAACAGTATTTATAGAAGGACTTCAACTGAGATCACGCTTTGCTTCAAGAAGAAAGAAGCCAGAACACCAGCCTGAAGATGACGAGTGAGACCTCGTCGAAACGTCGCCAAAACAACCAGATTTCTACACGGGAAGAAACCCGAATCCACCCTAACATGCATACCTATACCCGTGAAAATCTACGAAAACATATATATATATATATATATATATATATATATATATATATATATATATATATATATATATATATATATATATATATATATATATATATAAGAGGTATTAGGCAAGAGGCATAAAACTTGACAATAAGAAAGAAAAGAAACACCTTGGTACAATCCCAGCAGTCGCCAAAGGCATCCCTGAACAGCCAGGTTTTAAGGGCTTTCTTGAAGGATACCTGTGAGGGAGCCTGGCATAACTCGCTGGGAAGTTTATTCCACAACTCTGGGCCGGGCACCGAGAAGGCCCGTTTATGGGTTGCTACCCTACAGGCCTCTCTAGGGGTGGCCACCCGAAGCGAGAGAGCCGTAGAGGGTCAGGTGGGTCGGGCCAGCTCTGATCGTAGGGAGATACGTTCTGCCAGATAATCAGGACCCAGGCCATGGAGGGTTTTGTAAACCAAAACCTATACCTTGAACCTTATTCGGGAGGCAACGGGCAACCAGTGCAGACGAGCCAGAATGGGGGTGATGCGGTAAAACCTGCCTGCACCAACCACCAACCTGGCCATCATGTTATGGACCCGCTGCAGTCGCCGAACAAGGTTCAAGGGAAGCCCCATGTAGAGGGTGTTGCAGTAATCTATCTTCGACATGACCAGCACCTGCACCATTGTCCTCAAGGAGTCCCCATCAAAGTACGGGCAAATCTGGGCGATAAGCCTAAGGTGGTAGAAGGCCGACCTGGTCACGGCTGCCACCTGGGCATCCAGGGACAGATCCGGATCCAGGACAACACCCCGACTCCTCACACTTTCAGCCAGCTGGAGGGCGGACCGGCCCAGACTGGGAAGAGGGCCACAGTACCCGTCCGGGCCACCCCCGAAGAACAGAACCTCAGTGGTCCCAGGATTAAGCCTGACCTTGTTAGTCCTGGTTCAATCCAATACTGCAGCCAGGCAGCGATCAAGGGTCTGGATGGCCTCCACTGCAGAGGTGAAGGAGAGATAGAGCTGTTTGTCATCAGCGTACTGATGACAGCAAGCTCCAAAACTCCGGATGACCTACCTAGCAGCCTCATGTAGATGTTAAAGAGCATTGGGGAGAGAGCCGACCCCTGAGGCACCCCACAAGAGTTTCCAGGGGGATGACAAAGCCCCCCCAAGCTCACACGCTGTGTACAGCCCTCCAGGAAGGAACGGAGCCAGCCGAAGGCCAGACCTCCAATCCCAACCTCAGAGAGCCGGCCCAGGAGGATACCATGGTCGACGGTATCAAAGGCCGCTGACAGGTCGAGAAGGACCAGAAGGGTGGAGCAACCCCTGTCAGCCCTCCTCAACAGGTCATCCTGCAGTGCAACTAGGGCAGTCTCAGTCCCACGACGCGGCCTAAACCCAGACTGGAAAGGATCCAAGACATGATTCTCCTCCAGGAACGACTGGAGACGCAGGGCAGCGACCCGCTCGATCACCTTGCCCATGAAGGGAATATTGGCTATAGGACGATAGATAGATAGATAGATAGATAGATAGATAGATAGATAGATAGATAGATAGATAGATAGATAGATAGATAGATATACACACATACACATACACATACACTTACACACACACACACACACACACACACGCATCAGGTTGAGGGTTGTTCCCTCAAGGAGCTTACAATCTACAGCAGATAAAAAAAACACAGGCATGGGAGCGGGGCTACAAAAGGACCCCCAGGGTGATGGTATTCTCTGAACCCTTTGTGACCATACGTTCTTTATTTCTACAAATCTGAAATATAGGGAGAATTTGTCCAACCAACCTCCACATTTCGGGTCACAAACCCCTTCTGTGGCTCACATGAAAGAGGGAGAGCCCCAGCACATTGTTTTTCAGTTCCTTGTAGAAACAACTCAGAGGTGGGTAAGTTACTCCACAGCTACCACCTTCGCCCTGGGAAGCCACCAATTGTGTCCTCCCAGAATAAAAAATGTTACTTCACATCCGTCGCGCAACTACTGAAATTTGTCTCGACCACGCCCCAGGGATGGGTGCCAAGTGCGACAATCCTGTCCCTGGTGCTGGGGTTTAGGGTTTTCCCTTGTCACTCTTTGCTCCCGGTTTCTGTTCCGAGACAAGACACCGTGTAGTAACAACTGTGTCACGCAATAAAACATTTGTTTCTCTCAGAAAACTGTCCAGGGTTTGTTTTTTGTTTTTTACATTTTGAAGTTATCAAAAGCGAAATATCAAAAAAGAATTTTTAAGCCAAAAAAAAAAAGGAAAAAGGAAGCTAGACAAATTCATTTTTTGTCACGGTACAAGACCGTGAAGCAACACTTGTCACAAGACAAGTTATTACGACCGTGGGAACACGGAAACAGGGACAAAAACCACGTGATCGTGACCAATGCTGTCACAGTACAAAACTAGTCACTGAACAAAGAGAAGGACCTACTGTTGGTACTGGGGGATCTCAACATCTATGCTGAGGCTACCTTAACTGGAGCAGCTCAGGACTTCATGGCCGCCATGACAACCATGGGGCTGTCACAACATGTCATCGTCCCAACACATGAGAAGGGCCATACTCTGGACCTAGTCTTCTCAACGGGACTGGGGGATAGTGGTTTGGATATGGAAGGGTTGGCTTTGACCCCATCGTCATGGTCAGACCACTTCTTGGTTTGTGGCAGCATCTTCCACTGCCGAACAGCTCTAACTGTCATGAAGCTCTTCCTAATCTTCAAATGGAATGTCTTTTCCTGTAGTTTGAAACCATTGCCCCCAGTCCTAGTCTCTGAAACCATAGAGAACAAACCTTCGATGTCCCTTCTTCATTGTGACATCCTTTCAAATATTTAAACATAGCTATCATACCCCCCTCCCCAGACTTCTTTTTGAAAGGCTAAACATTCCCAGTTCCCTAAGCAAGGTCCCTTCCGACCCAACGATGGTTCTAATTCCTGGTCATTTTTAGGCCTTTATAAAATGGGTCACACTGGCTAAATCCCAAGAAGCTTTTAAGGCAGGAGAGGATTTTATTGATTAATGATGTTCACATCCACTCCGAAATCAGTCAGCCAAGCAGAATGATGTGGCACCAGATTATCTTTCCAGCACCCACAAGGGCTCGGTTTCCTTTCCTGAAGGAATTCACACACGTGCAAACCCCAAAAACACCCCTCATCCCAAAAAAACCCCCCAAAAAACCCAGTGTGAAATGGACAGAGGCGTGGCTGGGAGAGGGTTAAAAGCAGTCGAGTTTGGGGGAATTCCTAGAGAGGAAGGAAATAAGGGCTGGGGAGGCGAAATTGGTCCTCCTCCTCCTCCTCCTCTTTCCGGCCTCTGGATGGGGAGGGAGAAGCGCGCCACCGCCTCTTCTGGACTACAACTCCCATCGCCAGGCATGGCCGGGCAGGGGTGAGAGAATTTCGCCTCCTTTAGGCTTTTTACCTATAGATATCAATTTTCCCAGGTTTTCCGGAGGGAGAATCGTCTCTTTGGACTACAACTCCCATGGTCAGTGCTGGCTTCCTGGGGGGGATTCTGGGTGATGGAGTGGAGGGAGGAGGAAGGGAAGGAATAGAAGAGGTTGGAAAAGCCCCCCCTCCATCGTGTGGGCCCCGTGTTGGCCCTCCCAGCCCCCCCCCCATGAGAGCTGGGGCGTTGGTCTGAAAGGGAACGGGCGTTACTTTTCCCGGAGGGAGGAGGAGCAGGAGGAGGAAGGAACTGGACTGGAAACGGGGGGGGGGAGGTTCCCGTTACTCCCGATCTCAAAAAGCAGCGTCTCTGCTGAGGTTTGTTCCTGCCTGAATGGGGTCCATCAAGGGAACCCCCCAACAGGAAGGGCCTGGGGAAGAGCCAGGGGGACAAAAACTGATCCCTGGGGGGTTGGGGGGGGTGTCCTTCGTCCTCCAGGTCACCAGGGAGGGCCTTTGGGAGAGGGATCGGAAAGAGGGCTTTTTGGGGGGGGATGTCATTGATTCTCCCACCACTCCCCATCCTCGCCCAGTTCAGCCCTCAAAATGTCCTTGGAGGGAGTGACTGGCGAAACCAGAAGCAAGTTGGGGGGGGGGGTTCCAAGGAGATCCCAAGAGTCATTAAGGGATCATAACTGGTTCCTTTGAGTTTGTGGGTTGGTTTCTCTTCCTATCCCCCCTTAGTGCTAACTGTACTACTAGGAAGGTTCCTCACCTCCTGACTCCCCCCCCACGCCTTTCTCATTATTCCCAATCAGGGCTTTCACCAAAGCTTCCCAGACTGGTATCCTTGTGAGTCCCAAAGATTGCTGGGGAGGGGGGGGAGGAATCAAAATGTCCTTGGAGGAAGTGACTGGGGATCCAAAGTGGACCTAAGAGCAGGGCCGGGCAGTTGCCTAGGATGCCAAAATGGACAGGGAGCGCTGGCCAGTTTGCTCCCCCCCGCCACTGGCCACGGCCATCCGTCCGCCCGCCGCCGCTGCCCACCCCCTCGCTGCCGCTGCCCCACCGCTGCCCCCCCTTGCCGCTGCCACCGCACCCCCATCACCTAGAGCGCAAAAAAACCTATCGCCGGCCCTGCCTAAGTGTCATTAAGGGATCATAACTGGTTCCTTTCTTTCTCTTCCTATACCACCCTCTTAGTGCTAACTTCCAAGGGGGGGGGCAGACGGAAGTCAGGAAGGGCTCGTCCCCTCCTTTCCACATTTGGACATCACTGCTTGCCGTGGAGCGATAATGATCCCAGGATTCTTCACGGATATTCCTGTGAAACTCTCTGTATCTCAAACTGTATATGTGCATCTGGTATTTCCTGGGGATGAGAAGCAAAGACCTTCCAAATAACCAAGACCACCTGAGTGGTTGCTTTGAAGGTAACCAGAAGCACCATAAATTCCTTTGGAAGAGGAATGACCACCCAGTGCCACTTTATGTGAGTTAGATCGAAAATGATATAAAAACATATGAAGGCTATGGAACAATTTGCAACTATTTCTGATGCTGGACCCCACATGGGTTTTCCCAGCACAAATTTCCCTCACAGACTGTGACAGGAGGAGTGTGATAAATCCTCTGGTTTTCCTCAGCATCTTCATTGGTGCTGCAATTGGCCTCCTCACTGAGGATGGTGGTGGAGGTGGGACCTCCCTAGAGCTGGGTTTCATTCCCCTGCACCCTCCATGGCAGTTTGCTGGGTCTGTTACTGGATTTGACATTTTGTTTTCCCTGGTCATTTATATCTTGCCTGTTTTTAGCAGGTAAGTTCCAGTACAGAAGAAATCAAAAAGCAGGACACCAAGTGGCAGAGGAAGAGGCTGAATGTTCAGATGCAAAAGAGGGTGCTGAGAATCAAATCAGAAGGAAGAAGCTTATAGGAAACACATATAAAGGAAAAGATGGACAAATCTAAAGACCTTACTACACACCTGAGAACATACACAGGCAAGAAGCCATTTGAATGTCTGGAGTGTGGAAAGAGGTTCAGTGATTCTGGAAGCCTTGCTAAGCATCACAGGACCCACACAGGCGAGAAGCCATTTGAATGTCTGGAGTGTGGAAAGAGGTTCAGTGATTCTGGAAGCCTTGCTAAGCATCACAGGAGCCACACAGGAGAAAAGCCCTTTGAATGTCTGGAGTGTGGAAAGAGGTTTAATCAAGCTGGACACCTTGCTAGCCATCACAGGACCCACACAGGAGAGAAGCCATTTGAATGTCTGGAGTGTGGAAAGAGGTTTAATCAAGCTGGACACCTTGCTAGCCATCACAGGACCCACACAGGCGAGAAGCCATTTGAATGTCTGGAATGTGAAAAGAAGTTCAGTAATTCTCAAAGCCTTGCTAAGCATCATAGGACCCACACAGACCAAAAGCCATTTGAATGTCTGGAATGTGGAAAGAGGTTTAGTTGTTCTAAAGACCTGACTACACACTTGAGAATGCACACAGGCGAAAAGCCATTTGAATGTCTGGAGTGTGGGAAGAGATTTAATCTAGCTGGAGGCCTTGCTAAGCATCATAGGGCCCACACAGGAGAGAAGCCATTTGAATGTCTAGAGTGTGGAAAGAGGTTCAGTCAGACTTCAAACCTTGCTACCCATCAAAAGTCCCATACAGGCGAGAAGCCATTTAAATGTCAGGAATGTGGGAAAAGGTTCAATCGTTCTGAACACCTTGCTAGCCATCACAGGACCCACACAGGTGAGAAGCCATTCGAATGTTTGGAGTGTGGAAAGAGATTTAAAGTAGCTGGAGGCTTTGCTAGGCATCATAGGGCCCACACTGGAGAAAAGCCATTTGAATGTCTGGAGTGTGGAAAGAGGTTTAATCAAGCAGGACACCTTATTTACCATCAGAGGACCCACACAGGAGAGAAGCCATTTGAATGTCTGGAATGTGGGAAAAGGTTCAGTCAAGCTGGAGGCCTTGCTGGCCATCACAGGACCCACACAGGGGAAAAGCCATATGGATGTCTGGAATGTGGAAAGAAGTTTAGTCTTCCTCAAAACCTTGCTAAGCATAACAGGACCCACACAGGAGAGAACCCATATAAATGTTTTGAGTGTGGAAAGCAGTTCCGTCATTCTCAAAGCCTTGCTAAGCATCATAGAACCCACACAGGAGGGAAGCCATTTTAATTTCAGGACTGAGGAGTGAATTTATTTCGTTCTAGTTGTCTTTCTACACACCTTATCTTCATTTGCCTCACAAACCTTGTTAGAAAAGACATGCACCTCACAGGGAAGAAGCCTTCCAGGTAACTGGAGTGTGGGAAAATGTTCGGAGAGAGAACACATCTGATAATCCCCGGCAGGGCAGAAGTACTCCTTTCTCCTCCTGGCAGGACTCCTTCCTGAGGTGATCCGGTGAAAATCCCCTTTGCTCTCTTTTCATCCCCTCCGTGTTTTGGGTTGTGCTCTATAATGGTTTTGAACGGCTTTTATTTAGCGTGGTCTGTTTCTGTATTGTTGTACGTAGCAGAGCAGAGAAACCTGCTCTGGCCACGGTGACACATGCCCTAGTGACCTCCTGGCTGGACTACTGTAATGCACTCTATGTGGGAGTACCAATGGAAAATCTCAGGAAACTTCCATGGGTCCAGAATGCAGCAGCCAGATTGCTGACTGGGGTGGGTTACAGAGATCACATTATACCCCTTACTAAAGCAGCTCCACTGGCTGGCAATCACCTACCAGAGGTAGAGAGGTCCTTCTGTAAATGGAAATCCTCCCCAAATGAGGAAAATAAAAAGGAACACAAACTCTGGCAAAAGAAATGTAAGATGATGATAAGGGAGGCAAAGAAAGACTTTGAGGAACGAATGGCTAGCAATATAAAGGGTAATAATAAAAGCTTCTTTAAATATGTTAGAAGTAGAAAACCTGCCAGAGAACCAGTTGGCCCTCTGGATGGTGAGGGAGGAAAAGGGGAGGTTACGGAAGACTTGGACATTGCAGAGAAATTGAATGAGTTCTTTGCGTCTGTCTTCACGACAGAGGACCTTGAGCGGATTCCGCTGCCTGAGCCGCCCCTCTTGACTAAAGAATTAAATCAAATACAGGTTAAAAGAGAGGAGGTTTTAGGACTAATTGATAAATTGAGGATTAACAAGTCACCTGGCCCAGATGGCATCCACCCAAGGGTTATTAGGGAACTGAGAAATGAAATTGCAGATCTCTTAACGGTTGTATGCAACTTGTCTCTTAAAACGGCCACAGTGCCGGAGGACTGGAGGATAGCAGATGTCACACCAATTTTTAAAAAAGGAAGGAGGGGGGACCCAGGAAACTACAGGCCGGTTAGCCTTACATCTGTCCCAGGGAAGATGGTGGAAAGCCTCATCCAAGAGAAAATCTTGATACACATAAAAGAAAAAACCTTGCTGAGAGAAAATCTGCAAGGCTTCTGTAAGGGTAAATCTTGTCTGACAAACCTTTTAGAAATCTTTGAAAAGGTTGACAGGCATGTGGATTTGGGTGAACCAGTGCATATTGTCTATCTTAATTTTCAGAAGGCTTTTGACACAGTCCCTCACCAAAGGCTGATGAGAAAATGGCACAGTCAGGGGATAGGAGAGCTGGTCCTCTTATGGACTGAGAACTGGTAGAGATCCAGGAAACAGTAGATGCCATTGGGCAATTTTCACAATGGAGAGAAGTGAAAAGTGGTGTTCCCCAGGGATCTGTCTTGGGACCGTTGCTTTTCAATCTGTTCATAAATGACCTGGAGACAGAGATAAGCAGTGAGGTGGCCAAGTTTGCAGATGACACAAAACTTTTCTAGGTAGTAAAAACCAGAGAAGATTGTGAAGAGCTCCAGAAGGATCTCTCCAAACTGGGGGAATGGGCTGCGAAATGGCAAATGTGTTTTAATGTAGCCAAATGTAAAGTAATGCATATTGGGGCAAAAAATCCAAACTTTATCATCTCGTGGGCGATGAGCTATCTGTGACGGATCAGGAAAGAAATCTTTGTGTGCTGGTAGACAGCTCAATGAAGGTGTCTACCCAATGTGTGGCAGCGGTGAAGAAGGCCAATTCCATGCTAAGGATGATCAAAAAGGGGACTGAAAATAAAACAGCCAACATTATAATGCCATTGTACAAAATAATAGTAAGGCTGCACATGGAATATTGTGGACACTTCTGGTCACCGCATCTCAAAACATATAGTGGAACTGGAAAAGGTGCAGAAGAGAGCGTCTAAAATGATTACTGGGCTGGGGAACCTCCCTTATGAGGAAAGGCTTAAACATTTGGGGCTCTTTAGCTCTTCTCCCTCTCACAAAATACCAGAACTAGGGGGCATACTATCAAATTGAGGGCTAGGAGAGTGAGAACAGACAAAAGAAAATATTTTTTACCCAGCATGTTGTTAGTCTGTAGAACTTCCTGCCACAAGATGTGGTGATGGCATCTAGCCTGGATGCCTTCAGAAGGGAATTGTACAGATTCCTGGAGGAGACTTCCATCACAGGTTAGAAACCGTGATGGAGATGTGTAATCTCCAGGCTTAGCCTTCCACCGAGCTTTAAAAACCCTTCTCTTTAGCGAGACCTATGGTGGTGCAACTTAACAGTTTTTTTTCTCCTGCCATCTATATGTTTGCCAACAATTACTGCTGCTGAGCTGCGACTATAAGTTGAGATCCTAAGATGCCCCAGTTGTTTTAAAATGCTGTTTTTATTGTTGTTGCGGTCTATTATTGTACTGTTGTTCTATTGGTTTGTTTTATATTGTATTGCTCGCTGACTCGTTCAGCTATTTGGAAGCCGCCCAGAGTTCCGTCTCGGAAGATGGGTGGGGTAAAAATTCAATAAATAAATAAATAAATAAATATAAATAAATAAATAAACTGGGGTACTTCAAGGACCAGATGCAGGGGAGTGTTGGCAGGGGACAGATATCTAGTCTCATGCGCTCCCAAACGCATCTGGTGGGGCCACTGTGAGATACAGGAAGCTGGACTAGATGGGCCTTTTGGCCTGATCCCGCAGGGCTCTTCTTACGGTGTTATGAACCGGCTTGGGTGCTAAGGTCATCAGGATAAGCCTTTCTCTCCATCCCACCACCATCACAGGAGTGTCTCAGAAGAACACATGAAAGGCCTTCTCAGCTGAAGTGCCCAGATTTTGGAATTCCCTCCCACTGGAGGCCAGGAGTGTCCCGTCTCTGCTGTCTTTCCGGAAACAGGCAAAGACCTTCCTCTTCAGGCAAGCTTTCCTTCAAGGAGGGACTCATTACCTACTCATTATTATAAGCCACCTCGGGACCTTTTCCAAATAGAAAAGTGGGGTAAATATATTCAAAATAAAAATAAAAAAATAAAGAAATACTATGTGACTTTATATGGATTACCTACCTTACGTGATTCGATTGACTGATTTCATAAGAATACCAGTCTGTAGCTGCTGCAAGTTTTCAGTGCCGTTTGACCGTGTTTTGGAGGTTTTTCTTCCCAAAGTTTTGCCAGACTTTGTGGCCGACATCTTTAGAGGACAAGGAGCTCAGGGAACAAGGAGTTTCTCTCTGCGCTCCATGTTACTTTCCACCCTTCATGATGGATTTTTCTTTTCTTCTTGCATGTCTTTGTAGCTCTAATCTAAGATGGCTTTTCTAATTTCCTGTTTGAAATCGTAACATATATCTGAAATTTTCCGCACTGTATACTGTCCCTCATTAATGTAAGCCACCTTGGGTCCTTTCCAAGGAGAAAGGTAGGGTAAAAATATTCAAAATAAACAAACAAGTAAATGTAGATGTGTAACAGACTTTGAAAAAAATTAAATGAATGGTTTAGAAGTCAGAAGGGTTTCAGGGGAGGTCTGGATTAAAGCATCACCTCCCCTCTCCTAGGCAGGACCACCCAGGATACAAGCAGAGATCCAATAATTGTTTGCTTATTTATAGCTTGAAAGAAAGAGAGGGGGCAGCCTTTCCCTCTGAAGTCGAAGGAAAGAATCACAACTAACTACCTAACCAAGGCAGGGTACATATTTAAGTACAGAAAGCATGAAACGAATTTAACCTCCCTCACCAATTCACAGCTGCCTTTAGGCAAGCTGTAACTCTTGTTAGAGCCATTCCTGTCCCATAATCCTTGCACCCATGGATCATTAACCACTGATTCAGTTATCCACGGTTGGCAGAGGGAGAAAAATAACTAAAACCAGCAGCCACATATGGCTTTTTTCATTGGATCACACATTAAAAACACTGTCACGTATAGAGCCGATCTCTGTCCACAGACTGCACACCAACTATCATGGATCAGTCAGCGCATGGCTCCGCAATGGTGCAAAAACATGGATCCGAGACACGGATCCACGTGGATCTACCTGATTTCTTTCAAGATCAACTGAAAACCAATCTCACATCCTAGGGCCCATCCTTGCCAAAAAACATCTGAGACCTCCAAGGTCCCTTCCAATCCGATGATGATTCTAATTCCTAGTCCTTTTATGAGGGCTTATTTAATGGGTCACACTGTCTAAATCCCCAAAAGTTTTTATTTGTTTATTTATTTTTACAGTTTATATGCTGCCCACTAATGCTTAAAAAGTGTCTTTTTAAGGCATGAGAGTACAGTGGACTCTCATATAACAAATAGTTTGTATAAAATAAAATCTGTACAACATAAAAAAATTCCAGAGACAGGGGGAATTTGTTTAACAGAATAGCCTATTGGGAAAAACCGTACAAGATAAAAATGGTCGCGATTAGGGATTACTCTGTTTTCAATGCATTCCTATGGGAAATTTGTATAAAGGAAAATTTGCTTGACATAATTTCATTTGGAACGAAATAATTCCTTTAAACCACTGTATTTTACTGATTACTCCGGTTCACATCCACTTCGAAATCAGTCAGCCAAGAGGGATGATGGGGCACCGGATTATCTTTCCAGCACCTGCAAGGGCTTGGCTTCCTTTCCTGAAGGAATTCATACACGTGTAAACCCCAAAGACACCCCAATCCCAAAAAGAGACATGGCTGGGAGAGGGTTAAAAGCAGCCGAGCTGGGCGAGATTCCTAGAGAGGCAGGAAATAAGGGCTGGGGAGGCGAAATTGGTCCTCCTCCTTCTCCTCCTCCTCTTTCCCGCCTCTGGATGGGGAGGGAGAAGCGCGCCACCGCCTCTTCTGGACTACAACTCCCATCGCCAGGCATGGCCGGGCAGGGGTGAGAGAATTTCGCCTCCTTTAGGCTTTTTACCTCTAGATATCAATTTTCCCAAGTTTTCTGGCGGGAGAATCGTCTCTTTGGACTACAACTCCCATGGACAGCGCTGGCTTGCGGGGGGGGGGATTCTGGGTGATGGAGTGGAGGGAGGATGGAGGGAAGGAACAAAAGAGGTTGGAAAGCTCACTCCCTCCATCCTGTGGGCCCCGTGTTGGCCCTCCCAGCCCCCCCCCCCAAATGAGAGCTGGGGCGTTGATCTAAAAAGGAACGGGCGTTACTTTTCCCGGAGGGAGGAGGAGGAGGAAAGGAACTGGACTGGAAACGGGGGGGTCCCGTTACTCCCGAGCTAAAAAAAGCAGCGCCTCTGCTGAGGTTTGTTCCTGCCTGAATGGGGTCCATCAAGGGAACCCTCCAACAGGAAGGGCGGGGGGGGGAGCCAGGGGGGCAAAAACTGATCCCTGGGGTTTTTTTGGGGGGGGGGTGTCCTTCGTCCTCCAGGTCACCAGGGAGGGCCTTTGGGAGAGGGATCGGAAAGAAGGCTTTTTTGGAGGGGGGTGTCCATTGATTCTCCCACCGCTCCCCATCTCTTACACCCCTCCTCGCCCACAGTTCAGCCATCAAAATGTCATGTCTGGGTAAAAGGCGGATCTCGACGAATCCTGTTGATTTCATATGATTTTTACATGGGATCCTTCCCGAATCACCATCAAATCACACATCTCATTCATGTCCAACTATTACGCAATAATAATCATGCATCCTCCAGTGCATGGCTCTGTAGTAGCGAAGAAGATGGATCCATCTCAGGAATCCATCTGATTTCATATGATTTTTACATTAGATCATGATAAATCCACTATCGCATGTAGAGTTCATTTCAGTCCACAGATTGCACACCAAAAATCATGCGTCCATCAGCGCATGGGTCCACAGTGGCGCAAAAACATGGATCCAAGGCACGGATCCACACGGATCTAACTGATTTTTACCCAGGTTCATCTCAAAACCAATATCACATCCTAGAACCCATCCTTACACACAGACTGCACACCCGAAATCAGGGGTCCAGCAGCGCATACACTGTGGAGCCATGGGTGTGCAGTCTGTGTGTATGGATGGGTCCTAGGATGTGATACTGGTTTGGAGGTGATCCTGGGTAAAAATCAGTTAGATCCGTGTGGATCTATGCCCTGGATCCATGTTTTTGCACCACTGTGGAGCCATGTGCTACCGAACTCCTGATTTTGGGCGTGCAGTCTGTGTGTAAGGATGGATCCTGGGATGTAATACTGGTTTGGAGGTGATCCTGAATAAAAATCATGTAGATCCGTGTGGATCCGGGCCCTGGATCCGTGTTTTTGCACCACTACGGGGCCATGCGCTGATGGACCCATGATTTTTCGTGTGCAATCTGTGGACTGAAATGTGCTCTATATACTGTATGGTAGTGGATTTATCATGATTCAATGTAAAAACCATATGAAATCAGATGGATCCGTGAGATGGATCCATGTTTTTGCGCCACTTCAGAGCCATGCACTGGAGGATGCATGATTATTATTGCGTAATAGTTGGACATGAATGAGATGTGTGATTTGATGGTGATTCGGGAAGGATCCCATGTAAAAATCATATAAAATCAACAGGATCCGTCAAGATCCGCCTTTTACTTTCTTCCCAAAATGTCCTTGGAGGGAGTGACTGGGGAAACCAGAAGCAAGTTGGAGGGGGGTCCAAGGGGAACCCAAGAGTCATTAAGGCAGGTATGTCCAAACTTTGGCCCTCCAGATGTTTTGGACGACAACTCCCACAGTCTTTTGCCATTGGAAATACAGGCTTGGAATTCTGAGAGTTGTGGTCCAAAACATCAGGAGGGCCGAAGTTTGGAGATGCCTGCATTAACTGGTTCCTTTGAGTTTGTTGGTTGGTTTCTCTTCCTATCCCATCCCCCCCCCCCAAAAAGTGCTAACTGTGCTACTAGGAAGGTTCCTGGTCTGCCTCTTCCCCTCCTCCTGACTCCCCCCCCCTTTCTCATTATTCCCAAACTGGACTGTTTGCCTTTCCTGTGTTCCCTGGCCTTCCCTCCTTCTCCCCTTGGGGTCCCTTCCAAGACAGGGGGGGGGGGCGGCACTCAGGAAGGGCTCTTCCCCTCCTTTCCACATTTGGACATCACTGCCTCACGTGGAGTGATAATGGTTCCAGAATTCTTCAGGGATCTTACTGTGAAACTCTCTGTATCTCAAACTGTATATGTGCATCTGGTATTTCCTGGGGATGAGAAGCAAAGACCTTCCAAATAACCAAGACCACCTGAGTGGTTGCTTTGAAGGTAACCAGAAGCACCATAAATTCCTTTGGAAGTGGAATGGACGCCCAGTGTCACTTTGTGTGAGTTGGATCCAAAATGATATAAAAACATATGAAGGCTATGGAATAATTTGCATCCATTTCTGATGCTGGACCCCACATGGGTTTTCCCAGCACAAATTTCCCTCACAGACTGTTATTGGAGGAGTGTAATAAATCCCCTAGTTTTCCTCAGCATCTTCATTGGTGCCACAATTGGCCTCCTCACTGATGTTGGTGGAGGTGGGACCCCCCTAGAGCTGGGTTTCATTCCCCTGGACCCTCCATGGCACTTTGTTGGGTCTGTTACTGGATTTGACATTTTTGTGTTCCGTGGTCACTTATATCTTGCCTGTTTTTAGCAGGTAAGATCCTGTAAAAAAGAAATCAAAAAGGAGGACACCAAGTGCCAGAGGAAGAGGTTGAATGTTCAGATGGAAAACAGGGTGCTGAGAATCAAACCAGACGGAAGAAGCTTATAGGAAAACATATAAACCAGGGGTGCCCAAACTTTTTGTAAGGAGGGCCAGATTTGGTGGCTGAGAATGTGTCAGGGGCCAGTTGCTCCCCGACCCTGCCACCACACTGCAAGCCCCACCCACTGACCCATAAGCCCCACCCACTGACCCCTTGCAACCCCACCCGCAGGAAGGAAGGTGGGGACCAAGGGAGGGAGGGAGGAAGGTGGAAACCAAGAGAGGAAGGAAGGAAGGTGGGGAACAAGGAAGGGAGGAAGGTGGGGACCAAGGGAGGGAGGGAGGAAGGAAGGTGGGGACCAAAGGAAGCACAGGGAGCCGTGACCACAGGTCGCCCCTTGGAAGAGGCGATCTGTGCAACCTTGCACCCCCCCCCAAGCTCCCCAGCAGTGGTGACGGCTTGCCCACCAGCCCACCCCAAAGGTCCTTGGCAGTGGCAGAGGCCCACTGGCCTGCCCACCCCACACATTCCCCTGTGGTGCTGGTGGCGGCAGACCGCCCAGCTACCCAAGCTTCCCAGCGGTGTCAGTGTTGGCAGAAGATTTTTTTAAAAAAAACATGGGGGGAAGGAGGGGGAAGGAGGGGCAGGACAGCCAGCCATGGGCCACTCAGAATGGCCTGATGGGCCGGATTTGGCCCCCGGGCCGGACTTTGGGCAGGCCTGATATAAATGAAAAGATGGACAAATCTATTACTTGTCAGGGGAAAGAACAAATGGTTCAGGAAGTATCGAAAGGAGAGGAAAGGAATGATGAGCACACCATGTATGGAAAATCTTTGATTAGCAGATCAAAATTTCATTTCCATAGGAAAATTCACCAAGGAAAGAAATCATTTGAATGTCTGGAGTGCGGCAAGAGGCTTAGATGTTCTAGAGACCTAACTACACACCTGAGGACACACACAGGCGAGAAGCCATTTGAATGTCTGGAGTGTGGCAAGAGGTTCAATCAAACTGGAAGCCTTGCTAGGCATCACATGGCCCACACGGGAGAGAAGCCATTTGAATGTCTGGAATGTGGCAAGTGGTTCAGTCTTTCTGCAAACCTTGCTGCCCATCACAGGACCCACACAGGCGAGAAGCCATTTGAATGTCTCAAGTGTGGCAAGAGGTTCAGTCAATCTGGAAGCGTTACTAAGCATCACAGGACCCACACGGGCGAGAAGCCATTTGAATGTCTCGAGTGTGGCAAGAGGTTCAGTCAATTAGGAAGCCTTACTAAGCATCACAGGACCCACACAGGCGAGAAGCCACATGAATGTCTGGAGTGTGGAAAGCGATTCAGTCATTCTGATCACCTTTTTAGGCATCACAGGACCCACACAGGTGAGAAGCCATTTGAATGTCAGGAATGTGGGAAAAGGTTCATTGATTCTGGAAGCCTTGCTAAGCATTCCAGGACCCACACAGGTGAGAAGCCATTTGAATGTCTGGAGTGTGGAAAGAGATTTGGTGATTCTGGAAGCCTTGCTAAGCATCACAGGACCCACACAGGCGAGAAGCCATTTGAATGTCAGGAATGTGGGAAAAGGTTCATTGATTCTGGAAGCCTTGCTAAGCATTCCAGGACCCACACAGGCGAGAAGCCATTTGAATGTCAGGAATGTGGGAAAAGGTTCAGTCGTTCTGAAACGCTTACTAGTCATCATAGGGCCCACACAGGCGAGAAGCCATTTGAATGTCTAGAGTGTGGAAAGAAGTTCAGTCAAGCTGGGTACCTTAATAGCCATCACAGAACTCACACGGGCGAGAAGCCATTTGAATGTCTGGAGTGTGGAAAGAAGCTCCGTCATTCTCAAAGCCTTGCTAGCCATCAAAGAACCCACACGGGTGAGAAGCCATTTGAATGTCTGGAGTGTGGAAAGAGGTTCAGTGATTCTGGAAGCCTTGGTAGGCATCACAGGACCCACACAGGAGAGAAGCCATTTGAATGTCTGGAATGTGGGAAAAGGTTCAGTCAAGCTGGAGGCCTTGCTGGCCATCAAAGGACCCACACAGGGGAAAAGCCATATGGATGTCTGGAATGTGGAAAGAAGTTTAGTCTTCCTCAAAACCTTGCTAAGCATAACAGGACCCACACAGGAGAGAACCCATATAAATGTTTTGAGTGTGGAAAGCAGTTCCGTCATTCTCAAAGCCTTGCTAAGCATCATAGAACCCACACAGGAGGGAAGCCATTTTAATTTCAGGACTGAGGAGTGAATTTGTTTCATTCTAGTTGTCTTTCTACACACTTTATCTTCATTTGCCTCACAAACCTTGTTAGAAAAGACACGCTCCTCACAGGGAAGAAGCCTTCCAGGTAACTGGAGTGTGGGAAAATGTTTGGAGAGAGAACACATCTGATAATCCCCGGCAGGGCAGAAGTACTCCTTTCTCCTCCTGGCAGGACTCCTTCCTGAGGTGATCCGGTGAAAATCCCCTTTGCTCTCTTTTCATCGCCTCCATATTTTGGGTTGTGCTCTATAATGGTTTTGAACGGCTTTTATTTAGCGCGGTCTGTTTCTGTATTGTTGTACGTAGCAGAGCAGAGAAACCTGCTCTGGCCACGGTGACAGTTGCCCTAGTGACCTCCTGGCTGGACTACTGTAATGCACTCTATGTGGGAGTACCAATGGAAAGTCTCAGGAAACTTCCATGAGTCCAGAATGCAGCAGCCAGATTGCTGACTGGGGTGGGTTACAGAGATCACATTATACCGCTTACTAAAGCAGCTCCACTGGCTGGCAATCACCTACCGGGCAAAATTCAAGGTGCTGACCTTGACCTGCAAAGGACTATATGACCTGGGTCCTAGCTACCTCAAAAATCGAATCTCCCAGTATGAACGGGCGCGGGAGCTAAGGTCATCAGGAGAAGCCTTTCTCTCCATCCCGCCCCCTTCACAGGAACGTCTCAGAAGAACACATGAAAGGGCCTTCTCTGTTGCTGCTCCCAGACTTTGGAACTCCCTCCCACTGGAGGCCAGGACTGCCCTGTCTCTGCTGCCTTTCCGGAAGCAGGCAAAGACCTTCCTCTTCAGGCAAGCTTTCCCTGAATGAGGGACTTCCTACTACGTGACTTTATATGGATTAACATACTTGATGGCATGGACTGAGTTCATAAGAACACCAGTGTTTTCCATTTTAGAGCTGTTTAAGTACAGAAAACATGAAACAAATTTACCTCCCTCACTAATCCACAGATGCCTTTAGGCAAGCTGCATCTCTTTGTTAGAGCCATTCCTGTCGCATTTTCATAAGAACAGAAGAACATCCATGCTAGCAATATAAAGGGAAATAATATTTATTTATTTGTTTGTTTGTTAAGCTTATATCCCGCCCATCTTCCCAGGAGGGAACTCTGGGCAGCTTACAGTAAAAATAATAAAATAAACAAAACAATAACAAAACACGATAGATGGCATAATCCAAGCAGAGATGGCAACGGGCAAAAAAAAAAAAGAAGAACTAAATAGAAAGGTCGCCAAACGCCTCCCTGAACAGGTGGGTCTTCAGGGCCTTTTTAAAGGCGGGCAGAGACTCTGCTAGGTGTAGCTCACTGGGGAGATGGTTCCAAAGCACGGGGCCCACCACAGAGAAGGTGCGGTCACGCGTACGCGATTTCCGCACCTCTCTGGGTGTGGCCACCCTCAGTGAGCACGCCTGCGCCAATCTCGTGGGTCTGGCCCCAGTTGATCTCTGAGAGATACGCTCCGCCAGATACTCTGGTCCCAGGCCGTGGAGGGCTTTGAAAATCAAAACCAGGACCTTGAACCTAATCCGGAGGTCAACGGGTAGCCAGTGCAAGCGAGCCAGGACTGGGGTGATGTGCTCGAATCTACAAGCACCCACCACCAGCCTGGCCGCCGCATTCTGCACCTGTTGTAACCTCCCGACCAGGGTCAAGGGCAACCCCACGTAGAGGGCATTGCAATAGTCGATCCTCAATATCACCAGGGCCTGTACGACTGTGCTCAGGGAGGACTCATCAAGGTACTGGCGGATCTGGGCGATCCTGTGGAGGTGGATAAAAGCGGCCCTCTGTAAGCTGCCCAGAGTTCCCATGGGAAGATGGACGGGGTAGAAATCCAATAAATAAATAAATAAATAGATAGATAGATAGATAGATAGATAGATAGATAGATAGATAGATAGATAGATAGATAGATAGATAGATAGATAGATATAGGTTTGTATGTGAGTGTGATAGATAGATAGATAGATAGATAGATAGATAGATAGATAGATAGATAGATAGAAAGATAGATAGATAGAATTTTTTGAAAAGGTCAACAGGCATGTGGATTTGGGTGAACCGGTGGATATAGTCTATCTGGATTTTCAAAAGGCTTTTGACACAGTCTCTCACCAAAGGCTGCTGAGAAAATTGCACAGTCGGGATAAGAGGGCAGGTCCTCTTATGGACTGAGAACTGGTAGAGATCCAGGAAACAAGGAGTAGGTGTCAATGGGAAATTTTCACAATGGAGAGAAGTGAAAAGCGGTGTGCCCCAGGGATCTGTCCTGGAACCGGTGCTTTTCAATCTGTTCATAAATGACCTGGAGACAGGGATAAACAGTGAGGTGGCCAAGTTTGCAGATGACACAAAACTTTTCTGTGTGGTAAAAACCAGAGAAAATTGTGAAGAGCTCCAGAAGGATCTCTCCAAACTGGGGGAATGAGCTGCGAAATGGCAAATGTGTTTTAATGTAGCCAAATGTAAAGTAACGCATATTGGGGCAAAAAATCCCAACTTTATCAACTCATAGGCTCTGAGCTGTCTGTGACGGATCAGGAAAGAGATCTTGGTGTGTTTGTGGACAGCTCCATGAAGGTGTCTCCCCAATGTGTGGCAGTGGTGAAGAAGGCCAATTCCATGCTAGGGTTCCTGCATGGCAGGCGGTTGGACTAGATGGCCCTTGAGGTCTCTTCCAACTCTAGGATTCTATGATTCTATGTTTCCCTGCCCTGAAGGCCTGTCTTCAAAATGGGTCCTTTAGGGCGAATTAACCAATTAAGCAAAGCCACACCAAAATCAGGATTGTGACCAGTCTCTGGAGGAGGCGAAAGCGCTCCAAAATGGAAGCTTCAGCTCTTGACAGAAAGAATACACATAATAACTCTATAACTGAAAACAAACTACAGTGGTACCGCGACTTCAGAGCAATTCGACTTAAGAGCAAAAAACTATTGGCATTTTAACTGCCGCCTTACAAATTTTAGATATGGTCTGCTTGACTTACATTTTTTTATTGTTTTATTTTTCTAACTTATTTTTTCGGTTTTTTAGATAGGCACCCCAACTTAAGAGTAGTTCGACTTAAGAGCATGCATTCGGAACGGATTAAATTTGTACGTCGAGGGACCACTGTAAAAAATTAAAAATACAACTAGACAAAAGTGTGGTGGAACCTTAAAGTCTAACTTTTATGTTTGTGAAGTTTCGCTAGACTCTGTGGCCGGCATCTTCATTGGGCAGGAGCTCAGGGAGCTGGGAGTTCTCTCTGTGCTCGCTCTCTATCCCAGAGCACAGAGAGAACTCCTAGTTCCCTGAGCTCCTTGCCCTCTAAGGATGCTGGACACAGAGTCTGTCGAAACGTCAGGAAGAAAAATTTCCAGAACACAGCCAAACAGCCCGAAAAAACTCACAACAGCCATCAGATCCTGGCTGTGAAAGCCTTCGGGGGGAAAAACCAGTTTTTCTCTGGTTTAAAAGCAACCATATAAGTTGTGGAGGTGAACTGCAGCTTATTCCCTAGATGCCAGTCATGTGGGTAGCTCAACGCTGGCCCCTCATTAATTAGCTGCAGGGCTTCATCTCCTCCCAGGCAAAACGGTGGCAAACCTTTCGCCCTCTAGAGGTTTTGGGCCACAACTCCCAGAATTCCAAGCCTAGATTGCCAATGACAAAAGAGGACTGTGGGAGTTGTGGTCCAAAACATTCTAGAGGGACGAAGGTTCGCCACTACTGCAGTAGGCCCTCGATATCACCAACGGCTGGAAAGGGAAGGCCAGGGGCTGCTCGGAAGGCGGGGAGGATGGAGTTTTTTGTCAAGGAATGTAACTTTTTAACAAAATGTATGTAATATATTATTTAACAGATTCAAGATGGTTTCTGTGTATGAATGCATAGGCATTTGTCAAGACACAAGTGAATAGTGTAATCACATGTTTTCAGAATAATTACATCCAGGTGCCATGGATCACTGATTAACATTGCCTGCCCTATGTGTAGTCATGCAATGGGTTTACACGATGTCTGCCATGTGTATAAAAGGCAGGATTGTAACCCGTTTGACTTTGGGTCTGCTTTTGGGTGAGATGAGCCGTTTCCCCACTACTCTGTAACATTTATGCTGTGTGTTTTATCTCGTTGTGTATTTGTGTATGTTTTGGTAATGCAAGTTTTTTTTATGCTAAAGTTGATTTCTGTCTCCCAGCTTCAAATCTGTACTTAGCAATTATCTTTCCTCACCAAATACATAACTCTGCTGATCTCGGAAACATTTAAAACCCAACCACTTCTCAACAGTTTTTTTTTAATGTGGAAGAGAAAAGAGAGAAGTTACTTGCAGGCTGAGGAAGGGCTTGACCTGGGAAAAGAAGAGCAGAAGGGTTCATTACAGGCTCAAGGAGGATGTCAAAATACCTCTCTCCCCAACACCACCACTACCTGAAGGAATGATTCCACATAGGCACATTGTTGGGTTCAACAAAGCCAGGCCTCATGCAGCAGCTTCCTCTGCAAGCATGAGTCCCAGGCTCTTTATTGGTATAATGGCAGAGCATCAGAGAGGGTGGAGACAGGGCTTACGTGTCAGGATGGTGTAGGCTGGTGCATTCCTGGGAAGGACTTATCTGATGTAGCAGTGTCACCTAGCAGGGGTCTTGATAGATGATTAACAGACAGCTTGTTATTTCCTTACAGACCATCTCATGGCCTTGCTGGATAATGTGGGGGGAAGAGATAAGAGCAAGCTGGCTTCCTGTGCATCAGATCTCATGCAATCCATTGTCCCTTTCATCCGTGGCTTCCCTGCACAGATTTGGGGTTCAACGCTTCTCAAGCGACCCTGCACAGGAAGCTGGCCGGGGTGCTTTTTAATTTCTTCCAAGGGGATAGCTCTATAACTACCACCACCACCACCACCACCAGAACTAAATGGGAGAGCAGAAAGACTCTTTCTTTGCATTTCAGGAAGGCTGAAGGTGCCCTTAAGTCAGAGATGGGTAAAATCCTGACCCCCTCCAAAGTTCTGTGAGACTACAGGTCCCATCTGCCTGCAACGACACCAGTGAGGCCATGTTGGAGCTGAGGGGGACAGAGAGGGCTTCTGGAGGTGACGTGGTTGCAAATGGATTCTGCCCGTGTCTGTCTTGGGGGGGGGGCGGAGGACCCTCTCCCCCCTTCTCCACCCACCCCAGATTCTCCCCCTCACCTTTCTTGCTCTTCAGGTAGAGAGAAACACCGGCAGCGGCAAAGACCAGCCCCATCGTGAGGCCCACGACCCCCGTCCACATCTTCCTCCGGGCCGATTTCGACTGGGCTTCTGGGGGAACAGAGTGGGAGACCCAAGGCAGGCCATGAAGGATTCCCGGAGAGGATGCCAATTTTGGGGAGGGGGGAAAGGAGATTGGGGTATCGGAAGTTCACTTTGCAATTCAACAGGAAAGCACAATTGATGCCTTTGCTGAGAGGAAGGAGGCTGCCTCTATTGTCTGCTGGGTTTGTTTACCTCTTCCTCTCACTGACCAATTAACGAATGCCTCTTGATTGGAGGGAAAAGCTAACCCTGCCTTTGCCATTTAAGTTGTTTACAGCCTTTGTTCGGACTCTCACTTTTCTTTCTGGGACAAGATAGGAGGAGGATTCTGTGCTAGGCATCTCCTCATGTCCCCCATGTCTGTTCCTCAAGCCATGCAGCCCGAAAGAACCCCTTTTGTTTTGTTTTTCATTGTTTTAACTCTACCTTTATCCTATCCGATAATAACTTCCGAAGAACCTGACATTGTTTGTTTACTACTGCAACGTTCTGAATCAACAATCTACCTGCCATTTGCAAGTGATTGCTGTGAGTCAAGATCTTTTATTTTTAATCTTAAAGGAGTGCCTGTACGTGCTCTCTTTCATAAGCTGGTGTACTTCGAAGCTGTGGAGGGAGTGCGTATTTTTGGGGACCTGCTGGGTCATTTCCAACGCCAAGCTGCACTGGACGGCCACGCTGAGCAGATCAAGGGAATTATTGGTACATTCCTCCCTGCTTGTCTGGAAGGTGAGTCGTGGCAACGGGACTTCTTTTCTTGACCTCACCTGGATGATGGAGTGTTCGTTTCCTGCCAGAGCCAGACATGGAGGGGTTAAGGTCAGAGGAACCCAGGAGGCTTCTGTAGATCCTCCAGCAGCTGACTCCGATAGTGATGAATCTGTCTCAGGAGAATCCTCTCCTCCCCAGAGAGCTGTCAGCTGCAGAAAGCAAAGACTCACAGCTAAGCAGAGGAGAGATCAACTATTGGAGACTCGGAGGCATTTACATTCACATGACCCATAGTTTTAGCAGAACGAGGGTTCATGGAGATGTGTGGTGCCCTCTTGGGACCATAAATCAAGAGCTCAGGGGTCAAGCTACCTTTGTGGGAGCAACAAGTTGCTAAGGCTTGCCTTCACCCATGTGCCTTGTTCCAGGATTCCTGAACCTCCGTCTCCTGCTGGGCTCGATCTTGGACCTTTTCTCTTGGCTCTGAATTCTCCTGTTCCTTGGATCTGGCGTAAGCATCTCTTGTGTACCAGTTTTTGACTTTGGACTTTGTATCTTGGATTTTGCTCAGCTATCCGACTTGGCAGTGTGTTTTTGCTCCCTGCATTTGGACGCTGTTAACCCTGAACCGGCTTGTGCCGTGCTTAGTCCTGAGTTCTCAGTTAAAGCTTGGACTTCATTTGTGTGTGTGTATGTGTGTGTGAGGCCTGACACGGAGAATCTTCACAGGCATATTCCTCTCTGCTGGGGCTACAAGTGCCATTATGCAGCAAGCACCAAACTTCCATTAGGGGGCTAGGAGGATGGGTTGGAGGTTGGGGGGAGGGGTTAAACCTCAGATGGCATCCGTACCCCACTGGACGGAGACGGGCTCCGGGAAGCTGGCGTGTTCCACCTGGCAGGTGTAGACGTCTCCGCGCTCCGGCTGGGCCTCCAGCAGCACCGCCATCTGGAAGGTCCAGTCTCCGTTCCGGATGAGGTCCGTGGTGAACACGCGGGACTCCTCTTCCTCCTTCCCGTTCCGGAACCAGGTGATGTTGATCTTGGAGGGCCAGAATCCAGCCACGTCGCAAATGAGCAAAATGTGGCGGGCGGACAGGCTCCCCGAGGGGGTGATCTTCAGCTTGGGCTGAACTGGAGAGAAAAGGGAGAGAAAAGGAGAAACGCCTTCTGCTGAATCAGATTCAGCCGCAAATCTCTGCCGTCTTGAGGGCCAATGGATTACAGTGGAATTGTGTGGTGGTGGTTTTTTAAAGCTGAATTGCGTCATTTTTTCTGATCTCAGGGCTCTTTTACATGACCCTTAAGATCCACTGGCAACTTAAATTCGGACCAGAGATCTTGGGGGTTTGTCACTCTTCCTATGTTCCCACCCCTTCCCACTCCCTTGCTCCTGTCTGCGTGAGGGGAGGGAGAGAAAAAAGGGAGAAAAAATGCAGGCTCACCTCCGCTCTCCAGTCGGGAGCTGCCCGAGGAAGCATTCCAGTCTCTTCCAGTCTCTTAAAACACACACACACACACACACACACACACACACACACACACACACACACACACACACAAGGCGAGGAGAGCCCAGCACTGAGTGCTTTACATCCACATCAGAAATTTTTCACCTTTGGAGACCAGGTACGTGGAAAATGCGCTGGGACGCGCTTAGGTGGGCATGGTTGTACTTAATTTTTTTAAAAATCTGGAGCTGGTGGGAAAACAATTTTAAGCTCCGGATCTGGGAGCCCTCTGCCTCGGATTTTAGGGGTTGTGTAAAAGCGCCCTCAGTTAATGTATTGTATTTGTGCTTATTTGCTTATTTGTTCTTTTTATTATGACGATTTGATGATTTGGTCTGATTGATTAGGTTTTTTTTTTACTATTTTAAGTTGTTTAATCTGTTTTTGTTTTTTTTGTATATATACGTAAAGCGCCCAGAGTAGCTTTTTTGCTAGATTGTAGTGGTATATAAATCAATTTTTTTAAAATGGAATCTCAAGATTCAGCCACAAAGATGGCTTCAATAGCAATTAAATTCCTGCTCAAAACCCCTTTCGTTGTTGGATTTATTGCTGGCTTGTTGTTCTAATTGATGGGCAAGGGGGATCTTAAAGGGAGGGTCCCAACCAGGACGGGTTAATCCTCCTCCTCCTTCTCCTGTGCCATCAACTAATTTCTGTCCTAAGGCAAGGTTTTCCAGGCAGAAAACGGCTTCTCCCCCTCGCCAGATTTCGAAACCACGGAGCTGTCCAGAGTCCTCTCAGATCCGCACTCTCTCACACACACACAATTAAGGTAACAAACGCAACTGATGGTTGTTGATGAGACCGGACCTCTGGGGGGGGGGGCATTCCCTTTAAGAGCCTGGCGTTGGCTTCTGGCTTTGGACCATCCAGGCTCCCGTGGGAAATGAAAGCACCCGGGGCCAACAGTGCTACTCCTCTGGGAGAGCTCCTCAGGGCTTTAGCCCCCTGGTCAGGAGTTCAATTCCTCGTTGGGGCTCCTTAGGAGGGGTTGGACTCAGAGGCAGCTGAGCTCTTCTGTGCGAGCGTTAAGAGGTGAAAACAAAATGAAAAAAAGATGCAAAAGACAAAAAATGTGGTGGCACCTTAAAGGCCAACTCTTACATGTTAAGGAGAATTTTCACGGACAAGTCCGTTTCTCGAGACATAGGAGAGAGGAATCACACTGACAAATTTTTCCACATGGCATCAGAATACAGAGGTGATGGCTGGGAATTTTATTTACAGTGGTAACTTGTATAAAGGAATTAATTAAAATGAAATTCTGTTCAGCAAATTTTCCTGTATACAAATTTCCTATAGGAATGCACTGAAAACGGAGTAATCCCTAATCGCGACCATTTTTATGTTTTACGGATTCGCCCCATAGATGATTCTGTTAAGCAAATTTCCCCTATCTCTGGAACTTTTTATGTTGTACAGATTTCATGTTATACAAACCGTTTGTTATACGAGGGTCCGCTGTACAGTGGTACCTTGTATATAGGAATTAATTTATTCCAAATAAAATTATGTTAAGCTAATTTTCCTTTATACAAATCCCCATAGGAATGCATTGAAAACAGAGTAATCCCATTTTTATGTTGTACGGATTCTCCCCATAGGCGATTCTGTTCAGCAAATTTCCCCTATCTCTGGAAATTTTTATGTTGTACAGATTTTATGTTATACACACCGTTTGTTATACAAGGGTCCACTGTCTTTATTTTTTCCTTCATCTTTCAGAGAGCGGCCCTTTAGCCAGAGGGACAGGTTAAAAATACAACAAACAAACAAAAAGATAAAACTTTTCTGCAACCGGGCAAGGAATGAGTTGGCCTCTTCCCCTTCTCCTTCCCTTTCCTCTCCCGGTGGACCGAATGGGGAGGGGGGCGCTCCCGGCTGATCCCCCAGCTCTGGGGGGCAGGAAACACCAAGTGGTGCCTGCCTGGCTGCCCCCCCAATTCCCCTTCCCTCCTGCCCTCCACCTCCACCCCCCAAGCCGCGCACCCCACTTACTTTTTCTGATGGAAACCAGGCTCTGTATAAGGGCGTAGTTGTGCCGGCAGAAATAATCCACTGCCCTCCGCCTGTCCTCCACAATCTCCTTCTGGCTGTTCCACTATTGAGTGCTGGACCAAGCGCATCCAGCTCCTGTTGGCAGCGAAGGAGGACTCGCCCCTCCCCTGGTACAGGAAATGCTCTGTGTGGTGGTGGTGCTGCTGGTGGTGGTGTAGGGTCACTATAGGAAAAAAAAACATTTTCCGAAATACTTTTGGGGGCCCCAACACCCCAAAACCACACCCCACGCTGTACACAAGCACTACACGAAAACCCTGAACAAATCGGAGCTTTCCCATAGAAAATAACGGGCAAGCCGCTCTGCAGTCTTTTCCCTGTTGCTGAACTAGGAGGCTTTGTGCGCTTTTAGACGACCTCTAAAATCCGCTGGCAACTTAAATTCAGGTCAGAGATCGTGGGGGGTTTGTCCCTCTTCCTGTGTTCCCACCCTTCCAACCTCCATTGTTCCTGTCTGTGTGAGGGGAGGGAGAAAAAAAGGGAGAAAATAATGCAGGCTCACCTCCGCTCACCTCCATCTGCTGTCAGAGCAGCCCCGTAGGGATTCCAGGCTGTTAAAGGGGCAGCAGGGACAAAAAAACAAACAGAAGGCGAAGCAGAGCCGGCATCCACAGCTTTGTAATCCGCATCAGAAATTTTTTTACCTCCGGAGACCAGGTACTTGTAAAATGTGCTGGGGCGCGTTTAGGTGGGCGGGGTCATACTTAATTTTTTTTTAAGTCCGCAGCTGGTGGGAAAACAGTTTTAAGCTCCACATCTGGGAGCCCTTTGCCTCGGATTTTAGGGGTCGTGTAAAAGCAGCCTTTGATTGATGGAAAGTTGGCAACATTGAAGGGATTCCCTGACCCCAAAACTATCAAAGACTTCCCGGATTCAATATAACTACTACCAGGAGTCCATAAAACAGCAGGAAGCTGATGGGCTTAGTGCACCACCACGTGTCTCCACCTATCCCAAAAGGCTCATCCATCACTGTCTCGTTAATTAGCAGACCGGCGGCCAAAAGGCCTCCCCAATCTCGGTAGACCGCTCCCCCTTTCTGGTAGCCCGGGTCCCGTCGGGACTCAATGGCAGTAATTCACCCCCACCAAAGAAGAACCCAACCCGGTAGACCTTCCCGCGGACGAAAGTCTATGGCAGTAGACCGGCCTACGAAGCCAGGCGCACAGCCCAAGAGGTCTACCTGGGCTGGCGGCTTATTCTGCGGATTACCCCGCCTGCCGTGGCCCGGTGCTTATGGAAGTCTTGAGGTCAAAAATGCGACCACATCATTCACTATAGCCCTTGGAAAGCCCCAGCCACTGACGGACCCCATACACACCTGGAACACCTGGATTCTCCCCTCCTTCCTCCACTAGATTTCTCTTCCCTCCCTCCCTCCCTCTCTCTTTCTCTCTCCTGCCTATCTCACCATCTCGGGCTTCTAGAAGGGGACCCCCGTTCTCCTCCTAGCATCTCACCCCACCCTGCTTTCCCTGGGTGTGCTTTTACGTGTTCCTACACTTGACCCCCCTGCTTTCTATGCTTGGGACCACCATCTTGGACAAAGAACTGGAAGGGGGGGAAATGGAGGCTGTCTTCATCCCAGCTGGAGGACGTGACCAACTGACTCCATTTTGGCAGGAAAGTCTCCAAGACAATGGCCATCTCCGGGAACACCAGGACCATCTTCACCGCAGAAGGATCTCATCATCTTCAATTCATCCCCTTCAATGGACCTGTCTGGCAGCTCAGGATTTCCTTATTGACTCTTCTGTACTCTCTATTGACTCTGTAATCACCCAGATAATTCTGGAAGTTGAGTCATGACTACTGGACTTAGTATATAGTATATGCGGTCCAATGCAGGGAGGAGTGTTCAGACCTCTACATTGGTGAAAATAAACAGCCATTAAACAGAAGGATGGCCCAACGTAGGAGGGGCAACAGCTCAGGACCAGAATCAGCAGTACACCTCCATTTGAAGGAAAAAGGCCACTCTTTCAAAGATGAGGATGTACACATATCAGACAGAGAAGAGAGGTGGTTTGAGAGAGGAGTAAGGGAAGCCATTCATGTGAGCATTGAAAACACCTCCCTCAACAGAGGTGGAGGGCTCCGGCATAGTCTATCTGCTACTTATCAGGCTGTGCTTTCCAAAGTACCCAGACAAAGCAAAATGCCTTTGCCATAGTTAACGACCCATTCTTGATAGGTTTCAGCACCTTAGGCCATTGTTCACCTTAAGTCTACGCATACTATTGTCTCTCTAATGAGCTTATTCAGGCCATTGTTCATCTCAAGAGCCTATTAGGAAGAACTTCATGACAGTTAGAGCTGTTCAGCACTGGAATATGCTGCCACGGAGGTTGGTGGAGTCTCCTTCTTTGGAGGTTTTTAAGCAGAGGCTGGATGGCCATCTGTCAGGGGTACCTTGAGGGGGGATTCCTGCATGGCGCGGGGGGGGGTTGGACTGGATGGCCCTTGAGGTCTCTTCCAACTCTATGATTCTATGATTCAGACCAGGGTGTCAAGAGGTCAAAGCTGACTATAAGATGGAGGACTCGCACTAGCTGTATTCAGACCAATGAAGCTGTTTGGATGAGCAGCGAAACATTTCTACCTCTCAAAAAGAAGTCCAGTAGCCATGACTCAACTTCCAGATAAACTCACCTGGATGACTGAGAATCTTCACAGACACCCAGATAATTGGACAATGCCACCTCTTCCTTGTCCCATTGTCCCCAACACCTGATGGCCCATTAGATACGTAAATGGCTCAGCCTCACCTGGATGTCAGGACTAATCCGGGGTCGTATTACAGGACTCTGTGACGACCCCCAGGACCGCCCTGGGAGACATCTCGGACTGCCACCATTGGTTGCTTTTACACGACCCCTAAAATCCGAGGCAAAGGGCTCCCAGATGTGGAGCTTAAAATTGTTTTCCCACTAGCTGCTGACTTAAAAAAAAAAATAAGTACGACCCCGCCCACCTAAGCGCGCCCCAGCACATTTTTCAAGTACCTGGTCTCTGGAGGTAAAAAAAATTCCGATGCAGATTGTAAAGCTGTGAATGCCGGGCTCTCCTCGCCTTCTGTTTGTTTTGTTGTCCCCGCTGCCCCTTTAACAGCCTGGAATCCCTACGGGGCTGCTCTGAAAGCAGACGGAGAGGTGAGCGGAGGTGAGCCTGCATTCTTTTCTCCATTTTTTTTCTCCCTCCCCTCACCGCAGACAGGAGCAATGGAGTGTGGAGGGATGGGAACACAGGAAGCAGAACAAACCCCCACCAGCAGATTTTAGAGGTCGTGTAAGAGATTTCATTGGTCGCCTCCCTGAAGACCACCACCTACCTATCCCAGGGATCTGCGCACACCTTGTGGGGGGGGTAAGGGGTATAAAACATCTGTACACCTGGTCTTCGGGGCGAGCAATCTTCCCTGCCTTGTGGAGATTGTTCGTCATTGCTGTATTTACTGGGTCCAATGGATTGGGAATTATTTTCGGAACTCTCTCCTGTTGGATTCTCTCTATTGGGAATTCTGAGGTCCAGCAGTGTCCAGCAGGGACTAGCCTTGCTGTGCCTCACAGTGGTAGTGGGGAGTTAGGGTTAGGGTAGTGGAGGGGGGCATGAGAGGGAAAAGTGAGGGAGGGGGGAAGGGGCTGGCGAACTCAGCCGGCCAGGCAACGGCCAAGTGCCTCCCTCTGGCCCAAGGGCCACCTCGGAAGACTCGGAAGGACCCCACACACACACAAACACACACACACACCCCTCCCAAGACGGAGCCCCTGAGGACAAAGTGGGCGGTGGGAGGGGGGAATACTAAAGGGTGGGGGAATGGTGGTGGTGGGGTCTCCTTCACATCTCCCCTCCCCCCCATCAGGCAGCAGGGCACGGTGGATCAGCACAGAGCCCCCACCCCACCCAACACTTCACCCGAGACCCCTTCTCCTTTTGAAGAAGGGCATCGTTTCACTGGGGACATCCCAAGAGATATAGATTTCCCAGCCCCCCAGCCCCCAAGAAAAGGCTAATGAAAGCGAGATGAGGACTTAGCTGTGGTAAGAAGCCTGCAGGGCTCTCTGCAAGAAGCAAAAAAAGCAAAAAGAGAAAGAAAGAAAGAAAGAAAGAAAGAAAGAAAGAAAGAAAGAAAGAAAGAAAGAAAGAAAGAAAGAAAGAAAGAAAGAAAGAAAGAAAGAAAGAGAAGGAAGGAAGGAAGGAAGGAAGGAAGGAAGGAAGGAAGGAAGGGGGGGGCTCCTCTCGGTTTTTTGTGGTGCCCCTTGCACCCCACGGAGTGGAATTCCCTGGAGCGACTTGACTGCGAGCGAATGAGAATGAATGCCCATTTTCCTGGCGGCACGGTGGGTCTCACCCTGCGGCAGGATGTAGCACAGGCAGTGGGGGGGGGGGGGCTACAACGCCAAGTCTGAGCAAACAGCAGCATCCATCAGGTTTCTTTGGGGGGGGGGAGACTACCCGCATAACTGATCCTTCGAGCCCCCCCGCCCTCCAGCTACAGGTGTCGAAGAGGAGGAAACGGAGAGCTTTTCGGGAAGCATCCAGGAAGGAACGGACCACACGCCAAAAAAAACAGGAATTGGCGTTATGTGTGGTTGAGTCGGAGCGGACCTCGAGCGACCCTGGTGGTGTTTTGGAGGCGAGTGGGATACCCGGAGGTCCCCCTCCTTCTAGGCTCACGCTCTCTGCTCCCCCTTGGGCCCCCCTCCCCCCTCCCCCTCCCCCTCCCCCTCCCCACGCTGAACTACCTGTCCGCCCCACCGACTGGGGGATGCATGCGTCCAGAGCGCGTTTTCAAGCCTCCCCCGTCTCACCGTCCCCACCCTACACACACACACACACACACACACATATGCCGTGGAAGTGGGAATCAGCGCTTACCGGGAGCCTCTGCTGCGCTCCCTAACAAAGCAAAAAGTGTTCTGCTTATATACCGCCCCATACTACTACAAGTAGTCTCTGGGCGCTTTACAATTTTAATTACAGAATGCAGGCTACACATTGCCCCCCCCCCAGCAAGCTGGGTACTCATTTTATGGACCTCGGAAGGATGGAAGCCTGAGTGAACCTTGAGCCTGCTACCAGGGATTGAACCCCCAGGTCGTGAGCACAGTTTTACCTGCAGGGCAGGCATTTAACCACTGCGCCACGAGGCTCTGTAACACTGGGGGAATGCCCAGGAGGACCACTGTCATCGTCCCCACCACCAGCTGGACTCCAAAGCCCATCTCAGCCTCCCTGCCGCCTCCTCCCTTGGGCATAGAAATGCAATAAGGAAGCCCCGAGGACGCTACTTCGCCCCCCAATTACGCCCGACTGGGACTTTCTGGCAGGAGGCTCCAGAAAGCAAGGGGGCTTGGAATAGCTCTTCCAGGCACCACCCCTTTCACCCTAGGGGCCAATCAGCGCTCGGCGCCTGGGCCAACGTCACCAGTCGCCAGGCAGGGGAGTCCGGGAACCCCTTCCCGAGCGGAGAGAGGAGTGGAGGGGCGCCTCTTTCTTTGCCCCCCCCCAATCCCCTTCCTTGCGCGGGTGAGGCTCTTGGGGGGGGGGGCCTTTTGCCTGGCAACTGCGTGGTCATCGCCAGAGCCCTTTTCCCATTGGCTGCGGAGACTGGGGTGGGGGAAATTCCTCCCCCTCCAAGCCCACCCTCACCGGGGCACTTGCGCCTGCCGGGGGGTGGGGGTGGGGGGCTGAGCGGGTGGCCGAAGACTTTCCTGGCCGCATATCGGGCTCCGGGAATCTCTCTTTTGGCTCGCCTCTCGTGCCGCCCCCCCCCAGAAGAGCCCCCGATGGAGCCTCCCGCCGCCCCAGCCCCCGACGACGGAGCCCCTCCGGTGGTTGCCCTCCAGGCGCTCCTCCTCCTCCTCCTCCTCCTCCTCCCGCTCGCCCTCCTGGCCCCGCCGCTCGCCCAAGGGGTGGAAGGTGAGGGAGGGAGGGCAGGGGGGGCGAGAAAGTGGGGGGCGAGGGAGGTTTGTGAAAGGGCTCCCCCCCCTCCAAGGAGGGAACCGGAGGGAGGGGAGCGCAGAGGGGGAGCCCCGTCGGAAGGACCGGCGTAACCTTCCAGGGACGCCACTTACGGGTAGAAGAAGGAGAAAAGGCGAGCAAATTGGGGGGAGCGGACTTTCCGCGGTTTCTCCCTGCCTTTCTCCCCCCCCCTCCCACACACACACACAAAACCCTCTAGGGCGGTTGGCCTCCTGCTCCCTCACTCGTTTCCAGCCCTGCCGGGACGTCCTGGGGAAGAAGCGGACGAAATTTGGAGGAGACAGAAGGGAGGGTCATATTGCCCTCCCACCCCCAACAGCTCTCCCCCCCCCAACACACACACTTTTCCAGACCCCTCCTTTCTGGTGGAAGGGCGGCCAGAAGGCCCCGATCCCTCTGGCACCCTTCTCTCCCCCCCCCCAAATCCCTGGGAAGAGACAACTCATTCTCTCTCTCTCTCTCTCTCTCTCTCTCTCTCTCTCTCTCTCTCTCTCTCTCTCTCTCTCTCTCTCTCTCTCTCTCTCTCTCTCTCTCTCTCTCTCTCTCTCTTCTCTCTGTGTTTTCTTGGTTTCTTTTCCCACTTCGCCCCCCCTCCTCCGCCCAACACACCCCCCTCCCTCCAGTGGAGGACACTTTCCTGAGCCTGGACTCCACCACCCTCCTTTGTGGCAGCATCTTCCACTGCCGGACAGCTCTCACTGCCATGAAGTTCTTCCTGATGTTCAAATGGAATATCTCTTCCTGTAGTTTGAAACCATTGCCCTGAGAAAAAGAATCCCAGTTGCCATGACTCAAGTCCAAGATGTCTGTACCTGGATGACTGGGAATCTCCCCAGACATTCTGCTCCTGGTTGTTTCGGCTGCCGAGGAGGGCAGAGCAGGACCAGCATCTGCCTCCTACCTCACTGGTCCCTCTTTTTCCTTTCCAGATAATTGGGGGGAGTGAGAGCCCCACCACCACCTTTGCCAAGAAGAGACCCTGTGCCAGCCTGGCTTCCTGTCGTGTCATGGGCACGGCTTCCCTGCTCTGATCAGCTGCAAGGACCCGGCACTTGCTCCCCAGGCTGGTTCTGTCTCCCCCCACACACACACACAGCCCCTTTCTGCTTCTGGTGGGGGTGAAAGGACGACCTGTCACAGCACCCACGATGCCTTGCTGTCACCCGCCGGAGGTGCCCTCTGCCCCCCCCCCTCTAACTGCTCCAATGCCATGGGATTCCTTTGCCCTATTTTGGACCTTCAACTCCCCCACTTTTAACAGCAAGGAGCAAAAGAGCTTTTAAAAACAAAATCCCAGAAGAGTCACAGCTTTGCTCCGTTGTCCTCTTTCCTCTGTCAAGGGAGATTCCTCTCCAGCAGCTCGATTCCGGCCTCTCTGCCTTCTCTAAGTCAGGCGCTCAGAATCAGAAAAAAAGGCTCCCATGCCTGGATCAAGTGGGAGAAAGATCTGGTTTTCTTCTGGAAATCTGCCCTGTTGGATCCGTCCCACCCGAACTCTGCCCTTCGTACTTATTGTCATTTTTATACAATGACAATTGTATTCTATTCATTTTTATCCTATTCTATTCTATTCTATGATGCTAGTCTATGATTCTATGATTCTATGATTCTATGATTCTATGATTCTATTCTATTCTATTCTATTCTATTCTATTCTATTCTATTCTATTCTATTCTATTCTATTCTTACCTGCTTTTGTTATAGGCCTAAACAAAGTCAATAAAGAGCTTTCCCACCTGGACTTGGGTTTTGTTTTCTTGCACCTCCTTGAATCGCCGCCTAAAAGGATGCTCATGTCAGGACCCTCCCTCATCTCCGAGACTTGGGTCTCCCCTCGTAGTAGCGCAAGAGCCAGGCCGGGGCAGGTGGCTTCCGGTTTCCCTGTCCTGGTTGCCCAACTGAGGGTCACCAGCAGGACCGGAGCCGTGGTGGGGACTTAGGAGGGGGGGGTAAAAGGGAGGGGAGGGGCAAGGGCTGGGTTTCTCACCCGGGGCTCCAGAGAGAGAGATGCTCCCCAACCCCCACGCCACCCCCCCACACACACACATTAGGAGAGAAACTCCACTGCTTATCAGGCCCTGCCAGTCATTCAAGTGGCTTGAGAAAAGACCACCACCACCACCTCGTTATCTGCTGGTGATTCAAAGCCTCCAGTATTTAAATCCTGAAGACCAAAACCCAGATCCTGCTCAAGAGGGTAGGTTTGGCCAGGACGGATTGTGTCTCCCCCCCCCCCGCCCCCGGACTGGGCAGGAGTGTAATGGAATAGGGGACATTGGAGTGAAGGCTTATGGGCTTGGCATGACCAGAGCCATCTTTGATGATGGTCCCAAGGGCAACCACCTCGGTGAGTAAACTGCAACAGCGGGAAATGTCATCCCATGCCATGCCCCCCCTCTTCCCCTCTTGTCTCTGTGTCTCATGATCCTCAGGTTAGCCAAAAGGTGGCCTCATGGCTTGCTTGTCACTTTCCCCGTCTAAAGTCTGCCGATTAGCGAAGCTGCTTGGGAATGATTTACTGTCTCTTATCATACTAATTGTGTTTCTCCAATTATGCTAGACTTAGCCAATAATAGTTATACTATAACATGCATATTAGTGTAGCCTTCTTGAGCAACGCCTTTCATAACCATATTTAGTTAATTTCTAACTGCGCAACAAGTCATGTAATGATTTATGCTGCTAATTAGTCCTGTTAGAGCCTTATTAATAAAATAGAGCCTCTTGGTGAGAGGCTAAGTTCGGCTGGACAGGAGTCTCAGGTTTTCTCTCTCTCTCTCTCTCTCTCTCTCTCTCTGTGTGTGTGTGTGTGTGTGTGTGAAAGAGAGAACAAAGCGCTTTCCCCTTATTCTAGCACTCAGCTATCACTAGCTGTTCAAGAATATTGCAACAGGAGTGTGTTTTGACATTTTCTGCTTCTCCCCCCCCCTCCTTTTATGAGGACCCCTCCTGGCAGTTCTGAAGTCTCTGTGTGTTTCCTCTCCTTGATCGGACTTTGAGGGGGTGGCGGGGAAACAGATGGGGGGGGGGATTTTAGGGGACAGGAGAATTCACACCATGGGGCTCAGGAGATCTGCTCACACGCCGCCCCCCCAGGCCCAGAAACCATGGACAGGCGAAGGGTCCATCTAGGAACAGGGGGGGGAGTCATGATACACCCCTTCCTCTATCTCTCCTCAGGGGACCTGGGAAGCCCCATTTTTCGGGGTCTAAGCAGAATTGGGAAAGGAGTACGACAAGGCTGTATACTGTCACCTTGCCTATTTAACTTATATGCAGAGTACATCATGAGAAAGGCCGGTCTGGATGAATCACAAGCCGGAATTAAGATTGCCGGAAGAAATATCAACAACCTCAGATACGCAGATGATACTACTCTAATAGCAGAGAGTGAGGAGGAATTAAAGAACCTCTTAATGAGGGTGAAAGAGGAGAGTGAAAAAATGGGCTGAAGCTCAACATCAAAAAAACTAAGATCATGGCCACTGGTCCCATCACCTCCTGGCAAATAGAAGGGGAAGAAATGGAGGCAATGACAGAGTTTATTTTCTTGGGCTCCTTGATCACTGCCGATGGCGACTGCAGCAACAAAATATGTAAAAAGACGCCTGCTTCTTGGGAGGAAAGCAATGGCAAACCTAGATAGCATCCTAAAGAGCAGAGACATCACTTTGCCAGTTGAGGTCAGGATAGTCAAAACTATGGTTTTCCCAGTAGTGATGTATGGAAGTCAGAGCTGGACTATAAAGAAGGCTGATTGCCGCAGAATTGATGCTTTTGAGCTGTGGTGCTGGAGGAGAGTCTTGAGAGTCCCCTGGACTGCAAGGAGATCAGACCTATCCATCCTGAAAGAAATCAACCCCGAATGTTCACTGGAAGGACAGATTTTGAAGCTGAGGCTCCAGTACTTTGGCCACCTCATGAGGAGAGAGGACTCCTTGGAAAAGTCCCTGATGTTGGGAAAGATTGAAGGCAAAAGGAAAAGAGGACGGCAGAGAATGAGATGGTTGGACGGTGTCATCGATGCAACCAATATGGATTTGACCAAACTCCGGGACGCAGTGGAAGATAGGAAGGCCTGGCGAGCTCTGGTCCATGGGGTCACGAAGAGTCGGACATGACTGGACTGAACGACTGAACAACAACAAAGCAGAACCTCAGGTCCCAAAAGTGTAAGTTTTCCTCCCGCCCGACAACATCCCCCCCTCCGGGGCTCCGGTTTCGCTTCCCCACGCGGGACGGGGACGCTCCGGAGTCAGAGCCTTTTTGCAAGAGGGGAGCCGGAACGGGAAGCCGCGGTCCAAGCCTGTGACGACCCCCCCCCCGCCGCCGCCCACGACTCTCTCTTACGCTTTCAGGCCTCCCCCCATTTTTCTCCAGCTCCCAAAGAGCCCCCCCCCGTCTCCCCCTCGCCCCATATTAAAGCGAGCCCATAACAAAAGGACGGGTGGGGGGGGGGGCTTCCACCCTGCAGCACAGAAGTGACCCCCCCCCAGGCGAGAAAGGCGCCTGGCCCTTCCGCGGGGAGTCATCCCTGCACAGCCCCTGCCCCCCCTTCGGGGCATCCCTTGAATGAGGGAGGGGGATTCCCTCCGGCAGCCAAAAAAAAAGTTAGAGGAGCCGGTGGGTGTCCAGGGCACGTTGCCCCCCCCCCGAAGCCCCTTTTCCCCCAGAGAAAGTCGTGGGGGGGGAGAGATACATACTGCCCACCGCAGAGAAGATCCACTGACCACTCCAACACACACACACCTCTTATTGGTACTGGTCAGAAGGGTGGGGGGGGGCTAGAGGTTGGGAGAAGCCTCCTCTGAGACCCCCCCATCTCAACGCCCCCCAGCCCCCCAGCCAACTGGCTCCTTTGGTGCTCCCGAAAGAGACCCTACCTCGGTGATGGTGCACCTTTTAGAGACCTGAGTGCCCAAACTGCGATTCAAAACCCACTAATTTTCCGCAAAGTGCCAAATACAGCCATTTAACCAGAATCCAGGTGGCTGTGAAGGGTGGATGTCAGGGGCCCACAGAAAGGGCTCCGAGGGCCACCTTTGGCACCCGTGCCATAGGTTCGCCAACACTGCCCTACATCTTCCACGTTTTTGTTTGCAAGAAAGTTCCTTTCTGGCGGCGGTGGTGGAGGGGGTGGGCGTCTGAGCGGAGGCGAAGCGGCTTGGTTCCGCTTTTTCCGCGGATCGCAGCTTCTCCTCCGCTGGGTCGCCGCCGCCCGCTTCCGTTCCCTGCAAACTGAGGAGCCCAACTCCCGCTTGGGGAAGCCACAGCCGCGTCCCCTCCGAGGCTGGGGGGTGGGGGGGTGGGGTGGTATTTGGGGGAGGAGGAACAACTCAAGGAGTAGAAGCAGGGTGAGGCTAGACCGGTTTCCCCCCCCCCTTCCCCATTCGGCCCGGAGGTTCGTAGGACCCCTCCCCAATTGCTGGAAGCCGCAAACGTGGGTCCCTCTATATAATCCGGCTTTGTGTGTGGGGGGGGGGGCTGTGTGTGTGGAGGGAACTCCCTTTTTGTTGGGGAGATGTTGGGGCTGGCGGTGGGAATCTCTACCTCTGATCCCGTATATCTACCCCCTCTAATAGGGGGATAAGTGGATAAGCGGATAGTATGTGACCACAGGAGGTTTTGGTTTTGCCTTCACTTCCAAGTCCTTTGTGTTGTTGTTTTTTGTCTTATGGCTTGAATACGGCTGGAATACCCAGATGAGCACCGCCCCCAGAGTCCGGCAGGACTAGAACGCATGTGCAGGGGATCCTTTACCTTTACCTTTATGAGTTTGTCAGATTGTTATGTTTCATTTTGTTACTTTTGTTGTTTGTCAATAAATACAAAAAAAAAAGACCGTACAGTTGTACCTCTACTTACGAATCAAATCAGTTCCCAACGCATGCTTTTAAGTGAACAGCTCTTAAGTAGAAGTACGGTATCTTAAAAAATAAAAATAATAATTAAAAAATAAAAAAATTAAAAAAAAACATTTGTAAGTAGAGCAGACCGCATCGAAAATTTGTGAGGGGCAGTTAAAACACCACCAACAGTTTTCTGATCGTAACTCGAATTGCTCTTAAGTCGAGCCGCTCTTAAGTAGAGGTACCACTGTATCTCTTCCCACTCCCACCCCAAATCACTCCCTTCCACCTCATCCACAGGATCAGGCTGAGGTCTACATTTATACAGCTGAATATGGAGGGCAGTGGGACTCCCTGCTGGTAGACATGAGACTTCTAGTCCCTCAGTCATGCTATAATAAACACGTTAATGATCTATCATATTTGTCCTGGAAGCCTTTGCTTCCTCCAGTGGCCTTTTGCTCTCTTCCACCCCCTGGTCTCTCCCGGTGCAGGATCAGCCCCAGGGTCTCCCCCAGCCAGGCTGGTCAGTTCAGGGGGAGGCAGGGGGCGTGGCTTTGGGCTGGGGACTTTCCTAAGCGAGAACTCGAGATGAGCCAATCAGAGCCTCTGAAGATCCCCTCATCATCTGTTGCCAGGCAGGGAGGGGGAGCGTTTGCAACGCGTCCGGTCTTGGTCTCATTATTCTAAGCTGCACCTGCAGGAACACCCCCCGTGCTCGGAAATGGTCCCGACTCAGGTGGGGGTGGGGGTGGGAGGAGAAGTGATTGGGGGGGGGGAACAACTCAGTCAAACACATCCAGTCAAACACATCCAGTGGAAATGAAGATCCAAGCCAGTAAACAAATGTTTACCAAGTGCAATTTTTATTTAGCTTATATGGAAGAATAGATAAAAAGCCACTTTTAGCCTGCGGGTCAGGAGACCTCAGTAACTTCACCCAGTGAATTTTGCCAAGCTGCGGACAGGGTGGGGGGGAGGCAATGTGATTCTAATGGGAGGAAGAGTCCCAGGACAAGCCCAGGGGTCTGGAAACCAGATCCTCTCAGCTGATTGGCTTCTTTGCCAGAGGGAGGAAGCGGAAGGGAGAGGCTGGGCCCAGCAGAAAGCGGAGATGGAGGGGCAGGATGTGACCCTCTAAGCCTGGATCATCTGGAAAAGAGCAAGAGAGGGGAGGGTCAGGAGGGAGCCCCCACTTTCCGCAAGGGCACCGCTGGCAGAAGCAACGGAGGGCCCTGGCACCTGTCAGGATTTAGTCCCAGCACCCCAAAATCTCAGAGGCAAAGGAAAGGTCGAAGGCAGCCATCTGGACCCCACAAGCGGAACCCAGAAGGGGGTCTCCCTTCGCGTCCAGAGGAACCAGGAGGACTTGCACTAAACTTTTCTCTCTTCAGGCCGGGGAGTGCAATGCAGGCCACTGGGTGCCTCCAGGGAGGAGGAGGAGGAGGAGGAGGACTGCTCCTCTTCCCCCCCCCCATCCACTGAGGGGGAAATGCTTCCAATGGGAACCATGCCTCGCCCTGTTCTCGGGGACAGACACCCCCAGATAGTTGCTGGACTCACATGCCACGATCCATCTTCCTGGCCTTGAAGAAGAGGAGGGGGCCGGCAATGACCCCCAGGATGCCAAAGGTCAAGCCCAGGCCACACAGCACGTCCTCGGGCGTCTCGGAGGCAGGAGGAGGCAGCTTGGGGTCTGGGAAAGAGGAAGGCAAGGCGGGGTGGTGGTAAAGAAACGAGCCTCTCTGTGTGTCCCTCCCTGCTCCTTTCCCCCCAAACAATCTTATTTCGGTCCATGGTTCTGAACCCATTTCCTCTTCTTCTGACCCAAGAAGTGCCTTCTGCCATGGTGGTGAAATCCAGGGTGGGACAGGGCAATCACGACCCAGAAAGAAATCATCATACCCGAAATTCAGAGCCTATATAGGCAGTTTGATCCCCTCCCGCGGTTGGAAAAACGGTGGAAAAACAAAAGGACCTTCTTACACTTTAGGAGAAGCGTAAAATGACCCACAATCCCTGAAGCCAGTAAAATGGCTCAGCCAAAGGTTGTTGGACAAAGTGTTGAAAAAAATCAACAACCTACAAACAGTACTGAGACCCACCACAAAAACACAACAGATGCTACGGCCAGCAAAGGACAAAAGGAAACCACTGACCGCTGCAGGAGTATACCGGATACCTGGTAGTTGTGGCCAGATATATATTAGGACCACAAAGCGCAGCATCCAAACCAGAATCAAAGAACATGAAAGACACTGCAGGCTAAAACAACCTGAGAAATCAGCAGTAGCTGAACACACCTTGAAACAAACTGGACATGAAATCGTCTTCCAGGACACAGAGGTACTGGACAACACTACCAATCGCTATGTCAGACAACACAAGGAAGCCATTGACATCCACAAACATAAGCACAGTTTCAGTAAAAAAGAAGAAAGTCTGAAAATCAACAAAGCCTGGCTTCCAGTACTGAAAGCTGCAGACTGCAAAAGGTCAAAACCCAATGATTCCCACCCAGACACAAACAACAGTGATCAGTTCACACAGTGAACAACACCCATCAAGAATCTTGCTACCCCTGACTGCATTGAAACTTCTTAATCCCTTCATCGCAATACAATTACTAGCACCTATTCTCCTGCATAGGACAAGTTTCCTCTTTACCACTACTTTTTAAAACACCCCAGTCTCACTCGCTCTGTACCCCAGAGTGCAGAAACTCCTAGTTCCCTGAGCAACTTGCCCTCTGAAGATGCCAGCCACAGAGTCTGGCAGAACGTCAGGAAGAAAAACTTCCAGGACATGGCCAAACAGACCGAAAAACTCACAACAATGTTGTTCACAACAGTTTTAAAAACTGTAAGATTAAGAAAGATCAAGTATTCTGAATCTGAATTGAACCTGAAGCTATCAAGGCATAGAAGAACCAACGAGGGCATCGACTTCCATTAATAATCAAGGAAACAATGATCATGATTTGCTCAGATGTTTGGTCCCCTTCTCTATAATTTCTAAAGTTCATAGAAGGTCCCCTCCTGCTTACACCAGGGGCGGGTCAGGCTCTCCCGGAGGCCCCAGTGGTCCACCTGGCAGGCGTAGAGGTCGCCCTCCTCCGGGACGAAAGGCAGGTAGGAGAACTTGCGGAAAGTGTAGTCCTCGCTGGAAAGGAAGCCCGTCTCCTGCACCCCCTCTGAGATGACCTGTTGCCCGTTCTTCAGCCACGTGATGTTCAGCACTGGGGGGGAGAACTTGTCCACAAAGCAGACGAGCACGTTGGGCTCCCCCAGTTCCACGGGGTTTTCGGGGTACACCATGGTCGCAGAAGGAGGGACTGGGGGAAAAGAGGGGCAACGCTGGTGACTCATTTGGGTCCAAAACCTCCCTTCTCTCCACCCCCATCCCCCAAATGCTCCCGGGGTCGGAACTGGAGGCTCCTCCGAGGCCTCTTTGGGGACCCTCCCCCGAGTTGCCCCCTCCCAGAAGAAGCACCTTCAGATGGACCAGATCCCAGCCGAATTCTGGCCGTGGGGTTATCTGAGTTCTGGGGTGGCTTTGCAGGGGGCAGTCCCTGGCCCTGTGTGGTGGGTCACAAGGAGAGGTGGAGGGGGGGGGGCTAGGTGGATTCTTCCCTCCAGCACAACCCTTGCGTCAACAGACAGGGATGGTTGTGGGTCGCTCCCCTGCTTCTGTAGGGGGACCAGGCGGGTTGAGGGAGCCTCTCCTTCCATCTCCATTTTGAACGCCCCACCCCCAACTAGCCTGGTTTCTCCTGCGGGGGGGGGGGCTCCACTTCCACCCTTCTTGCTAACTCAATCCAGGGGGGCGGTGAGGGAGGGGGTGCAGGAGGGAGGGTGCCCAGCTGAATCAGGGCCAGAGAGCCTGCCCCCTGCACCTCCCCCCCCGCAAGTACCGTTCTGGGCCCGGGTCTGGTTGGTGCGCCTCCTTATGATCTCAAGGTTCTTCTTCAGGACGGCCAGGTTGCCCAGTGCCCCTTGGACCTTGAAGTCCATCTGGCGGGCCAAGGCGGGCAGCCTCCAGACGTTCTCCTTCTGGGCCCAATCCACGTGGAAGACCTCCTCCTCGTCGAAGCTCTGCAGGAACTCCCCAGACTCTTTCCCCGAAGAGGATGAGGAAGAAGAAGAAGAAGGGGGGGCCTCCTCCTCCGTCTCCTGGAAGAAGTCCAGCTCCACCTCCTTGTGCACTGGGGAGGGGGGGGCGTGTGGCGGGGGGGGACAGGGGTCAGAAAGAGAGGAGGGGGTGGTGAGCGCAAGGGAGGCCGTGGAGGAAGGGGGGCGCCCGGGAAGCCCTGCTGGGAGAGGGAACCCCCCACCCCCCACCCCCACCCCGTCCAGTCACTGGTGGGCTTCCCTCCCACTGCGGCCCCAGAGTGGCCCGTGGCGAGCTAGAGGGCCCTGGGGAGGGAACCAGTCCCGAGGGAACCTCTCCGCCCCCCCTACAGAGAAGGATGGGCTCCTTCTTTCCCTGTTTCTCCCCCTCCCCCCCATCCTTTGCAGCCCCTCCAGTTCCCTCTGCCGTCTATTAAGGGTCTCGGAGCCCCTTGGACTCAAAACACACCCGGGAGGGAGGCCTGCAGCAGCGCAACCAGCGCAAACCACGCCGACACGGGGCTTCCCCGTTGGACGGGGGGGGGGAATCAAGTGTCCCACCACGACCTCCCCCCCCCAACTACCGTCCAGGGCAGTCCTTTCCCCCTTCCCACCGACGGACGCTCCTCCTCACCTTTGACGGCGGCCGCGGCCAGGAGGGCGAGCAGAAGCGCCCCGAGGGCCAAGGAAGAGGCTCCTCCGACGCCGGCCATTCCTGCCATTCCCCAGGCCAGACGGACGGACGGACGCGGCGGCTGCGGGGCAGAGACCGTCGGGGGCGCAGGAGGGAGCGCGATGGAGGGGGAGGGGAGGTGGGGGAGGGGGAGCAGACGGTGCCCCCCCGCGCCCACTCTCGGCCAATGAGAAAAGGCCCTGGCCGTGACGCGCCTGTTGCCAGGAGAGGCTCCCTCGGGCGCGCGTCCCAACCGGGACTTCTCCCAAGGGGAGCCAAGAAAGCCGAAAGAGGGAGCGGGGGTGGGGGGTGGGGGTTAGGGGGAGAAGGGGGTTTGGGGAGGGGGCCGCGCAGGCAGAGAAGCCGTTCCGTGGGGCAGCCCCGACTGAAGAATGGCTGCCGGGGGGCATCTGAACCGGCCAGAGAGCCGGACGTGCCTCTGGTGCCTCCCCCCCCCGTCCTTCTGTCACACCCGGCCTGGCGGAGGGTCCCCTGAAGTAGAAAGCTAGCCTCTCAGGGCGGGGTGGGGGAAACCTTCGTGGCCAATAAAGGATCCTCGCCTTTCCAGACCCTCCTTGGCGACAGGTTGTTGTGCGTCTCTGTTTGGCCTCTGGTTTTAGGTTTTATTCTTTATGTATTTGTTTTAGAGTATTTTTACCCCGCCTTTCTCCTTGGAAAAAGGACCCAAGGCGGCTTTCAGGAATGAGGAATAATATACAGTCCAGTACAATTAAAACATGTTCAAGTATTTGGGAACAAGGAATGGGGGGCATCTTACACAAGCATTAATAGACAACCTTACATTAAAGTTACAAGGTTATAAGTAGTGATAAACACAAAGTCTATATGTGAACCTATAGATCCATATGAAATACTCATGGTAGTTCATCTTTCAGAGAAAGTTTGCCTGAAGAGAAAGGTCTTTGCCTGTTTCTGGAAAAGACAACAGAGTGATGGGGCAGTCCTGGCCCCATTTCTCAGAGTGGGATTTTTGGGATTTGTAAGTTCCTTTTTCACGCTTCCATAGGTGGTTTTAGCTTTATTTTTGCCCTGTGTTGATATGGGGCCCATTTGTATGTTCCTTGTTTCGTTCTTAAGGATTGTCTTTCCATGTTGTGTGGGTCCTTTTTAAGGAGGGGGGGGAACATTTGAAGTCACTAGTAAATCAATATCTGGAAGTTGAGTCATGGCAACTGGACTTCTTTTTCTTGAGAGACTGAAAAGTTTCGCTGCTCATCCAAACAGCTTCCTCCGTAGGAATACAGCTAGTGCGAGTCCTCCATCTTATAGTCCGCTTTGACCTCTCGTCACCCTGGTCTGAAATAGGCTCATAAGACGAACAATGACCTGAATAGGTTCGTTAGGGAGACAATAGTATCCATAGCCTTAACGTGAACCATGGCCTAAGGTGCTGAAACCTACATATAAAGTATGGGTCCTTAGCTATGGCCTTGGTGGTGAAGGCTTTTTGATTTGTCTGAGAATTTTGGAAAGCACACCCTGATAAGTAGCAGATAGACTATGCCTGAGGCCCCCACCTCTGTTGAGGGAGGGGATTTCAATGCTCCCATGAATGGCTTGAATGAATGAGGTCAAAGCGGAATATAAGATGAAGGACTCACACTAGCTGCATTCAGACTTTTGGATGAGCAGGGAAATAAGTCCAGTTGCCATGACTCAACTTCCAGATAAAACTCACCTGGAGGACTGAGAATCTTCACAGACATATAGTAAAGTGGCTTTACTGCTAAACATCCAGCAATCTCTGGACCATAAAAATGGGGTGGGGGGGAGGGAGCTAATAAGTCCCACTTGTTCCAACTGAGTCACAGCCCTGGTCGAAGGGGAATAAGGCAGCCGGACCCCCCACCCCACCCCACAGATCCCCATCGCTGCGCTCGACCTCTGTCCAGCCCCCCTCCCGCCCTAGTTGTCCCATAGATAGAGACCTCTCCTGGGCTTCTTTGCCTGGCGACTGATGACGCCGGCTCGGCTCTGGGGGCTGATTGGTCCTTCTCGGGTGGGTGGAGGGAGGGGGGCGGGGAGTTTTTTCTCCCCACTCGTCGTGGGAGCCGGAACAGGAGCCCAGAAAAAGTCCCCGGGCGGATCGGGCGTAGGAGGAAGGTTGTCCCTTGGCCGCCCAGCAGGCATGAGGTGTGCGATGGGCTCTGGCGCCCTTTTGGCGGCGGGGATGATGGCCATGGTAGTCTACCTGGCGGCGGAGAGCGCGGCGGAGCCCCCAGGTGAACCAACCCTCCCCGGTGGGGCGTCGGGGGGGGGGGGGGCGGGGGGGGGGAGGGCTGGGCAAGAGATCCCCCCCATCTCCCACCCCATGGCTGCTGCTCCGCTTGGGGACGCGGGGAGGGGGGGGGACGCTTGCCCTCCGCCGCCTGCCCGATTGGGAGCGTTTCTGGGCTGCCCTGCCTGGCAACTGATGACGCCCCCTCGGCTCCGCGTTCTGATTGGTCGCTGGAGTGGAATCGGCGGTGGGAGGATCGCCGGAGTTCCTATGCTGGGGGGGGGGGATGGGAGGGGGGGGGTCACCGCGGAAAAGTCCCAGTCCGGACTTGGGGGACAGAAGGGTCGTCAGGGCTTCTTCCCAGGAGGTCTGAGATGGGCTTTGGAGTCCTGCTCATGGCAGAGATGGAAAGGGAAAGTGAAAGGTTCCTCCCCCCCCCACACACACATATGCGCGCTAGTCCTGTCCGACTCTAGGGGGCGATGCTCATCTCCGTATTCAAGCCGAAGAGCCAGTGTTGTGCAAGTCCAGTGTTGTGGCCTGCATGGCTGCAAGGAAACACTGTATTCATAACAACATAAAATGGTCGCAATTAGGGATTACTCTGTTTTCAATGCAATGCTATGGGAAATTTGTGTAAAGGAAAATTTGCTTAACATAATTTTAGTTGGAACAAATTAATTTCTTTATACAAGGAACCACTGTACTTGCATTTGACAAGCTTTCGAACTGCTAGGTTGGGCAGGAGCTGGGGTGAACAGCGGGAGCTCGCTCCGTTAGGTAGCACCCGGGATTCGAACTGCCGACTTTTCAGCCAACAGTTTTGGGAGCCTTCGTCCGCTGAGCCACCACGCGCCTTAGGGCAGGGCTGATAGTCCTGGCTTTTTTTCCTCCATTACAGAGTGCTTGGCCGGGTGTGGGTGGGGGGGCGAAGCGAGAGCCTCTGGGGTGGGAACCTGGGTCAGGAGGCCCCGTGGAAAGCTTTTTTTTGGGGGGTGGTGGTGGTGGAAGGTTCCCTCCTGTCAGGCCGCTTGGCTTCTAGGAGGGGCTGGGACTGCCCCCCCCACACACACACACTTTCCTCTTGACTCCGCGGGATCGAGGCCGGGTCTTAGCCTGGAGCCACCAGCCCTAAAGGGATCTCCCACCCTATAAATATTGCGAGGAAGGGAGGGAGGGACGGAGGGCCGCCCGGGAGGGTCTCAGGGGATCGGCGTCGCGTTTGCTGGGGAGGCCTCGGGCGGCAATTCGTGCCCTGGGTCGGCCTGAGAAGAGCGGTGGGTCGGGGCTGGGGGGGGGAGGCGAGCGGCCACCTCTTTACTGGTGACCCCACTGGGTTCCTATTTGAGAGGGGGGGGGCAGGGTGGGGGGTCTGGGCTTGCTCTCAGCCAGATCTGGAGACCCGGGATCGTCTACGATCCGCCCCACCGGCTCGGCCTGTCGCCCCCAAAAGGCCAAACTCGGAACCTGGAAGGGAACAGGATCACTTCCTTTGGAAAAAGCTGTGGGCAGGATCCAGTCTCCCGCGGCCCTTCTGCCTGCCTGCCTGCGTGTGGAGGAGGTCCCTTGTTCGTGGGCGAGTCCCTCCTTGAAACTTTGGTTTCCCCCTGCTCTCTGTCCGTCCAGATGGGGTGGCTTCCTCAAATGCTGCTTGAAAAAAAAGAATACAGTAGGACCTCAGTATCCGCTGGGGATTTGTTCCAGGCCTTCCCGTAGATAATGAAACCCATGGATAAGAGAGAACCCCTGCCCACCCAAACCCAAACTGCTGTGTCCTGACAGTAGCTTTTTTTCCAGATGCTATTGTGACAATAGCTTGCTTTGTGGCTGCTGAATTATTTAATTTTTTTTTTTTTCCCTCTGCCAACTGTGGATAACTGAAACAGTGGATAATGAATCAGTGGATACTGGGGTCCTACTGTAGTCTCAATTTCTACGTCACCATGGCCAGAGGGCTCCCCAAAAAGCGCCCTGGATCGTGGGGCCAACGAATATCTGTCAGGGAAGCATAGCTAAGTCCCTTTTTTAAAAAAAAGGTCTTTAAATTTGGGTCTTGGAATAATTGTGAAGAAAAGCAACCCTCTGGTGGGGGGAAGGCCCTCTAGCCAAGAGGTGCGGTTTCAGACGACGTGGTTACTTCATGTCAGTCTTTGTTCCGCGACTAGTTTTGTACCGTGACAGCGTTGGTCGTGATCACATGGTTTTGTCCCTGTTTCTCTGTTCCCATGGTCGTGATCACTTGTAATGTGACAAGTGTTACTTCATGGTCTTGTACCGTGACAAAGACCTAATTTTTCTAGCTTCATTATTCTTTTTTCTTTTGTATAAAAAATTACTTTTTCGATATTTTGAATAACTGATATTCTGCCTGTCACTGGGGCAGCATTGATCGTGTATGTCGCTTCACCCACTAAATGCTAGATCAGTGATGGCCAAATTTTGGCCCTCCAGATGTTTTGGACCACAACTCCCAGAATTCCAAGCCTGCATTGCCAATGACAAAGGACTGTGGGAGTTGTGGTCCAAAACATCTGGAGGGCCAGAGTTTGGCCACTACTGCACTAGATGGACACCAAAGCTGTGTCAACAAGGGTTAACTCCAGGTTACTCCTCCAAGGCAGAGATTTTCAAACCCTTTTTGGGAAGGGCACCCACAATTTAAGTATTTCTGGCTACTTAAACTTCTTCCAGTATTCCCTCCCTCTGTTTCCGTTTGAGAGGAGAAAGGCCTCCGCAGGACAGAGGTGACCCGGGCAGCTAATGGCATGTCTTGCCTTCCGTTTCACTTTTATTCTCCCATCTATTTAAGATGAAAGGAGGGGGAGAGCACATGAAGAGGGACCCTCCACTCCGCCTCCCTGTGAGCGCGTCTCTCCTATAGAACTGCAGGGGAGCCGGGGGGGGCGGAGCTCCAACCCCCACTGGGACTCCTTGAGATCATCCAGAGGGTCCCTTGCAGCGCTGCAGTTCCAAGGCTGTGTGGTTGTGGTTGTGGTTGTGGTTGTGGTTGTGCTGCTGGTGGTGGTAGTGAGAGTCCTTAAGGCACTCCTCGGTGCTGGAAGCAAACACCTCCGCCTTAGACTTTTTCCTAAGCCGTTTTTAATAAGCTCAACAACCCCTTTCCAGCCCCCTGCTTGGGCCGATATGCTGGTTCACCTCCTTTGGTCCCAACCTAACAACAAGCGGGGAGAGTCCCCTAAATCCTTTTGTTCAGGAAAAATAGAGTAAAAAAGAGATCTTTGGGTAGTGGGCGGCACACAAGCTAAATAAATAAATAAATAAATAAATAAATAAATAAATAAATAAATAAATAAAGCTTGCTTAACATCAAGAGGGTTGGATGGAATGTCAGGGGAAAAGCTTAACACGGCATGAAGAGGCCTTAGGCTTTTTGGGAAGAATAGCAAGTGGATGTATTCTCTTGTGAAACTGGGGAATCAGGTAAATCCCTTCTGAAAGCTGTTCATGAGGGGCTACATAGGTTGCCTGCTGTGTGTGTGTGTGTGTGTGTGTGTGTGTGTGTTTTGCGTTGTTACAGTCCTAACGAATTTCAGGCAAAAATCAAAGAAAAAACAAAACAAAACAAAACGAAAGACACAAACATGTGGCACCTTAAAGACTAACTTTCATATTTTAATGTGACGAGTCTATTCGTGACCCCATGTCCATGGAGTTTTTCATTGCAGGAATACAGGAGTGGCTGCCATTTCCTACTCCAGGCGCCTACAGCACCTGCTATTCCCTGGTGGTCTCCCATCCAAGGACTAACCAGGGCCGACCCTGCTTAGCTTCGGAAATCAGGCAAGATCGGATGTGCCGTCCTAATATCCGAATAAACCCAACCTCCTTCTGTTCTCCTGATGCATTAAACAAGAGGTTGCGATGGCATCGGAGGTCCAAAAGGTGGCGCCTTCTGTCTTCGGTTCCTGATTCGCTTTCTGCTGCTCTGGTCGGAGCAAACGTGGTCCAAACAAAAAGTACTGTACAGTAGGACCCCAGTATTCGCTGGGGATTGGTTCCAGGCCTTCCCGTGGATAATGAAAACCATGGATAAGAAAGAACACCAAAAAAAGCCCCAAAATTTCTGTTTTGTGACAGTAGCTTACTTTACGGATGCTGTTTTATAATAGCAGCTTGCTTTACAGCTGCTGTTTTGTGACAGTAGCTTGCTTTGCGACTGCTGAATTATTTATTTATATTATTTATATTATATTATATTATATTATATTATATTATATTATTTATTTATTTATTTATTTATTTATTTATTTATTTATTTATTTATAAACTTATATCCCGCCCATCTTCCCGGCGGGAACTCTGGGCGGCTAGCAATGTTAAAAAGCATATAAAATAAGAGAAAACAAACAAACAAACAAACAAAAACCTCCGAACAGAAAACAGCGGAGGGTAAGATGGCGGGAGTGGAGAGAGTGAAGGAAGTAAGAGGTAAACCAAAGGAAAAAGAAAAAAAAAAGCTAACTGATAAGGTCACCAAAGGCCTCTTTGAAGAGGAAGGTCTTCAAGGCCCTCTTAAAGGCAGGCAGGGACTCCAGCTGGCGCAGCTCACTGGGAAGATGATTCCAGAGAGAAGGCCCCACCACAGAGAAGGCGTGGTTGCGCGTGCGCGTTTTCCGCGCCTCTCTGGGTGTGGCCACTCTCAGTGAGCGCGCCTGCGACGATCTCGTGGGTCTGGATCCGGGTGCCCTCAGGGAGATACGCTCCGCCAGATACTCTGGTCCCAAGCCGTGGAGGGCCCTGAAAATCAAGACCAAGACCTTGAACCTGATCCGGAAGGCAACGGGAAGCCAATGCAGGCAGACCAGGACTGGGGTGATGTGCCCGTATTTACGGGCACCCACCACCAGCCTGGCCGCCGCATTTTGCACCCGCTGCAACCTCCGGACCAGGCCCAAGGGCAACCCCACGTAGAGGGCATTGCAATAGTCGATCCTCGAGACCACCAGAGCCTGCACAACTGTCCTCAGGGAGGACTCATCAAGGTACTGGCGGATCTGGGCGATCCTGCGGAGATGGAAAAAAGCGGCCCTGGATGCAGCCATCACCTGGGCTTCCAGGGAGAGGGCCGAATCCAGGACCACGCCCAGATTCCTGGCCCTGTCTGTAGGCTGGAGGGAAACACCCCCCAGCTTAGGGAGGAGGCCATTGTACCGAGACGAGGGCGCCCCGAAGAACAGAACCTCCGTCTTCTCCGGATTAAGCTTGAGCCGGTTATCTCTGGTCCATTCCAAAATGGCCTCCAGGCACAGATCGAGGGAGCGAACCGCCTCCTCTGCAGATGATGAAAAGGAGATATAGAGCTGCGTGTCATCAGCGTACTGATGACAGCGAGCTCCATATCTCCTGATGACCTCCCCCAGCGGCCTCATATAAACATTGAACAGCACAGGGGAGATTGCCGACCCCTGGGGCACCCCACAAGGGAGAGTCCAAGGAGCCGACAAGATATACCCCAGCTGTACCCTCTGAGTCCGGTCGCCGAGGAAGGAACGGAGCCAGGCCAAGGCCTGACCACCAATTCCCACCTCCGCGAGCCGGGCCAGAAGGTTACTGTGGTCGACGGTATCAAAGGCTGCTGAGAGATCAAGGAGGACCAACAGGGAGGAGCTCCCCCTGTCGGCCTCCCTGAGGAGGTCATCCTGCAGAGCGACCAGGGCGGTTTCGGTCCCGCGAAGGGGCCTGAATCCAGACTGGAAGGGATCCAGGATATGATTTACCTCCAGGTATGACTGAAGTCGGACCGCGGCCACCCCCTCGACAACCTTGCCCAGGAAGGGAACAATGGCGATCGGACGAAAGTTGGAAAGGTCATCCGTCGCCAGGCCAGGTTTCTTAAGAGTGGGTTTCACCACGGTCTCCTTCAAGCGGGAGGGGAAACAACCCTCTCGAAAGGAGGCCGTGGCAATAGCAGAAACCCACTCAGGCATGTTCCCTTCAGCAGATTTAATAAGCCAAGCTGGGCAAGGGTCAAAGGGAGTGGCCGCCGGCCGGCAACGAGCCATAGCTCTGGAGGCCTCCGCCGAAGAGACCGGCCCGAACTCATCCAGGAGGGGAGAACGGAGGGGTGAGGCACCGGAGATCCCAAAGGGTGGACTAGAGCAACTGGGGGGCAAGTCGGAACGGATGGCCTCAATTTTAGATCGAAAATGGGCTGCGAATTGCTCACTAGTGAAATCACTAGGAGGAGGCCTCAGCTGGCTGGGATTGGAGAGGTCCCGAACCACCCGGAATAACTCCGCCTGGCGGTTCGAGGCCTCGCCAATTCTCAGGGAGGCAAAAGATCTTATAGCGTCCCTGATCGCGCGGAGGTAGCGGCCAGTCAGCTCTTTAAGGGCAGCCCTATTTACTTCCGTCCGGCTTGCCTTCCAAATGACCTCCAGCCTCCTACGTTCTTGCTTCATCGACCGCAACTCCTCCATGAACCACGGGGAGCAGCGGCCTCGACATCATAGGAGGTGCTTGGTGGCGATCCGGTCCACCACCCCGGCGGTACCCACATACCACCTTTCCACCAGGGCATCAACCGGATCGTCTGCCAGACCGCCAGAGAGCTCCCCGAAGGCCTCCATGAACCTGGCAGGGTCCAGGAGCCTCCGGGGGCGGGCCCAGATGTAAGAAGGGCGCTCCCCGCGGGGCGGGGGGGCGATCGACAGGGAAAATTTTAGCAGGTAATGGTCCGACCATGACACGGGGAGGGGCAAAATACCCCCAACCCCGAGACACGAATCTGACGACATGGAGGAAAAGACCAGGTCCAGGGTGTGGCCAGCTCTATGGGTGGGGCATAGAACATGCTGCGATAAGTTCATGGAAGTCATGGATTCCATGAATTCCAGAGCCGCACCAGAGAGTTCCTCCTCGGCATGCAAGTTGAGGTCCCCAACCACCAGAAGGCGGGGGGACCTCAGCAAAGCAGCCGAGACGAACTCGGCGATCTCTGGTAGGGATTGCGCTGGGTTGCGGGGAGCACGGTACACCAGCACAATGCCAAACTTCTCTCGCTGCCCCACTGATAGATGGAGGCCTTCCACCCCAGAACACACCATTGTTGCAGACCTACTAACACAAAGGGATTCCCTGTAAACAATGGCCTAACCCTAACCCTAACCCCTACCCTCCGATCTGCCTGCCCACTGAACCTGAAACCCAGGTGGGCACAAGAGGGCGAGAGAGGCCCCGCCCTCCATGCCCACCCAGGTCTCGGTGATACATGCCAGGTCAGCGTGCTCATCCAAGATAGAATCAAGGATGAGCAGGGGGTCTTGTTATGCACCGACCTGGCATTAATCAGGAGGCAGGACAGATCGGAGGCGCTGGCGGGATGGCACCCAGGTAGATGGCGGAGGACGAAGGGATCAGAACGGGGGACAGGCAGCAAGTGCCGGACCCGGGTTCTTCTTACCCGACCGATCCCTCCGTCCAGAGCGTACCTCCCATGGCCAGACACCACAGAGATACGAGTCCCTGCTGACATGGTGGCCTAGGAAGGGGAGGGGGGGGAAACCAGTTACAATGTTATAAAAGCAATACAATTAACAACAACAAAAGTACACTACAAGAAGTGTTTTATATATATATATATATATATATATTTTCGTAGATTTTCACGGGTATAGGTATGCATGTTAGGGTGGATTCGGGTTTCTTCCCGTGTAGAAATCTGGTTGTTTTGGCGACGTTTCGACGAGGTCTCACTCGTCATCTTCAGGCTGGTGTTCTGGCTTCTTTCTTCTTGAAGCAAAGCGTGATCTCAGTTGAAGTCCTTCTATAAATACTGCTGGGGGGTGTGGTTTGCTTGCTCTGTTGCTGATTGTAGGTTCGTTTGTTCTTTTGTGACAACATGAATAAACGTGATGACACCTCCCGCTTGCCTGACATCTGGAAACTAGCCCTGGTCAACAGACGAGCCTCTGTCACAAAGACTGACACCAAGTCCAAAAGGACACAAGATGCCACCACCTTCCATCCACACCAAACACAAACCCAGACCCTTCCCACAGATGAAACGAAACCACCATCCAATAACAAAACCACGACTGCACCATCTACCGCTACTCCCCACTCCAGCCACCACATGGAGCACACTCACACACGCCAAAAAAACATTGGGAGACCACAGACACGCAGCCAGACCAAAATGAATTCACAAGACACAAGACCCCACTCCACCAAAGCCCAGGATGCTGCCAGAACACCCATCACCAAGGTCGTTAAGAAACAAAAGGCTAATAGACACACATCCAGCACCTCACCCATACATGATGTCTCTAAACAGCCATCTAACCCACCAGCAGTTAAGCCCTTAACGATCGTCTCAGCCACACAGCAGATCACAAAAGAACAAACGAACCTACAATCAGCAACAGAGCAAGCAAACCACACACCCCCAGCAGTATTTATAGAAGGACTTCAACTGAGATCACGCTTTGCTTCAAGAAGAAAGAAGCCAGAACACCAGCCTGAAGATGACGAGTGAGACCTCGTCGAAACGTCGCCAAAACAACCAGATTTCTACACGGGAAGAAACCCGAATCCACCCTAACATGCATATATATATATATATATATATATATATATATATATATATATATATATATATATATATATATATATATATATAAAAAAACACCAAAGCCAAAATAAAAGCCTCACCCTTAAGTGAAGAAATCAAGCCAAGCATCATCCCCAGAGAGAAATCTTCCAGATGCCCCAAGCTCTACGGCCTCCCCAAGATTCACAAAGAAGGAACACCTCTCAGACCCATAGTCAGCTCCATAGGCTCACCCCTACAAAACCTCGCCAAATTTCTTGCCAAACAACTCCAGCCCTATGCAGAATCCATCTCTTCATACGTACAAAACTCGTTCCACTTCATAGAAATTATAAAGAAACAAGACCTACAACCCAATGACCTACTCGTGAGCTTCGATGTTGTTTCACTCTTCACACAAGTGCCCATTCAAGAAGCCTTGACAGCTATCCACAACAAATACAACCCCCCAAGCACATCCTAGATCTGATCAACCACTGCCTAACCAACACATACTTCATCCACAATGGACAAAGATACAAACAGATAGAAGGAGCACCCATGGGATCACCCCTCTCACCGGTCATCGCAAACCTATATATGGAACACTTTGAAACCAACGCGTTACAGAAGTCCGAACATAAACCCAAACTCTGGCTCAGATATGTTGACGACACCTTTGTTATCTGGCCACACGGGAAAGACAAACTGAACAACTTCCTCACACATCTCAACAGCCTACACCCCAAAATACAATTCACTATGGAAATAGAAGCCAACAACCAACTTCCCTTCCTGGACGTCCTAATCTACAAAAAACCCGACGGCTCCTTAGGACATACCATCTACCGGAAAAAAACACATACAAACCGCTACTTAAATGCACAATCACACCACCACCCTGCACAGATCAACTCCGTAGCAAAAACCCTCATCTCCAGAACCAAACGCCTCGCTGACAAAGACCACCTAAAAACTGAATTACACACTCTCTCGAATGCTTTAATTGCGAACGGATTCCAAAAAAACACCATCACCAAACTAATCCAAAAAGAAACACCCCCCAAGAACCAAGAAACAGAAGAGAACAACGGCACTGCCCTCCTCCCTTACATCAAAGGCACCACAGACAAAATCAGCAAAATTCTCCACAAACACAATATCAAGACAGCCTTTTGCACCGAACAAAAAATAGCCAACATTTTAAGAAACCCCAAAGACAAGATTGAGCTAGAAAACCAAGGAGTCTACGAAATACCATGCAAAGTCTGCCCAGCCACATACATCGGACAGACAAACAGGAGAATAAGCGCACGCATCGCAGAACACAAGAACGCAGTCAAAAAAGAAGAAAAATCTTCCTCTCTCTTCCAGCACATAAAAAACAACAGGTCATGAAATTGATTTTAAAAGAACCAAACTCATCTCCAAAACTGAACACTTCAACAGTCGAATAATCATGGAAGCCATTGAAATAGAGAAACACCCAAACAACATGAATAAACGTGATGACACCTCCCGCTTGCCAGACATCTGGAAACTAGCCCTGGTCAACAGACGAGCCTCTGTCACAAAGACTGACACCAGGTCCAAAAGGACACAAGATGCCACCACCTTCCATCCACACCAAACACAAACCCAGACCCTTCCCACAGATGAAACGAAACCACCATCCAATAACAAAACCACGACTGCACCATCTACCGCTACTCCCCACTCCAGCCACCACATGGAGCACACTTACACACGCCAAAAAAACATTGGGAGACCACAGACACGCAGCCAGACCAAAATGAATTCACAAGACACAGGACCCCACTCTACCAAAGCCCAGGATGCTGCCAGAACACCCATCACCAAGGTCGTTAAGAAACAAAAGGCTAATAGACACACATCCAGCACCTCACCCACACATGATGTCTCTAAACAGCCATCTAACCCACCAGCAGTTAAGCCCTTAACGATCACCTCAGCCACACAGCAAATCACAAAAGAACAAACAAACCTACAATCAGCAACAGAGCAAGCAAACCACACCCCCCCAGCAGTATTTATAGAAGGACTTCTACTGAGATCACACTCTGCTTCAAGAAGAAAGAAGCCAGAACACCAGCCTGAAGATGACGAGTGAGACCTCGTCGAAACGTCGCCAAAACAGCCAGATTTCTACACGGGAAGAAACCCGAATCCACCCTAACATGCATATATATATATATATATATATATATATATATATATATATATATATATATATATATATATATATATATATATATATATATATATATATATATATATATATATATATATATATATATATATATATAAAATGGAAAATACAAAAGAGATTAGGGACATAACCAGAGCAGTGTGGAAGAGCAAGGAGGGGGGTGGGGTGGGGAAAGAAGATACAGAGACGAGGTCGGCTGGTGGCACAGAGGGGATGGAGCGAACCGACCTGATCCCCGCCAACTGTGGATAACTGAATCAGTGGATAACGAATCAGTGGATACGGGGGTTCTACTGAACTGTATCTGAAAGTTGAGTCATGGCAACTGGACCTCTTTTCTGGAGAGACTGATCTCTCAAGATGGCATTTCAATGAGTTTGATCAATCTCTCCAGAAAAAAAAGCAGTCCAGTTGTCCTGACTCAACTTCCAGGTAAACTCACCAGGGCGACTGAGAATCTTCGCAGACATCTCCAAACAAAGTAAAACATAAATGCAAAAAGAGGAGATGCCATTTTCAAACAAGACAAAGGAATCCCTTCCTTTTGCATTTGACTCAGTCTCAGAATGTCCATATTGTTGTTTCATGAGTGTTGTGAACCGCCCGGAGTTCCTTCAGAAGACGGGCGGTATAGCATTATAAATATAAATACATTAAATAAATAGATTCATAGCCTTGAGCCTCAGCCTTCGGTGGCCTCGCAGACGATTTCGAGAGCTTTGCTGACGACATAGCCTGGGCACCGTGATTTGTAGTGATTCGTAACCATTTTTTCTCTCCTATTTCTTTCCCTTCACTGATCCTCTCAGGGTCTTCTTCACCCACAGAACAGTTTACCTTACTAAACAATTACCTGAGTAAATTTTATACACGACCCCTAAGCTCCGCCGCAAATGGCTGCAAGGTCCGGACCTTACAACTGTTTTCCCACCAGCTCCGGAGTTTGCAGGAAATTAAGTGCGACCACGCCCACCTAAGCGCGACCCAGCTGCACTTTCTTGTACCTGCTTGAGGTGGGTGAAAATCCCCAGGTCCGGATTTAATCTGGTCAGTGCGGGGCTCTCCTGGCTTCTGCTTGTGTTTTTTTTTTTTTGCCTCCTGCCCCTTTAAGAGAAGAGGTGGGAGGAAAAAAAGCAAGCAGAAGAGAAACGGAAGAGAAACGGAAGAGAAATGGAGCTCCGGGAAAGCAAGCAGGTTTATCCCGAGCAAAAACAAGTATCTGGAAGATACTCCCCTGGAAGATACTCTGGATCCTCACAATGGGAGGGGAGGGAGGGAGGGAGGGGAGAGGGGCTGGCAAGTGTCTCCTAGGAAGCGACACCAGGCTGATGCTCAATTTGGGACATGCCGTGTGAGATCAGTTGCCAGAACAGGATCGTGGGGTACCCCCTCCCCCTCCCCCTCCCCTTCCTCTTCCTCATCCCAAGCCGCGGGAAAATGCCGGACCTGCCGCTGACCCTCCTTCTGTCCTTCTGTCCTTCTTCCCTCCCAACCCCCCCAACCCCCAACAGCCCATTTCCTGTACCAGGCGACGGGCGAGTGCTCCTTCAGGGCCAACGGGAGCCAGGCGGAATCGGGGCCTCCTCCTCCTCCGCAGGTGCGCTACCTCCACCGCTACGTCTATGACCGGCAGGAGATCGTCCGCTTCGACAGCGACCGCGGCGAGTTCGAGGCCGTCACGACGCTCGGAGAGCCCGACGCCCAATACTGGAACAGCCAGAAGGACATCCTGGAGAGTGAGCGGAGGGAGGTGGATGTCTGCCGGCACAACTACGGGATCTACGAGCCCTTCGCCCGGGAGCGGAAAGGTGAGTCCCGAAGGACCAGCTGGCGATGGAAGGGAAAGAGCAGCTTCGGGGGGTGTGGGTGTTGGGGGGGGCAGAAGCGGCAGGAAGGTGGGCGAGGGTGTTCCCCCACCACCACCCAGAAGGAAGGGGCACCAAAATTCCTCTGGTTGGAGGTTCTTACTGTTCCGGGACAAGTTCGGTTCCAGGGAGGGGCGCCGGCCCTGCTGGAGGTCTGGCAAGGACCTTCCCCTCTGGGTCCACCTCCTCCAGCCTCAGGCGGCAGGGTTACCTGGGACGTCCCCTCGTGATCACAGCTGTTTCACCCAGGCATGTCCAAAGTCATGCGGGGGGGGGGCCAAATGCGGACCATTTGCAAAATTTGAGCAGCCCACAGCCTCTTCTCCCCACCGGCTCATCCTGTCAGGCATCCCTGCAAGCTGGACCCTCCCCATACCGGATGGAGACGTCAGCTTGCAGTTTTAGGGTTTGCCTGCCCTCCCTGCCTCCATCTGTCCCCCCCCCCAGCCACCTGCCCAGCCAACCCCCCCCCCCGCTGGCTCCGTTGCTGCAGCGTCCTCCCCGCCTCCTTGCATGTCCTAAAAGAGGCTTGTCCAAAGTGTGGCCCAGGGGTGCCAAATGCGGCTGAATGGTTGGCTCCCACATATGTTCATCTCACCAAATCTGGCCCTTCTGGCAAAAAGTTTGGACACCCCTCCCCTACACAGAGGCTTCCAAATTCCTCCACACCAGCGCCCCCCCCCCAGACAGCAGGCCCAACCTCCGTCGCCCGCTGGACCCTGGGAGAATGTCCTGGAAGAGGTTCCAGCCCAAGGGAGCCTGAATCCACCACCCACCAAAGGATTCTGATCTCTTCTGGTTTAAAATGAGGATGGGAAGCAAGGCAGTCCTTTGGCAGAGTGAGTGCCACTTTAGTAAATGGGCCATCAGCCCCAGTTCAGACCCATAAGGGTGTCTTTGCGTTTGCCTATCATGGTGATGCAGTACTAGTATTAAAAAATGAGCTTTGGTTGAGGGAGGTGCACTTAATATCATCATTGGCATCCTTCAGTCTCGAAAGACTATGGTATCATGTCTGGAGTAGAGATCCTAAGAACAACACCTAGTGTGACTAAATAGACCAATTCGGGAATGGCAGTCTCTACCGCACTGGGGGCAGATGTATTCTGTTTCCTGCCTGGTCCTCGAGTTTTGTTCTTTCCGTGCCTGCCTCTTTTCCTCTGCCTGTTGGACAAATGCCTCTTCAAATTTATGTAGACCATGCTGTATCTCTTGCCTCCAGACAGTGCGATCGGAGGTCAGGGTTTCCCATCTGTTGAGGTCCATTCCCAAGGCCTTCAGGTCCCTCTTACAGATATCCTTATACCGCAGCTCTGGTCTCCCTCTGGGGCGCTTTCCCTGCACTAGTTCTCCGTATCCACAGCTCCCAGAGTCCTTTGCCATTGGCAATCTAAGCTTAGAATTCTGGGAATTGTGGTCCAAAACATCAGGAGGGCCAAAGTTTGGACACACCTGGCATACATGATATTTAGGGGTCATGCAGTTGGCGAAGAGACAGAACAAGGAGGAGGAAAGTCAAAAGGATGAGAGGAGCGTTCGGGGGGGGGAGGTTGGGAGAGGGCAAAGGTCATTGTGGGAGAAGAGCAGACTAGCTCTCCCTCACCTCTACTCCCACCCCCCTCTCTGGGGTTTCCAACGGGGGCTTGCAGGACCCCAGACCCTCAGATACAACCTTTGATCTCCCCTCTGGTCCACCACCCCATGGGACTTATGGCCTCCCCTTGCCTTCTCCCCCCGACCTCCCCAACCCATCTCCAGTTCAGCCCCTGGTGAAAATCACCCCCTCCAGCTACGACTCCTCCTCCTCCTCCTCTCACAACACTCTCCTGGTTTGCGACGTGGCCGGATTCTGGCCCTCCGAGATCGAGATCACCTGGTTCCGGAACGGGAAGGAGGAAGAGGAGTCCCGCGTGTTCACCACGGACCTCATCCGGAACGGGGACTGGACCTTCCAGATGGCGGTGCTGCTGGAGGCCCAGCCGGAGCGCGGAGACGTCTACACCTGCCAGGTGGAACACGCCAGCTTCCCGGAGCCCGTCTCCGTCCAGTGGGGTAAGGCGAGACCACGGAGACCCACCCCAGCCACCCCACATGTCCCCAAGCCCTGGCCTGCCTTCCCGGTCTCCTCTGGGTCAGGGTCTCGAGGGGTGTAGGTCTCAAAATGGAGGAGGAATGAAGGGCTGATCCTGACCTGTCCTCTTTCTCTCTGCAGAGCCGCAGTCGGACTCGGCCAGAAACAAGAGGTGGACAGGAGTGGCAGGATTCGTCCTGGGGCTGGTCTTTCTGGCTCCCGGCCTCATCCTCTACCTGAAGAAGAAGAAAGGTGAGGGAGGAATAGGAGGACCTGGCTAAGACGGTCAAGCCAACAGGTCAATCTCCGTCCCTGTCAGCTCTGATAAAGTGCCTGCCTTTCCAGGAAGCAACTGGGGGGGCTGCTGAGGTGGCCCCTCCTTCCCTCTTTTCTATCACAAATTTCCCAATTGCATCTTCACAGGGCAATATTTTAAGCAGAGCTGGGAGGGGTCTTTGGGGGGGTTGGGGGGCACAGAGTCTCCCCTGAAACTGAGTACCTGTTTTTATCTCCCCCCCCAGGGCAAAGGGTCCTGACTCAGCCTCCAGGTAACTTCAGGGCTCTCTCTTCTTTCACGTCTCAGCTCATTTTTTACACTGTAGGTAGCACCGGGTGCGGGTGGGGGTGGGGGGGTTAACAAATGAGGGTGGGGCTGGTCTCCTCCAGTCCTGCCCTTTGATCCCCCCCTCCGCTTCCAGAGTCTCTCCAAAGCCTGCCTGAAAGACTCTCCTCTTGGATCTCCTCCCTTCCAATTTCCCCCCCATCTCCAGACCCCCCCTCCTAACAACGGAGCCTTATTAGGTCCCTTGCCAGTCTTCCCGGTGCCTTCCTGGGAGTTTTTTCCCTGGTCGCCAGCAGGGGGAGCCAAGGCTGGGGGGTTCAGACCACAGGCCCCCATCAGGGAAGATTGTCCCAGCCGGCTGGGTGGATAATGTCTGGCCTGGGGGGGTGTCCTCAAAAGTGCACCCCTCCCCAAGGCCCCCTCCAGAAGTGAGGCACCCTCCACCTAGTCAGCTGAGAGGAGACCACCCCCCCACTCAGACAGTGGAGGAAGAAACAGCACCCCCTACCTCCTCTTACCTCTCCCACCCCATGGACCCTGTGGGGTGGAAGTGGGGAGGGGGCCCTTCTCCAGGGATACAGGCCAGTCTTTGGGTCCGGAGGGTTTGGGGCCTCATCCCTTTTCCCAAGTGCCCCCCCCCAGTGAAAACTTGCATCCCTCCTCCACATACAGAGAGAGAGAGAGAGAGAGAGAGAGAGAGAGAGAGAGAGAGAGAGAGAGAGAGAGAGAGAGAGAGAGAGAGAGAGAGAGAGAGAGAGAGAAGGAAGGGGTTGGGGTGGGTTCTGAATGGCCACTCTAGAGTAGGTAGTTGGAAACTGACTTCCCTGAGCAAATTATAGATTTTGTTGTTGTGAGTTTTTTCGGGCTGTTTGGCCGTGTTCTGGAAGTTTTTCTTCCTGATGTTTCGCCAGACTCTGTGGCCGGCATCTTCAGAGGGCAAGGAGCTCAGGGGAGCTAGGAGTTTCTCTCGGTGCTCTGGGTTATAAAGTGAGTGAGACTGGGGGTTTTTAAGTTGAGGAAACTTGTCCTAGGCAGGAAAATAGCTGTTAGTCATTGTATTGTGATGAAGGGATTAAGAAGTTTCAATGCAATCAGGGGTAGCAAGGAAGGATCCCTTGATAGGTATTGTTAGCTGTTCTATTGGGTGAACTGATCACCTTTGCTTGTGTCTGGGTGGGGAATCCTTGAGCGTTGACCTTTTGCACTCTGCATCTTTTAGTACTGGAAGCCAGGCTTTGTTGATTTTTAGACTTTCCTCTTTTTTGTTGAAACTGTGCTTATGTTTGTGGATTTCGGTGAAAGACACTGCAGATTAAAACAACCTTAAAAATCAGCAGGAGCTGAAGACACCATGAAACAAACTGGACATGAAATCCTCTTTCCAGTTCACAGAGGTACTGGATAACACTACCAATCACTATGTCAGACTACACAGGAAAGGCGTTGAAAATCACAAAAGAAGAAAGTCTAAAAATCAACAAAATGTGTAGCCTGCATACTGTAATTAAAAAATCTCTCTCTCTCTCTTTTCTGCTCTGTCTCCAGTAGCACTCCTGCGTTAAGGCTTCCTTGCCTGGCTGAGATCCCATCTGGCAGAAGCACTCCACAGATACCGATTACCGAACTCTCCTGCTAAACTTTTTTCTTTTCTGGGGGGAAAGGAGGAGGACCGAAGAGGGGAAACCCGGGCTGTTCCCTGATGCTTTGGATTCTCAGCTCTAATCAAATACCTATTTGCATTACATGTAACAGCCATGGGGTCCCTTTGGGTCATCCTGGTGGCACTTGACCTGTCCCTTAAGAGCACGTGGAAGCTTTTCTTTTGGTTTTTAAATGCTGACTTCTTTTGGATACACGCTTGGCCCTTACTAACAAGCCCTGGTCTGCCTTAAAACAATAAATAGCAATGGTTAACAATATATACAAAGGAGAACCATACAAAGTCCTGTTGATCACACACATACTGTATATCATAGTGTTGGCTCCGTGAAATGTAAGCCAGAACTGATGACACTGAATGTTTATAGAGTTCCTTGTAAACCACTGGCCCCTGAATACAAATGGAATCTAAGGATTGGAACTGGAGTTCGTTTTCAATATTCCCCACGAGGTACGAAGCAATATCCATTTCATAGTGGGTTCACCAATTCAGAGAGTGGACAGAAGATTCACAAAAAGGATTCTGGTCTCTAAGCTTCTCCAGATTTATCACTAAGCATTAGAGATGGGCACGAATCGAAAAAATGACATTTCGTTTCATTTCATGTCATTGAGAGGGCATGTTCGTTTCGTTTCGTTTTTTGTGAATTTTCACGGAAAAATTTGTTTCGTTGGTTCGTTTATTCATTTTTCATTTTTGCCTGCTTTGCACAATTTAAAGCATTTCCTCCACACGCGGGCGTCCCCCAACGCCCCAGACCAGACAGAAAAAAACTTTAAAAAAAATGATGAATATTTTATTGAATAATACTGCACATGCAAATGCACAAACTGCACTGGCAGCATACTCATCATCATTCATCATCATCATCATCATTTCTGTGCCACACATATAGATGGATCCCTTTCACTGTCCATCTCACTCAGTTTTGTTTGGAATGGGAGGAAGCAGCAGTTTCTTTTTCTTATTATATTTATTTTATTTTTATTTATTCTTTCCACCTCCATAGCATCAATTCAGCAGCATCTCCTGATGCTGGCTGAGACACAGCATAATAGTATGGACTTAGGTACAAAGGGAGGCTGCAAGGCAGCGGTGGGCGTTGCCCAGGGCGCAAGGCAGCCACAGAGTGACTGTGGGACAGGGGAGGGGGAGGCTGCAGGCCTCCTCATTTATGGAGAAGACTTCCCCCCCAAAAAAACTGAATGTTGAAAAAGGCCATTGTGCAAAGTAAACCCCTGATATTTTCCTGGGCGGCCAGAGTGGCGGACCTCCAAGGATGGAAGGCAGAGCTCTGCCTGTTAACTGAGTACTGTCACTGATGTCATGTGGTAATGGCCTCTGGTCTGGAGGCCTTCAAAAGGGGTTTGGATAGATTCCTGGAGGAAAAGTCCATCACAGGTTGCAAACCATGACGGAGATGTGTCATCTCCAGGCTTAAGACCGGGGTACTTCAAGGGCCAGATGCAGGGGAGTGGTATCGGGAGAGAGAAATCTAGTCCCATGCGCTCCCAGAGGCATCTGATGGGGCCACTGTGAGATCCAGGAAGCTGGAGTAGATGGGCCTTAGGCTTGATCCAGCATGGCTCTTCTTATGTTCTTATGAACTTCTTACAGTCAACGTGTGAACTAAAGGAAACTGGCACCAGTTGGCAGGAAGAGGGAAGCAGAGGGCAGGGAGATGGAGGCTCCGGCAAAAATGACTGCTGGCACCACCACCGAGGGAGCCAGGTGTGGGCAGGCCGCATTGCAGGATGTGTTGCCCCACAGTGAAAAACCACGCCTGGGCCAACGGGCCAGGGGCAGGGCACAGGAGGTGACCACTCGCATGGTGGGCGAGATTATTGTCCTCTTGAGTGAGGTGCCTCTGTCCTTTGTGGAGTGCCCAGGATTCCAGTACCTCCTCATACACCTGGTCCTCTGGTACGAGCCTCCATCCCGGAGAACCAGGAGCCGTGGTGTGGTGTCCTCTCTGCACGAGTCCATCAGGGAGATGTGCCGTGGCCAGCTGGTGCAGGCCAGAGGTTGGATCCACTTCACGTCCAACATGTGGACTGCTGGGCACCATGCATACCTGTCCCTCGCGGCTCGGCTTACTGGTGGCAGCCAGAGGATGTGCGCCGTGGTATTCATGGCATCACGGATGGATGGACGGACCTGCACGGGGAGGCTCCTACCCAACCTACAGGGCAGGGGGGTGGTTCTGCTGCAGGCACGGAACACGGAGTACTCAGTGACGGGCAGAAACAAGTCACACCAAAACATCCCAGAGGGTGGGAGGGGGATAGGGACTTAGCTAGCACTAGGCTGGACAGGATTTCGAACAGGCCTTCCACCAAAAGAAACCCACAAAACCACCAGGCCTATGCACTAGGGAGGCCACTGGGCAGTGGCAGGACGCAAGTGGGCAACAGTGACTGTGGGACAGAGGAAGGTCCCTCAACATGAGGTAGTTCGCACTATACCTTCTTAAAGTCAAGGAGGGGTTTCATGGCCCACAAATCACACCTGGTGGTGAACGATAGACCCTGGGGCTGGGGAGGAACCCCAAAACATCCCAGAGGGTGGAAGGGGAATAGGGAGTTAGCTAGTACTAGGCTGGACAGGATGAGTCAGCAGTGTGATGTGCGCCGGCCAGGAAAGCCAATGCGATTCTTGGTTGTATCAACAGAACCATAGTGTCTAGATCAAGGGAAGTGATAGTACCACTCTATTCTGCTCTGGTCAGACCCCACCTGGAGTCCTGTGTCCAGTTCTGTGTGCCTCAGTTTCAAAAGGATGTTGACAACCTCGAGCGGGTGCAGAGGAGGGCGACCAGGATGGTTGAGGGTCTGGAGGAAATGTCTAATGAGGAACGGCTTAGGGAACTGGGAATGTTTAGCCTCTCTAAAAGAAGACTGAGAGGGGATATGATAGCTATGTTTAAATATTTGAAAGGATGCCATATTGAAGAGGGAACAGGTTTGTTTTCCATGGCTTCAGAGACTAGGACTCGGGGCAATGGTTTCAAACTACAGGAAGAGATATTCCATGTGAACATTAGGAAGAACTTCATGACAGTTAGAGAGCTGCTTGGCAGTGGAAGATGCTGCCACAGAGGGTGGTTGAGTCTCCTTCTTTGGAGGTTTTTAAGCAGAGCCTGGATGGCCATCTGTCGGAAATATTGTGATGGGGGTTCCTGCACGGCAGGGGGTTGGACTGGAGGGTCATTGAGGTCTCTTCCAAATCTATGATTCTATGATTCTATGATCTTGAACAGAAAAACCCTTCCACCCACCCCATTAAAAACACAAAACAATTTATGAATGAACGGAGAGAGCAGCTTCGAGCCAAGAGACCTGATGTTCCATTCCCAGAAATCACCAGGATGCTAGGGAATGCATAGAGCAAACTCCCTCCTGAGGAGAAGCGGGTACCGTGACATTGCCTTTTCTGGTGATGTGATGCATTTTCTGGCAGGGTTTGGCCTGGCTCTGTGATGACAAGATGGTAGGGTAGGAAAAGTTAGTCTCTTCCCATATTGAGTGTGGGGAAATGGCAAGGCAGGTGGTCGCCACGCCATAGGGAGGGAGGGATTCATCAGTCTGAATGGTTTCTCCATGAAACTGGTTCTCTTTCAGGAAAGAGGAAGCCATTGGACCATTATGGTCTTTCCCTATTTCGACGATTGGCTAATCACTAAGGCTCTGGTCCCATATCCCTTTAAAAGCAGTTTAAATTACCAGATAAACTGTTTCTAAAAATGCAGTCCCCAAGGCCTGTTGCGTTATGAATCACACGGACACAGAGTTTCGGGGTGCAATAATCTGGTGCTCAGGCAGCATTCCTGTCTCTCTCCCTGGGCTGCGTGCGTGCGTGTGTGATGATGATGATGTGTGTGATGATGATTCTTCTCCTACTGCCTGAGCGACCAGTCTTTATTAGTGAGAACAATAGATACAGGAGGACGTTTCTCGGTGGGAAGGGAATGCACGCCTTATCTGTGAGACCATACACAGTAAACAAGTACACAATGGCAGAGGAAATACATTCTATAGGTGGGAGGGAAAATGCTTCCTAGCTAGTGAGGGATTATTGATAAGGCCAGGAAGAGTTTTCTGGGCCTGAGCAGATGTCTCCTGATATCCTGTTTTTCTGGCCTCCTGACCTATGCTTAGATCAGCATCAGCTTAGCTGCACACTGGGTGCCTGCTCGGCCCTGGGGATTTCTGGGAAATCCAGGTCTTCAGCTTCCTCTAGGTGCGCTTTGTGCTCTGCCCATTTCTTGGGGTTCAAAGCTATCGGGGTATGAAATCCCCGCATCTCTCCCTTTCCTTTTAATTAAGAGAGCGCTGGCAAGAGCTGTAACCCTTTTTGCATACCAGTCAGGAGGCACAGGTGTAAACCAACCAGAAATCAGGCACTCATCTGGTGCTCAACCCATGCTGGCCCTGAAAGATGGAAGCCTGAGGTCATTTGCCCCAGGGGCCTCATTGCTTGGCCCAAGAGGAAACTCAACTCCTTATTAGGAGGCAAGACAAGCTCCATATATCTGGGCTGAGGTGTGAGAATTGTGCCCTAAAATGTGAGGTGTCTTTCTGGCTGTGCCTGAGAGTTGCTGCGGTGACATTCCTCCCACCCCCATGTTCATTATGAGAGCACTAAGCTAGGGCATGGCAGAAATCATTGGCTGTGATGTGTTATCTAATGTGGGGATCCCTCTGGAATGTTGGAATGCATTTTTTTCTCCCACCGAGGTACACAGCACCCAATATTCATATAACTTTCAGAGATAGAAACTTGAGCTCATCATAACTTGCAATAATAAATGAACTGGCATAATAAAGCATGATTGCCTCCCAAAACCCAAAAGGTACATGGTACATAGGCATATCTAGCATACAGATATAGATGCATTAACAATAATACTCCAGCAATAAGCGATAGCGTAAGCAATACATGAATACATGAATACATTTTGTGGCTAAGAGGTAATGCATGGCAAGAATTTGCATGACATGTGAATATTTTCCAAATACAATACATGAATACATGAGAACACATAAGGAAGAATGGTCTGTCTATGCTAGGGGCTTACATTTTTGTGGGTGAAAGGTGAAAAACTAGACTACCTAACTATATTTCTCTCTGCTTCCAATTGATGGCTGTTTGCTGAAAAGTCTTTTTAAGACTCCTTTTGCTAAAAGTTCATGGATCTGGTAAATGTATTCTTCTTCTGGTGGTGAGACAATTCTGCTTGGCATGAATGGTAACAACAGCTCCCAGATTACCCATAGTCCATAAGCCTTTGCAGTTGAGAAAATGAGGAATGTATGTGGAATATGAGAATATTCCTTAAATGTTCTTCTGGGATCATTCTGCTGGTTCCTTCGAAGTGCCATGGGAGGGCATACCTGTGAGAATATATCTCTTTCTCTCAGGGTATATATAGTTAAAATCAAGCCTTGCTTGAAGAGGAGGAGGGAGATTTCTCTAGATTTCTCTCCCTTTCTATTTTTTATTGGTTTTTGTTTTAAATTTGAAAGTCATACCCTGAGAGGAAGGTCTTTTCCTGCTCGATCTTTGGAGGCAAAAGGAACACGATTAGTGATTTTTTATACATTTTTAAACCCTGTTGATTGCTTGTGCCCAAAAAATGTAAGGCATATGGAATGGGACTTGTAAGCTTTGCTTTCAGGCCTGAAAGCCTGCCTGTCTTCTCTCTGTCGTCCTGTCCTTACAACAGACAGTCAATGATTAAGCTGATTCAAAGCTGACCTTTGTTTATACAAACCTCTGAAGACATTCCTAAAGGAATTACTGGCAAACTGATAACCATTCCTTCTACCCTGTTATCTTGCATGCTTTCTCTGTGTGAGTGGGATGAATCAAACCCACATAATTCCTTTTTTCCCCATGAGAATAGTGGAAAGATGAGATTTTTGGGACACTCTCCCTCCAAAGGACTTGAAATCTCCAGAAATCCTCCTCACAATTCCTGACAGCTGATGCCTTTTGCTTTCCAGCCCCCTCCCCCCCTGCTCCCCCTGAGCGGCTTCCAGTCGATAGACAGAGAGAGGGGGAGAGAGAGAAAAGCATCTTTTATTTCTAAATTTTCCTGTGGCTTGCAAAAGAAAGAGTGAGGGGACTCTGGCTGCTCGAGATTTCTGGGAAAGGATATTGCATTCTCCATGGCTTTTGGAGGAAGAGGAAAACTCTTAGGCAGGGAAAAATAAGGTACAGATCTTTGAAAAAATTGGGCTTTCTCCTATACTTGTACTGACGGTGTCCTGCATTGGCCAAAGCGCACAAAAGGCTGGCCTTTGCCCTAATGGCCAATTTTGTCCTTTTGGAAAAGGATTCCCTCTCTGGGTAAATCTGCTTTGGTCCAGCACAAGGCTGAACTCTGCATAGACTCTAAAGCTGGCAGCCTCTGATTCTTGAGGTGCCTTCCCTGGTAAATCGAATTCTGAGTCTTAAATGATTCCAGGGCTTGTGTTACTGAGCTGTGGACAAAATTGTGGCCTCTCTGCATTTGTCTGGGAAATCCTACCCCATGGCTTGGCTCTTTGCTGCAAGAAAGTGATTGCCTTTGGGGCATCTCCTTGCCTTTTAGAGGTACATTTTCTGGCAGGACAAAATTTTTCCCCTCCTGCTTCTGGGGTGTGATGAGATCTGCTTCTTGAGCCTCATTTTTCCCTTTTCTGGGACTATTCTTGATGGAAAAGTTTGATTTTAACCCTTCCAGATTATCTGTTGCTGAATTTCCTAAATCCCCTTGGGGTTCCCTTTTTTGCTCAACCAATTCCTGATTCTGGGACACTGTTCCTAACTGCAGGTCACTGGGTGGAAAAATTATTGGTAGGGGCATCTGGAAATCTGGGGGAAGGAGTGAAATGGGCATTTCCATACGTCCCCATTTTTGCTCTGCTTCATCACCTGCGTTCTGCTTGCCAACCCTGGAATTTTCTGCCTGAATCTCCTTTCCCTGCCCCCCTGATCCCACCTTAGGGACTGTGGGCAAAGGCTGTACTATTATTGGCATGGCTTCCATGGTTTCTAAAGGCCTTAAAAGTGAAGCCAATTCTCCTCCTGGCCTGCATTCCCATGGATTCTCCTGAGTGAAAGCTTCTGCCTGCAGCTTTCTTCCTACTGCTGGTTCCCAACCCAGAAGCTGTTGTGACTCCCAATACTCTATCTGGAGCTCTTGGCTGTCACAAGGCATTATTTTGCTCCGAAAATTAACTGGCCCTTTGAATTCATTTTGTTCTTCAACCGGGAAGAACGCTCCCATCTCACCTATTGGGATCCTCTTGGAGGATGTCTGGACGCGTCTCGAAGCCCTTTACGGGCGTAGGGAGATGAGGATGAGCCGCATTCGTGCCTTCTGGCCTGGAGCCTGGTCCTTGTGCCTAGTGGTTCCTCTGCATCTGCCTTGCTACAGGAGATCGCATCTGCGTTGCCTTCTGGGAATCACGTCTGCGTTGCCTTGGGGGAATCACGTCGGCCGTTGCCTTGGGGGAATCACGTCAGGGTCACCATCTGTTGCATTACGAATCACACGGACACAGAGTTTCGGGGTGCAATCTGGTGCTCAGGCAGCATTCCTGTCTCTCTCCCTGGGCTGCATGTGTGCGTGTGTGATGATGATGTGTGTGATGATGATTCTTCTCCTACTGCCTGAGCGACCAGTCTTTTTTAGTAAGAGAGAACAATAGGTACAGCAGGACGTTTCTTGGTGGGAGGGGAATGCACGCCTTATCTGTGAGACCATACACAGTAAACAAGTACACAATGGCAGAGGAAATACATTCCATAGGTGGGAGGGAAAATGCTCTCTAGCTAGTGAGGGATTATTGATAAAACAGGAAGAGTTTTCTGGGCCTGAGCAGATGTCTCCTGATATCCTGTTTTTCTGGCCTCCTGACCTATGCTTAGATCAGCATCAGCTTAGCTGCACACTGGGTGCCTGCTCGGCCCTGGGGATTTCTGGGAAATCCAGGTCTTCAGCTTCCTCTAGGTGTGCTTTGTGCTTTGCCCATTTCTTGGGGTTCACAGCTATCGGGGTATGAGGTAGGGAATTTTTTGCCTCGCTTTGAAAATCCACCTTTTAAGGAGGCAGATGCCGTGGGATCATGCAGATGATCCGGGTTTCTTTTTCTTTCTTTTTTCATAGCACTGACCGGATGTTCCTGGGGCTGATCAGCACTGTTTTTTTTAATTTTCCTGCACATTGGAGCAACAGGAAGTTCAATCAGGTCCGATAAGCATTAATTTCTCCCAGCCAAGTGGTCTGTTTTTCAAATGCTAGTGCCACCTGCTGGCCAAGGGGGCTGAACTGCACTTTAAAATAAGAAAAACAGCTTTGGATGTGGGAACTCTTGTCCCACATATTAAATCACGTGATGGGACGAAGAGGAAAAGCCAGACCTTCAGAAGATCAGGATCGAAACCCAGGAGGTACTACCTTCTTAAACTCCAGATGTGAACCTAAGGACAGGAGGATGAAGAAGATGAAGAAGCACTGAAGTGCACTCTATTTTTTTTAATTTCCTTGGTGTAGCCAAGTGATACTACTTTTCTTTGGTGGCCAGTGTGGCGGAACTCCAGGGAACTCTCCCAGATGGTGTGTATCGCGTCACTGTGAGGGTTCTGCTGGTAAGGGATGTGAGATAGCTGCGCAAGGATCAGGAGGCTCTTCACTTTGTTTCCAACGAAATAAACTTTCATTCATGTCATAGACAGGCACATTATCTTGAACAACATCAACAGTTCCAACTTGGATAAACGGTGAACTCTGTAACAATCCCTCAGGGATAAACTTTGGGGATGCCTCCTCTCCTCTCAAGAAGGGGTTGGTACTCAAGGAAGGTCCAGACGCCCCTGCGGGATAATGGGACCATAACAAGGAGTCCCGCAGCAATGAGGCTTGACCCTGCTGTGGCGTGTCTCCCATCCCCGTCCTGGGATCCATACCGAGACCGCACCCCCACCACGGACCACAGTGACAGCTCCAGTGCCACGGCCTAACACCCCTGTGGGGCCAGGCGGATCAGGTAGAGGGAGGGTCGCCTCAGGCTGTTCATTCCTCACTGTTTGCGACGCCTGGTCCCGCTGACGTCCCGTTATCCTGGGATCCGTCTGCGTCCTCTCCTCTTTTGTCTTGACCTCAGACTGTTTTTCTCCCTCCGGACGCCTGTCTCTATTCCCTTCTCCCTCCTGACATGTCTTCTCCCATTCACCTGGGCTTATGTCTATAATCCAGTAACTCTCTGCTATTGGCCCTTTTGGCACTGTCTGATCCCTCCCCCTGTCCTCTCTGTCCACCCATTCTATCAAGTCAGCTACAACAGGCACTTCAAGGTTTGCATTCTGGTGTCTGTCGACGGAGACCCCTCTCTTCTCTCACAGTCACCCTCTATGGAGAAAATGGCACCTTCCAGGGCTCAACTTTAGTCCCTTCGGTTGAAGGCGCATTGCTAGCAGAGTGGCTCTAACGCCCATGGACGGCAGAACCCACTGAGGCAGGCAGAGGCAGTAAGGGCTTCCTTTAGTCACCCACATTGGCAGCAGAGTGGCTCCAACCCCACCAAAGACACCTTCTCCGAGGCTGGCAAAGAGGGCTCTTCCTTTAAGGCTGGCAGCCGAGCGACTCCCCCACCAGTCACCCACTGAGGCCGGTCGAGAGTAAAGCGCATCAAGTCACCCACATTGGAAGCAGAGTGGCTCCAACCCCCCAGGGGAGGGCAGAACCCACTGAGACAGGCAGGTAGTGTATAGGGCTTCTTCACGTCACCCATTGGCCGCAGAAACACTCCAAAAACCAGGCAAGGCCAGTGGAGAAATTGGGCCAACACAGACCCTCCAAATGTGTCATAGACTTGGTCCTCCCCGGTTTAAAGACCAGGCAAGGCCAGTGGAGAAATTGGGCTACCATCAAACCCTTAGAAGGCATTGACTGAGTGGGATTGCAGGCAGGCAGAAGTGCAGGCAGTCGGGCAAGTTAGGAAAAGGAGGCATACAGGCAGTGGAACAGGTGGGAGGACGGTGTGGACCTAGGGGTTGGAGTGGGGAAACCCCAACGTGGAAAGGTTGAAGCGGATGAAAGTCAACCTTTCCATGGTCCCTGGGTCCAGACGTGAGCAGCGTGGCCTCACGACATCTCCCATGTGGGAGAAGACGCGCTCACTCTGGACACTGGTGGGGGGGATGGACAAGAGGTCCAATGCCAGAGTCGATAGCATGGGCCAGATCTCTGCCTTTCTGGCCCAGTATCGGAGGGGGTCTGACGTTAGGGGTTGGAGGGGCTCAGCCATGTACTCCCTCCCCATGGTCCGAGCTGGGACCTGTTGCTGTGCCTCCCTTCCCTCCGCTGAGCAGGAGACTGCCATGGCTAGGGCAGAGGCCAAGTACGTGGCTGGAAATGCACCTGGTCTCTGGGTGTACCCACCACCAGAGGAGGAGGACCCTTGCGAGGATCCCTCTTCTGCCTCGCCCTGGCTGCCTTGCGCCCTCGGCAATGCCTGCTCCTGCCTTGCGGCAGCCCTGCAGACCTATCAGCATTGCTCTGCCTTCCATGCGTTGAGTCCGCAACACTGCCTGCCAAGGAACCCTTGATGTGAGGGTCACACAGGCATGCCGTCTGGTACACCCTTTCCCTCCTCAGTGGGCTAAGGGGGGGTATCCACGCCAGTCAACAGCCTATCTGCCAAGGCCCTGCTCCCTTGGGAGAAGATCGCCTTCCTCCCAGAGACTGGCCTCAAGGCCTTGGCGAAGAAGGGCATGTACCAGAGGGAGTACGTGCCCCAGACTGGCGGTGTAACTGCCGAGGACGTGGGTGGTCTCCTCAAACAGCTGCAGGATACCCAACATCTGGGAGAGGGCGAGCCACTCAGCAACATCAAGGTCCATCTCCCTTTCCCCCTAGCGCCGCCTTTAACGAAATGAAAAGTAACGAAAATATATTTCTGGTTCTGTTCGTTTCATGCCTAAATCATCGATCGCCATGGTCGTTATTCGTTCCGTTCCGTAACAGAAACAACTAACAAAATGAAAAAAAAAATCATTTCGTGCCCATCTCTAGTAGCAGATAGACTGTGCCTGAAGCCCCCACCTCTGTTGAGAGAGGGGTTTTCAATACTCACATGAATGGCTTCCCTAATTCCTCCCTCAAACTACCTCTCTTCTCTGTCTATACAGTATGTGTACATCCTCATTCTTTGAAAGAGTGCCCTTTGTCCTTCGAGTGGAGGTGTACTGCTGATTCTGGTCCAGAGCTGTTGCCCCTCCTATGTTGGGCCATCCTTCTGTTTAGTTTCTCCAATGTAGAGGTCTGCACACTCCTCACTGCATTGGACCGCATATACTATATTGCTCCTTTTGTGTTTTGGTATCGGGTCCTTTGGGTGGACAAGTCTCTGCCTTAAGTGTGTTTGTGGGTTTGAAATAAACAGGGATGTGGTGTTTGCCAAAAATCCTTTTAAGCTTCTCCGACACTCCCGCCATGTAGGGAATGACCAGGTTCTTCCGTCAGGTCTGGGTCTCAGACTGATCTCTTGTTCTTCTGGGATGGCCCACTGCTTTGTTGAAGGCCCACTTTGGATATCCACAGGCCTTAAGTGCTGTCTTCAGGTGCCTGTCTTCCTTCTTCTTGGCTTCTGTGGAGGTGGGGGTGCTCTCTGCTCTGTGGCTTAGGGACTCCTGATGACTCCTCCCATGTTTCCCTGAAAATAAGACAGTGTCTTATATTAATTTTTGCTCCCAAAGATGTGCTAGGTCTTATTTTCAGGGGATGTCTTATTTTTCTATGAAGAAGAATACGGTATACATTTATTGTTGTCTTATTAATGGAGAGGCCTTATTTTCAGGGGGATGCCTTATATTTCAGCGAGAGGCAAAACTGTAAGTAGGTCTTATTTTAGGGAGATGTCTTATTTTCGGGGAAACAGGGTAGTTTGTGCTGTAATGGATGGTGGGAGTCAAACAGGAATTACTGATCTGTGTGTGTAGGTTTCCTGTAAACTTCTACTCCCAGGGCACGGTCGGGTCTGATGATGACTGCACAATCCAGGAAAGCCAGCCTGTTGTCTTGGGTGTCTTCCCTAGTGAACTTAATATTAGGGTCCACCGCATCGATGTGGTCTGTAAAGGCCTGTACTTCCTGAGTCTTAATTTTCACCCAGGTATCATCTACATACCTGAACCAGTGGGATGGTGTTTTCCCTGGGAAGGTGTTGAGTGCCTTCTTCTCCACTTCTTCCATGTATAGGTTCGCAAGAATTTGTGACACAACCATGCTTCTGTCTGTAGAATTCCCCTCTGTACATGAAATATGTGGTGTTCAGACACAGGTCCAGGAGCAGGCATATCTGGTCTGGGTTGAGGTGGCTTCTGGAGGTGAGGGTGCTGTCTTCTCTTAGTCTTCTCTTTACCATTGTTAGGGCATCAGTGGTGGGGATGCTTGTAAAGAGCGATGTAACATCAAAGGCTAAACATTCCCAGTTCCCTAAGCCGTTCCTCATAAGACATTTCCTCCAGATCCTCAACCATCCTGGTAGCCCTCCTCCGCACCCGCTCGAGGTTGTCAACATCCTTTTTAAATTGTGGCACACAGAACTGGACACAGTATTCCAGGTGGGGTCTGACAAGAGCAGACTAGAGTGGCACTATCACTTCCCTTGACCTAGACACTATGGTTCTGTTGATACAACCAAGAATTGAATTGGCTTTCCTGGCCGCCACATCACACTGCTGACTCATGTTCAATTTGTGGTCCACCAAGACTCCCAGATCCCTTTCACAGGTACTATCCTCCAGCCAAGTATCCCCCATCTTATATTTGTGCAATTCATTTTTTTTACCTAAATGTAGCAACCCTACATTTCCCTCTGTTGAAATCCATTTTGTTAGCTTTGGCCCAGCACTCTAGTCTGTCATGATCTTTATGGATTTTCATCTTATCCTCTAGGGAATTTGCAGCCCCTCCCAATTTGGTATCATCTCCAAATTTAATTAGCATATTCTCTATTCCTTCCTCCAAGTCACGCCTCTCCAAGCTGATGAGAGGCCATTTATGGTCACCCTTTGGGGTGCAATCAGTCAACCAATTACAAATCCACCTAACAGTAGCACTATCTATCCCACTTTCTACTAACTTCTTAGCAAGAATACCATGGGGAACGTTATCAAAGGCCTTACTAAAGTCCTGATAAACAATATCCACAGCATTCCCCTCATCAACTAGGCCTGTAATTCTATCAAAGAAAGAGATCAAATTAGTCTGGCATGACTTATTAAGAAACCCGTGTTGACTTCTTGTAATGACAGCATTGTTTGTTAAATAATTGCAGACTGCCTGTTTAATAATCTGCTCTAGGATCTTTCCGGGAATTAAGTCAAGCTGACTGGGCGGTAATTATTTGGGTCCTCTTTTCCCCCCCCTTTTTGAAGATGGGGACATTAGCCCTCCTCCAATCGATGGGGACTTGCTCTGTTCTCCAGGACTTCTCAAAGATTATTGCCAATGGTTCTGAAATTATTTCCACCAGTTCTTTTAATATCCTTGGGTGTAATTCATCTGGCCCCGGAGACTTAAATTCATTTAATGTTTCCAGGTGTTCCTGTACCAGCTCTCTACCGATTCTATGTTGTAATTCCCATCCTACCTCATCTAGTCTTTGTCCCAGTGGATCTCATTGAATTTTATACTACTGACGATGGGCCTTTTCCTCCCAACACAGGGAGGCTAGCCAAGCAAGGGAAGAAAAAATATCATTGGTAGTCTTGACCTCAATCCTGACCCTAACCTCCCCCCCCGACACACACATACAATCATCCACCCATTCCCCCACCCCAACACACACACAGTGTTGTGGGTCTGCACGCCTTTCCAAAACCAATTCCAAGCCATAATGAGGGTAAAATTTGTAGTGGGGATATAGAATAAAAGCCACCTGCCAGAAGAACCCTTTGGTCAAAAGAAATTCTTCAGAGGAAGGACCTCTTTGGGCAGCCATGCTCTTTTTCTCTTCAGAAACCACAACTACTGCAGGATAAGCCAATTTCTATTCTGCTTTTCTCCCCAAAAGGTGGCTTGGACTAGGACTGACACCCCCCCCCCTGTATATTAGGGCAAGAGCTTCTACAACGTGACACCTTTTCTCTGCAAACTACATTTGAACCCATTGACGAGTTCAAAACACACTTGCGAGTCATCTGGCTTTTTGTGATGCAGTTCCTCAAACAGGGTTCAAACTCAAACATAGGTTGTGTTTATTTATATTTATTATTTGCATTTATAGACCGCCCGACTTTCCCAAAGGGAACGTTAGATGGTGAACAACATGCTATAAAATATATAGAAAATAAGGCCAGCCATCGAAAGCTTAGCCCTAATTATTACATCTTCCATCCTCAATTCCCTGTGCCCAGATGTGGCAATTAAGTCTTTCGACAGACCTCCTAGTGTGAAATGAGTCGCAACCTCCGAAGACCAGTCATCATTTCACCTTACCGCTCTTCACTTTTGTGTTTTAAACAAGTTCTTATCCCAACAGCTGCTTTCTAGATAATTAAAGCCACCCAGAGGCCAAGTTTAACTGCAACCGCCATGATTTTTCACTGCCCGCGGTGTGGCTTTAACCCAATGGTTCTCCACCGGTGGGTCCCCAGATGGTTCCTGGACTCCCAACTCTCAGAAGTCTTCATCACCAGCTGAGCTGGCCAGGATTTCTGGGAGTTGCAGTCCAGGAACCATCTGGGGACCCACCGGTTGAGAACCACTGGTCTAGGACATCCCCAAACGAAAGAAAAGACCGGAAGTCAACCTCAGCTCAGTACTTGGGCCACCAAGATGTTGCAGGGGAAGGGTTCTTCCAAAGGCCTCTTTGCAAACCGGAAGGTTTCAACCCCTATTTTTGGAAGGACAAGAGGGGGGCACATCGTCGGGTAACGTGTTCTGCAGCATCGTGGCTGCCCACAAACGCCAACCTCTGGCCGGTCCAGGTAATTCGGGTGGACAATCTTAGGGAGAGGTGCTCCACCAAGGTCCAAACCGTTAGGGGCTTTATAGGTTTAAAAACAGAGCACTTGGAATTGGAGGACTCCAGGTGGGATGGGGCAGCATCGTTGCGTCCAAGACGACTTTGGACATTTTGATGCCAACCTTGGAAGGACCAATCTCAGGGATGCTGCCCAACACGGTAGGGGGGAACTGGGGGGGGGGGGCAGGGCGTTCCCTTAGTGACCTTGCTGCCAGATGGATGGTATAGAAATTCAATAAATAAATAAATAAGGCTTCTAAAAGGATGGATGCAATGAACACAACGTCACACTTTGTGGAACGCCTTTTTTATTGTTATTTACAAGTTTAAAGAACCAGAAATCTTAACATACAATAAGAAGAAACGGCCCCTAAAAGGGCAAAAAAGGGAGTGGTAAAAAATAAAAGGAAATGTACAGTCAACGTAAAAATGAAAAAAGACTCAGGGGGACAAACCCACCAGCCCCCCAACTCTTGTGTCCATGGAGGGGCAAAGAGCATGCTGTTATGCCACAGATGGGGCAGGGGGGAGGAAGAAGGATAAAATAAATAAAAAGAACCAAGAGGAGGCGGAGGAGGAGGAGGCGGCATCTTTTTCTCCTATGAGGCTTCTCTGTGCCCAGCCAGGCTCCCAAGTCCTCAGGGGTTTTTTTTTTTGGGGGGGGGAGGACGACAGCACGCAGATCCCCCCCTATCCTGCCCCACGGCAATCTCTCCAATCTGTCCCTCTGGAAAAGGGGCGTCACAAAACCCAAACTTGCTAAACGCTTTATTCTTTAAAAAAAAAAAACCCCACAAGTTGTCTTTTTCCGAGTCAAAAACCAAACAGTAAAACACTGCAGCCCGCCTGCCCCCCCCCCACGGCGGGAGCAAACTGTACAACGGAGCCGGAGGGCCCCCCCCCAAGAACCTGCCCGCCCGCCCCCACCCCTCGGCAACAGCACAAACAGGGCAGGGCCAGCTCTGGACCCACAGTCCGGCAACAGGGGGGGGGTGGCAGTAGCAGCAGGGAAGGTGGCCCCAGAAGACACCCCCTTCCTCCTCCTCCTCCACCCTTCCCTGGCCGAGCCCCCCCCCCGCCTCCTCTCCACAGAGTTCTGGTCCTGCAGAACCGCCTGCGAAACGCTTCCTCTTCTTTTGGGGGGGGGGCATCCTCCTGGCCTCGCCTCCCGGTGGCCCCCCTCCCGCCGCCTAACTGGAGTCGGAGTCGCTCGTGTCGGAGGAGGAAGAGGAGGTGCTGGAGCTGCTGGAGTCCGAGCTGGAGCTGCTGGCGCTCAGGCGCGAAACGGCCACCGGCTGGGCGGATTCGGGCTTCTCGTTGGCTGTGCAGGGGGGGGGAGGGGGGGAGGACAGAAGAAACCGGCAAGGTGAGTGGGTACGGGCGTAGGGCAGGCTGGGAAACCCTGCCACCCACCCATCCACACTGTTTTGCCCCAGAGGCAAGGACCACCCCGGGGTGGGGGTGGGGGGTCTTCCTTACCCTTCTTCGTGGGAGGCTTCTTGGCCGAGTTCAGCTGCCCGCTGACGTCCTGCAGGCGCTTCTCCAGCTCCCGCTTCTTCTCCAGGGCCAACTCCTCTTTCGTCTTGCCCACCGGCTTCTTCAGAGCTGCGAGGAGGAAGAAGAGGCGACCCTCTTAAGGATCAGTGCCAGCTGTCCCGGGATCCGCGCACCCTCTGCCCCGAGAAAGCGATTATCTTGCCCCACACCTCCTCCGCTGGCAACTCCTTGGAAGAGGCCTACCCAATTTCGGGCCAGGAGACAGATCTAGCAGGTCTATCCTTCCCCCCCCCCCCCAAAAAAACCCGCAAGCGAAACACTTATCTATCTCCCTCCTCCTACTTCCAGGGGAAAGTGTGTGCCACCCACGGAAGGCGCACAGGCGCGCTCCTCTGCGCAAGAGGCCACATGCCTCAGGTGGGCCAATGTCCCTCCCGCCCGCAAGTTGGCATCTCTGCTTCTCAAGGCCTAAGTAGGGACGGTCAACAATGGGATGGGGGCTTGGAGGATGGGCTGTCTGGGAACACACAATCGCACACACACCCCTCCACCACGTGAGCCACGCACCAGGCAGAACCACCCCACGGCCTCTGTGTGCTGCTTTGGGGTCCTGGGACCTTTACTCCCCCCCCCCCCGCTACACGCTTGGCAAGACACCCCCCCCCAAAAAAAAGATCTCTGCGCCCCAGCCCTGAAAGGCCGTGTGTCGTAACAGGCTGGAGAGAGAGGCTGCTCTCGGCCTCCACCGGCAGGCAGACACGAGACCTACGGACCACCACCACCACCACCACCGCTTCCCAAGAATAGCTTCTTTTTCACAGAAATATCAGCCTTAAATGGAAATTGGGGGCTTTGAAATCAGCTTATTTTATGTGTCATATTGTACGCGTTGTAGCTGCTTTCAAATCTATGCGGAATGTTTTACGTGAGTTGAATATAGCAACGGTGAAATTCCATTGTTCCTGCAAAAGGGGGGGGGCAACGACAATCAAGATTCCTAATCCTAATTACCACAAAGTGCAGCGTCTAAAAAACCGCCACACAACAGACTTCCCAGCTTTGAGCAAAGGGGTGTGTGTTTTTTGTGTGTGTGTGTTCGGACTCAAGAGGCCACCTTCCCGACTCATGTAATTCCCCCGATTCCACCATCTGGGCGGCTCACAGAGCGCTCTGAGCGGCACCTGGCGCTGGCGGGCCTCAAGCGTGCTGGCTGAGACGACAACCGCTTGGCAAGGGGGTCTGCTGCTATGCTTCGCCAGGCCGGCCGGCTCCCTCCCCCCAACCCCCAGACCCTCTTTCCCTGGCAAAAGAGCCCTCCCCTCCCCTCCCCGGCCTGCCCTCCCCCCCCCCACTCACTCTCGCTGTAGGGCTTGCGGGGCTTCTTGCGGAGGCAGGAGAGGACGTAGCGCTCCAGCTCCCGCAGGGTGGACGGCTTGAGGGTCTCAAAGTCAATCTCGATCTCCTCGGGGTTGGAGTCGCGCAGGGAGGGCTCCCGCGACTGGATGATGTGCACCACCCGGCCCAGCTTCTCCCCCGGCAGCTTGTTGATGTCCAGGCTGAGCTGGCGCTTCTCGTCGTAGGTCATCGGCTTGCTCTCCTCTTCCTCCTCCGAGTCGTAGAGGGCGGGGGGCACCGGCGGGGCCAACGCCTTGGCGCCAGACTTCTTCGAGGACCTGCCAGGGAGGGAAAGGCACACCGGGGGGGGGGCTCAGTTCAGCATGGGGGGGGGCAGGGCCACCTTCCAGGTGGTTCCCAAGTCCCAGGAGCCACCGGGGGGGGGGGGACGGAGGGGCTGTCAGACTATCTTGGCTTGTTCACGCACAGTTTCGCCACGGTCGATCCGTTGGGGAAAGAGAGTCATCAGCCAGTGCCCCCGTGCGTCCCTCCCCCCCAACCTCATTCCCGCCAGGCCACGCGACTCACTTGCTGCCGCCAACGCTCCCGCCGCCGCCTCCTCCTCCTCCGCCCGCTGCCTTCTTGGACTTCTTCAGCTGGCCCGGGTGAGGGCGGGCCTCCTCGTCCCCTGCGCCCCTGGCCTTGCGCTTCTCCGAAGACGACGACGCCTTCTTCTTTTTCTTCTTCTTCTCCTTCTTGTCTCGCTTCTTCTTCGGCTTGGAGACGGGGCCCTGGGAGAGGGCGGCCAGCTGCTCGTGCACCGCCCGCAGCTGCAGGAGGGAGAAGTATTTTTTTTTACCCAGCGTGTTGTTAGTCTGTGGAACTCCCTGCCACAGGGATGGGGTGATGGCATCTCGCCTGGAGGCCTTCAAAAGGGGATTGGACAAATTCCTGGAGGAAAAAAGGTCCATCACAGGTGACAAACCAGGATGGAGATGTGTCATCTCCAGGCTTAAAAAAGCCAGGGTCCTTCAAGGGCCAGATGATGCAGGGGAGTGGGATCAGGAGACAGAGATCTAGTCTCGTGCACTCCCAAACGCATCTGGTGGGGCCACTGGGAGATACAGGAAGCTGGACTAGATGGGCCTTTGGCCTGATCCAGCAAAGGCTCCTCTTATGAGAACCCAGGAGAGACATCTGAGGGGGTCTCCCTACAGGACCCTGTGGGGCAGCAGCACCTTTCGGGACCTAAACCTCCCGGCCCCCTTCCGCCAGCACCCGCCCCCCACTCCCACCCCATACCTGTTCCTGCAGCTCAGCCAGCCGGTTGGCCCGCTCCTCCTCCGAATCCGAACTCTCCTCGCTGTCAGAGGAGCTCTCGCTGCTGCTCTCGTCTTCGTCCCCCCCATCGTCGTCCTCCTCCTCGTCGTCTTCCTCCTCGCTGGACGAGTCGTCCGTGGAGGACTTCATCAGGAGGCCCGGCTGTGGGAGCGATGCAGAGGGGGGGTTGGCGTCTATGGGTTCGTCTGGCATCTTGGCGTAGCTGAACTCAAAGACGTCCTGGGAGGGGAGGGAAGGGGAGGGGAGGAAGCAAAGGCGCTTGAGCTCCCTGCGGTGGGGCTTATGATGCCAGGGATTTCCCCGGGGGGGGGGGGGGAGAAGAAGGAGAAGAGGAGGCGCTCCCCAGGGTAAGCTTGGGGGTTCCCCCAGGCCCCTTCCTCACCTGCAGCTTCCGAGCCATGGCCACGACGTCGTGATCTGGAGGGTTGTACTTGTAGCAGTTGGAGAACATCAGCCGGACGTCGGAAGCAAACTCCTGGGCGTCGCGGTACTCCCGGTTCTCCATCTTGCGCTGCAGCCAAATCGGAGAGGAAAGAAAAAGCCCCCCGATTTACAGGTACAGCTTTTTTGTTGGCGGGGGGGGGGGAGAGGGGGGGGAGATGCCTAAAATCCTGAAGCCTCTCCTGAAATCTCACTTTTGTTCAATGCACGGTTCTCTTTTCTCCTTCTCCTCCTCCTCCCTCCAGGAAATCAAATCTGCTACCGAATTTTATCCAAGACAGGGGAACTGAGCGGGACGACACGGATACCCTCCTTGCTTTCACAACCGCTGCAACCCACTGGCGTTTAAGCCCGGGCCCTTTCTCGTGAAAGGAGACTGGCTTCTTCCCCAGCATGTCTTTTTAACTGCAGGCAAAAGCTCCCTCCCTGGGCCAAACCAAAACACCTCCTCCCCTGCCTGAGCATCCTAGGGAACCACCACCGCATCCTGATGCGAGACGACCTAAACGGAGATCTTCTCATCTGCTCCCTTCACGGCCCAAAACCAGAGCACCGACATGGAAGCTGAGGTAGGCCCTTCTAACCGCGCTGCGTAGCAAATGTCACGCCCAATCATTTTAGTTTTACAGCTCACGTCCTGCCACCAGTGCTATACCCAGCCACCCTTAACCCCCCCCCCACTCCCCGCTGGGCTTCTGCACAGCCTGGCTTGCTACCTGCCATGTACCCTAAAAGCACTGTTAGGGGGACAGATGGGTTGCTATATTCAGGCTGAATCAGTGGTTCTCAACCTGGGGGTCGGGACCCCTTTGGGGGGGTAGAATGACCATTTCACAGGGGGTCGTCATGAGCCATTTAAGAAAAAGGACATAATCCTGGACATAACCTGTTTCAATTGTTACCCTCAGGGCGACGTTTTAGGGCATGGCACACTAGGACAACTAGATATAATGACCGTTTCTTTCCAAGTGCTATCAAACTGTTGAATAAATAATTTTTACTTCTTTTCTTCCTTTTTAAAGAATAGGTTATATTGTATTGTTGTACTGTGTTTTTATTGGTGACTATATGATTCTTATATTTATTTTTATAGAGAGAGAGAGCTTATTTTACCAAAACAAATCCTGGGTGTGTCCAACCCCACTTGGCCAATATTTATTCATTTTTTTTATTTCTGATTCTGAAACGGCCTGGGTCAGGAGGAGGGGGGGAGGAAGAGTTGAGTTACAGCTTGATAGGTTGGAGGGGATGTCAGTCAATGGCACCGGAGGCTACGATTGGCTGAGGGGGCCTGTATAGAGGGAAACTCTCTAATGCACCTGGCCTGCCAAAAGGGAGGGGGGGGGGTTGTGGCCTCTCCCAAGCAGGACAAGGGGGTCACCACCACAGGAGGGACGGTATGAAAGGGTCGCGGCCTATGGGGAAGGCTGGGAACCCCCCGGGCTAAGCGGTGCCCTACTGACCTTGATGGTGCTGAGGTCCATGGGGTGCTTGATGATGTCGTGGTAGTCGTGGAGGCCCAGGGCGGAGGCGTCCACCGGCTTGTAGAAGGGCCAGGCGTAGGCCGCGTGCTTCTTGGACACCAGCTCCTTCAGGATGCCGTTGCAGTACTTCAGCTGCTCCGACAGCTTCCCCCTCTTGGAGGTCTGGTGCTGCTGCGAGTCCGGCAGGTCCTTGCGGGGGGGCTTGATGGGGCGCCCGCTCTCCCGCCGGGCCGGGATCTTGGCCGCCTTGACCTCCAGCAGCAGGGCCGCCGAGGGGGAGGACTCCCCGCCGCCGGTGGCGATGATGGCCGTGGGGGTCGGCGTGGTTGTGTCCGCTTTCCGTTTCACACCTTTCTTCTGCGGGGGGGGGGGGGAGGAAGCAAGGGCACCGGTGGGACACAACGGGCAGAGACCGGGCGAGCCTCGGAGGCCACGAGGGCTTCCAACCTTCCCGGCTCTGCTCACCCACCACCACCACCACCCGCCTCCCACGCTCACCTTGGTGACCGGCTGCGTCGGGGCCGGCACGGCCATCACCGGCTGGGAAGCGGCCGTGGCGTGGAGGGGCTTGAGGAGAGGCGTGGCGATGACGGAGGGGGGGTGGGGGATGTTGATGACGGTGGTGGGGACCTCGGTGCCGGCCGGGAAGATCGGGGGGTGGGAGACGGAAGAGACGGCGGGGACCTGCTGGGCAGCTGCGTTGGCCGCGGCCAGGAGGGCTGGCAAAACAAAAGAGGCCCTTGTCAGGGGAGATCCGGCCAAGGGCCCCACGGGAGTGGGGGGGGGGCTGCTCCACAACCTAACCTCTGCCTTTGAGCTCCCTCCGGCTGGGGCTTTAACACCCTGCCCCACCACTGACCTGCCGCCCGAGATGCCCCCTTCTTGTGACTGTTCTTTGCCACCGTGACCACCACCTCCTGCTCTTCTTGAGGCATCTGGGCGACTTTCTGCAGAAAGATCTTCTCAAGGGTTTGGGCCATCAACACAATATCGTCCGTGGGCTGCAGGGAAGGGGGGAGAGAGAGAGAGAGAGAGAGAGAGAGAGAGAGAGAGAGAGAGTTGCCAACCTGGCCTCTCTCACCCCCGCTGTGGCCCTCCTTGGCACCTCTTGGTTCCCCGCGATGCCAGCTGGCTGAAACCCAAAAGCCCAGGACTGCCCTAAAAAGCACATTTAGCCCAACCGGCAGGCGGCAGCCAAATGCACACACATGCACACACAACCCCATGCGCACACAACCCCGCCGCCCACCTTGTTGTAGATGTAGCAGTTGGTGAACATGGTGTTGAAATCCTGCATGCACTCGGCGGAACTCCAGTAATAGTTGTTCTCCAGGCGCTTCTTGATGGTGCCCATGTCCATCGGCTGCTTGATGATCTTGTGGTAGTCCTGGAGAAGCAGAGAGACAAGGAATGCAACTGGGCCATCGGGATACGTTCCACACACACACACACACACACACACACACACACACACCTCCCCAGACCACAAAGGTTTCCTCGTCTGCAACCACAGCAACCCTCACCTTAAAGCACCCGGCCAGGATGGGAGAAACTGTGAACTGGGCGGTCGGTAGAGGCAGCGTCACGCCCTCAAGCTCCTCCTCCGAAGAGACGCATGGAGCCCGCAAGGAGAAGCTGACCGATTCTCAACTCGCTAGGCCCCGTCCGTGATGAGGTCTCCCCCCCCCACAGTTCCTGCCCTGGGAGCCACCAGGAACCTACAACTCCGTGCCTCTTCCTCCCTGGACCCTCCCCTTAAAGGGCAGCCGTGGCAGGGAGACCTCTCCTGCCTCAAAGACACAGATGCTATGAACCCACCTGCCCTGGGGGGGGACGGGGGGACGGGAGAGAATCAGCTTTGTTATGTTTTTACTTTCTTTTTTTTACCTCTGGGCCTTTAACTCCTTAGATGCCACAGGCGCTGGCCTTTAATTTGGGGGGGTCCCTTGATGTCTTCTACAAAGTCATGGATGGGGGAAAAAAATCTGCAAAACGCATTCGGGAGGGTATAAGAGAATTAGACCGGAGTGGCGGCGTGTTATCGCACACACAAGCGGCTGCGCGGCCTCATCCATACCTTTGTAGGGGGCATCAGAGAGCAGGGGCTGCCCTGGACGCAAATCCCGGGGGGGGGGACCAGACCCAAGAGCTGGAGGTTTCGGGCACCAAAGGGATGGCAGCAGGAGGAAGAGGAGGAGAGCGGAGGCCACCCCAGGCACTGCCGCGGGCCCAAGACAGACCACTGGGGGATCCCAGGGTGTGTGTGTGTGTGTGTGTGTGTGTGTGTGTGTGTGTGTGTGTGTGTGTGTGTGTGTGTGTGTGTGTGTGTGTGTGTGTGTGTGTGTGTGTGTGTGTGTGTGTGTGTGTGTGTGTGTGTGTGTGTGTGTGTGTGTGTGTGTGTGTGTGGAGAGGACACCAACTTGGCCCAGGGGACACCACAGCATGGCAGGCAGAAGCTGAGCCCCCCCCATCCACCCTGAGGTGGGAGAGGGCATTGTTACGCTTCTCCTAAATCACTACGGCATGGGGGGGGGGGGGGAAACACCGTGGCCTGCAGCCCGGCGATGCTTGTCCACACGGGGAAGGGAATTCCCAAACAACCCCTGGAGATTTTAGGGCCCCGCTTTGCGCTCTAACAGCCAACTACTGGCTCATCCGACAAAAAAACCAAAACCTTTTTAGAGCAAGTCAATGAGCAGAAAACAATGCAGGGACCCGCATCCACCACTGTCGAAAACGCAGCCCCACCTCTTTTCTCCCCCTTCCCCCCCCTCCCCCAAAAGAAAAGAAAAGAGAACTCCCGAGGCCCATTTACCGGCAGCCCCAGCTTGACGGCGTCCACCGGCTGGCGGAAAGGCCAGGCGAACTGGTGCTTCCAGAGGGCTTTCATCACCACTTTGTGGAGATACTGGAGCTGGTTGGTGACTCTGCCAGGCTTCTTGGGGTTGGAGACCTCCGGAGGGGGCGGGTTGGCCGGGGCCAGCGGGAGGGCCGGCAGGGCGGCCATGGTGGGGCTCTCAAAGCCCTCGTAGAAGAGGGAAGGCTTGCGGATCCGCTTCCCGGGGGTGGTGGTCTCCACCGCCAGGCCCACCAGGCCCGCATTGCCCTCCCCCAGGATCCTGGAGGAAAAAGAAGAAGAAGAAGAGATGCCGCGCCGTCAAACCCCCCCAAAAAGAGCCCCGCTTTCAGGCATAACCCACCCCACTGGAGCGAGCGCTAGCCAGCGGTTTCAAAACATCACACACACACACACACACACTCATGTGCCTTCCACACAGCAAAAGAAACAGACCCAGGTTGCTGGGGGGGGGGCAATATGTAGCCTGCACACTGTAATTAAAATTGTAAACCGCCCAGAGACTACTTGTAGTGGTATGGGGCGGTATATAAGCAGAACACTTTTTGCTTTGCTTTATTTTATTATACAGTGGACCCTTGTATAAAAAAAAAACAGTTTGTATAACATAAAATCTGTACCACATAAAAAGTTCCAGAGACAGGGGGAAATTTGCTTCACAGAATCACCTATGGGGAGAATCCGTACAACATAATAATGGGGTTAACTCTGTTTTTAATGCATTCCTATGGGGAAATTTGTAGAAAGGAAAATTTGCTTCACAGAACTTCATTTGGAACGAAACGATTCCTTTATACAAGGGACCCCTGTGCTTTCTTGGATACTTCTAGACCGCCTGGTGGTATAAAGACAACTCAAGAGGTTCGTGCGGGTGTGTGTGTGTGTGTGTGTGTGTGTGTGTGTGTGTGTGTGTGTGTGTGTGTGTGCGTGTGTGAGGCACGCAGCCAACGTGAACCCACCTCCGCCCACGGGGGGACGACGACGACGACAGAAAGGCGAGGAGCCAGAGCAGATACATCGAGACATTGACAACCCCCCCCAAAAAATATTCAATATCATCCTCTGCCCGCAACACGCAAGCCAACCCATCAAGGTCAGGACCAGCCGGGGGAAGCAGAGCGCCTGCTCTGGAACCCATATCGATCCCCAAATCTGGATGATTCCCTCTGGATCCAGGCTCTGACCCGGGTCTCCCCCCCCCCCAAACACACACACACACACACACACACATATAAGACCCTCGGCACCTGGCAAGGGACCCGTCCCTGGGCTGTAAAAAAACACAACAAAACAGCTCATCCCAAATGCTGCCCCATCAAGAGCGAGACCGGCAACACAAGGCTGTTTAAGCACACACACACACGCACACACACACACACACACACACACACACACACACACACACACGCCAACTGCACACCCAGCCGAGGGCGGCGCCTTTTCCCACGGCTCCAAACGCTTTCCCCTCCCCAAGCGAGTCCACCGTCCATGCAGAACAGGCGCCCGGAAAGCGAGGTGTGTGGGAAGGGGGGTGTCAGGGAAAAGGGGGAGCGACCCCCCCCTTCCACAAATTCCCAGGGTGCTTTTCATGTGACCCACCCGCTGTGTTTTTATTGTTGAATACATGGTTCTTATACAGTGGACCCTTGTATAGCAAACGGTTGGTATAACATAAAATCCGTACGACATAAAAAAAAAATCCAGAGATGGAGGAAAATTTGCTTAACGGAATCGCCTCTGGGGCGAACCTGTACAACATTAAAAACGGTCGCGATGAGGGATCGCTCCGTTTTCAATGCCTTCCGATGGGGGGAAATTGGTACAAAGGAAAATTTAGTTGACATCATTAATCAATTACTTCCTTTATAAAAGGTACCACTGGACAGTGGGCCCTCGTAGAGCAAACGGTTTGTATAGCATAAAATCCGTCCGACATAATAAAAAAATTCCAGCGACAGGGGAAATTTGCTTAACAGAATCGCCTATGGGGCGAATCCGTACAACATAAAAATGGGATCACTCCATTTTCAATGCATTCTTACGGGAAAGTTGTATAAAGGAAAATTGGCTTAACATAATTTCATTTGGAACGAATTAATTCCTTTATACAAGGTACCACTGTATATAGAGCGTTGTTTTTTTTACCAAAACAAACCCGAGTGTGTCCAACCACACTTGGCCAATAAAATGATTCTGATTCTGTAAAATAGCCTCCCCCCCCCCAAAAGAAAATGCCTTTTTCTTTGCAAACCTTGGGATGCGTGTTGGGGGGCAGGAGGGGAAGAGAGCCCCAGCAGAAACCAGGGCTGGGCCCTCCCAAAGCCAGGAGCGGGAAAAGGGGGGGGTGGAAGGGGGGCGTTGCTAAGCGACGGGGATGCCAACACCTCCTATAAGCCCCCCCACGGTCACGTGATGACGACGACGCCCTCTTCCTCCCAGGCACCCCCCCCCTTTGAACCAGATAAAAGAGGCACCCACCGGATCGGGGACCGCCGCCGCCGCGCGACCCCCCCACTCCGTCCATCCCAGGCCCCGCCCCCTCCTCCTCCCAAGCCCCGCCCCCTTTCCCCTCCCTCCCCTCCCCTCCCTCCCTTCTTCGTTCGCCGCGCTGTACGTACTTGCCGTTGGGGTTCACGTTCTGCAACATCCCCGCCGGCGGCCGAAAAGAGGAGGAAGAGGAGGAGGAGGACGAGGAGGAGGAGGAGGGTCCGGCTCCAGCCGCCGGAGCCTCCGTGGCCTCGGGGAACCCCCCACTTTGCTCGCGGGGCGGCGATCGATCGGCCTCGGCAAAGGACGGGAAGAGAGGAAGGAGGATCCGGAGCTCCGGCTCAGCAGCAGCAGCAACAACAGCGGCGGCGGCGGTGCATGGCAGGCTTTGGGAATTGGGGCTCTTTACTGGGAAGGAGTAAGATGGCGGCCCTGGAGGTGGGTTGAGGGGGGGCCTCCGGCGAAAGGTCCCCCCCGGGGATCCCGGCCGAGGCAGGGATCCCCGCAATATAAGGCCGCCCGGTCTCCTGGGATCCGGCCGCGTCCGGAGGCGCCGGTCCCCGGGCAAGGAGGCGCCGCTTGAGGCGCGGATGGCACTGGATTGTAACTGGGGGGTGACTGGTCGCGCTCCGCCTTGAGACGCTGGGAGGGGGGGGCCGCCAGCCGCCGCCGCTACGGAAGCCGGGAGGGAGGGAGGATCCGCCGACCTGGTGAAGCGATCGGGAGCCGCCCGGCGAAGGATGGCTCCGGATTGAGTCCGCCCACCTCCCGCTCTGGGGCCGCTATACGGCGCCTGCCGGCTGGCTCGCCCGCCTGCCCGCTCTCCGGCAAGACGCTTCCCTCCGCTCCAGCGAAATGGCGCCTCCCGGCCTGCCCCCGACGCCCCTTATATAGACCTTCCCTCCTCTCCGATTGGCCACCAGGCGCGCTGACATCACCGTTCCGCCCGGCCACGCCCCTTCGCCGGCTCGGCGCAGCCCACTGGGCGGAGCGAGCCACCACGCCGGCTGACGACTGGCCGCCGGTCCCATCCATCACCAGCCCCCCCCTTCCCGCCCCCCCCCCCGTGGCGTCCCTCTATTCCGCCGGCCGGGGCCACCAGCTCCCGCATTGGGCCGCCTTGCCATCCGTTGCCTCCGGATTGGCGGCCTGGCTGCTCGGGGGCGGGGCAGCGGCGGGGGAGCGGCCGTTGGCGGCGGTTGTTGTCCTCCTGCGCGGAGGGAGGGAAGGAGGGAAGAGGGGGGGGGAAGCGCCATTTTGTGTGGCTGCGACAAACAAGGCAGGAGGAGCAGCAGGAGGGAGCCGCCGGTTGAGCGAACAATAAATAAGCACCCGCTGCCGGTCTGAGGAGGAAGGGGGGAGGAAGACGAATGGAACAGTCTCTTCCCCCCCCACACACACACACGCCCCGCAATTCAAAACAGAAAATAAAAATAAAATCATTTCCCTCCGTTTCTCGTAGGACAACAAACTGGTGTGGGGGGGAGGGGGGGCAGCGGCGGCTCTGAGGGGGAAATAGGCGAAGAAGCGGCTTTCCCGCCAAAAACCACCCCGGGAGGACAAAAGGCGCCTCTCGCCTCAGAAAAGATCCTAAAGGGCCCCCCACACACACACACACACAAGGACGGACGGACTCCACCCCCCAACTGGCGGCTTCTTTCACGACCCACAAGTCACCCCGAAGGACGCCAGGAAAGAGCCCCCCCGTCCCGCCATTTTGACATACACACACACACACACACACACACACACACTCTCTCTCTCTCTCTCTCTCTCTCTCTCTCTCTCTCTCTCTCTCTTTCGGGTGGCGAAAAGCAGGTCCTTCCCCCGCCCTGCTTTTTCTTCCTGAGGAGACGAAGAAGGGAGTCTCCGGTTGGAATGTCTGTCTCTCTCTCTCACACACTTATACAAACACACACACACACACACACATTGACACCGTCACACAAGCAGGCACCCCCGTGTTGTCCTCCTAGCCCGCCCAGGGTTTCCTGAGGTGCCTCCCGAGGCGCCCATTTTCCCACGCACACGTGTCGTCGTGTTGGGGGAGGGGGGGGCGGCGTCAGCGGGAGGGCAAGACCGGGAAAACGGAGGAAGAAGAAGAAAAGGGGATCGAGGGGTGGGGGGGGGAGAGCGGGGAAGAGAGAGAGAGAGAGGGGGGGAAGCGTCTCTCTCTCTCTCTCTCTCTCTCTCTCTCTCTCGAGCGGGATGGGAGTCCCGCGGCCTCTTGGAAGCAGAGGGTGCTCAGGAAATTTTTATTTTTTTTGGGGGGGGGAGGAAATGGAGGGGAGAAGCGGCAGCCATTTGGACCCCCCACACACACACACTCCAAATTATTGGGGGGTGGGGGTTGGGGGTGGCCAAAATAAGCAACTCCCCCTCCTCCCGCCATTTTGTCTCTCGGTTACTTTTGCGCCACCAGCCAAGCCACCCCCTCCTTCTGCTGGTTTTTTTTTTGGGGGGGGGGAGAGAGAGAGAGAGAGCGGCTAAAAGGCGCCTCCAGTTTTTTCCCTCCCCCACCTTTGCAGCAGCAGCAGCCGCCATGACCCAGCAAAATCTCCTTTCCCTCCATCTTGGTTTGGGATGGCGGCGAGAGAGAGAGAGAAAGGGGGGGCACAAAGAGAAGCACCAGCACCACCGCCTTTCCAAGCAAGCCGCTTCGCTTCCTTCTCGAACCATCACCACCCAAGGAGGAGACGACGACCCCCCCCCAAAAAAGGCAGGCAGGCAGGCACACACGCACCCCCCCACCCCCCAAACATCTTGACTCGAGGCAATCACCCACAACAAGCCAGGCCAGGTCAAAGCGAGGGAGGGAGCGAGGGAGGAAGGGGGGGTCGCTTCTCCCACACAACCTCATTTGCAAGCCCCACTGCCGCCTCCTCCTCCCCTCCCCCCAAATCCCTCTCTCGGCACCGGGAAGGTGTGTGTGTGTGTGGGGGGGCTGTCTGTGCAAATTCTCCCGGGCCAAACCCCATGCCACGCGCCCTCTCGGGGTTGTTTCTTTTTTTTAATTTGGAAGCAAGGAGAGGGGGGGGTGTTTCAAGGTCAAACGCGGTGGTGGGTGGGTGGGGGGGAAAGGGATCCCGCTGCATTTGGGCGCGAGAGTCGCCCTGCAATCCGGAGCACACGCGCAAACCCATCCAAGGTGCAAGAGGCATCTCTTTCTTTCCCCCCCCCGCCCCCCCCAAAGCCAAACCGAGCTCCCCACCATCTTTCTTGCTGGCCAGACAACGCCCATCCCTGCCATTTTCCCTGCCATACAACGACGCCCCCCCCCCCACACAAAGCCAGTCGGTCCAGGCACCCACGCCCTTAATCCCCCCCTTTGCTGCCGCCCCCCCCAAATTAGGACAAAATTAGACCGTTTTAAGAGATTTAAAGGATTGTTTACCCCAATTCTCAGGAAGCATTTCCAAATCGACTTTCTCCATCATTGCCGCTTTATAAGAAGCCCGGAGGGTGCCAGAAGGCAAAGGGGGGTCCAACCCATTCTCCCCCCCTCCAAGAAAAAAAAATATGGGGGGTCCCATTGTCAAGGTGCCACGTGACAACCTCCTTCTCCCTTTCGCATTAAGGGCGGCTGGCCCTTTAAGCCGCCACCGCCCGTCCTCCTTTCCGATTGGCCGGCAGAGATCACCAGAGGCGGGTGGGCGCGGCTTGACTGACAGCTGCGGCGGCTCCTTCTTTTTCCTCCCCCCCCCCGTAATACCCCGTCCTTCAATCCTTCGCCCTCTGGAACGGTCACGTGGCCAGAAAGGACTCACCCCATTGGTTACCCGGGCCTGAAAGGCAGGCCGCGGCCGCCTTCGGCCTTCGCCGCCGGAAAGGATCCATCCCGAGGAATTCCCGCAGATTTCGTCGTCGAAGAAGAAAACGAGATCGGTTTTGTTTTTCAAAAAAATCCGCGTAAATTTTTTTTTCCTCGTCGTTAAATCCGGCCAACCGCCGCCTCGGCCGCCATGATGGTCGGGCGGGAAAAGCCTCAGCCACGTCCACGTCCGCGCGCCCTGATTGGCTCCCCGTCGCCACGTGACCTCCTCGCGGGGGGGGGGGCGCGCGGAAACCCGGATGTTCGCCTCCGAGCGGGAGGGAGGAAGCCACCCGACGTCCCCGTTCCTTCAAAAGAGCCAAAGTAACGGAGGACAAAAATTATCCTTGAAGACGGCTGAGGTGGCGACTCCTTCCCTCCCGCCGGCCGAAGGTTTCTCTCTGTTGGATGGGGGGGGGAGGGGTAAAAGCCGCACGGCTCCGCGACGCCTCGGTGCCCCAATGCGCATGCGCTGTCCTCCGCCCCCCCCGGGCCGCCTCCTCCGTCTTCGTTGGCGCATGCGCGCTTGTGGAGCGGAGGCGGAGGGGGGGCTGGAGATGGGGGCGCATGCGCGCTGGTGCCTTGCTGCAGTCTTCCTGCCATCTGTGCTGCAAAGCGGGAGGGGGAACTGAATGAGGACGGAGGAGGCGAGATCTGTAAAGGGCTCCGTTACTCGTTACTTGGTGATTGCATCATGCGCCGTTATGCATCGGCCCTTTTCTCCCTCCTGTCCCCCCTCCGCACCTAAGATGCATATATACGGCTCCCCCTTTCCACCTCCCCCCCCACGTCGTCTTCCCCAGGTTGCGCCTGCACAACAGCCCTAAAGGGTAGGAAAGGGGGAAGGAGGAACGTGCGTCCCAAATCGGACTGAATGGTCAAGATAGAAGCGTCAAGAATCCGATCAAAATAATAATTATTATTAAAAATAGTTTTTTCTCAATGTGTGACTGTCTCCATATATTGACCCAAGCCCTTTAATGCCAATAGGTGCCCTGTTTTGGCGTCCTTCCTTCGGCGGGCTTAAATTCCCCCCACCCCATCTCCATCCTGATCCAAGCGCTGATGGTTAAAGACGGGGGGGGAGAGGAACCACCATCCCACTGAATGGGCCAGTGGTCTCGCCGGGTTTCAAAGCAACAGCCGTCCAGGTGGAGGACTCTTGACCTCCAGACCCTGGGGCACCAGTCCGCCTCCTGTTCCTGTTTGACCACCACCAGTGACGACGGAGGATGGGAGCTCCTGTCCACCACAGAAACCATTGTGCCTGTGAGAACCCCTATTTTACGTGTCTCCAGTCTGGCTGAAGTCCTCCCTTCACCTCATTGGGGTCCCTCTGCCCGTTTCATATGTCACCTGGGGCACCTGCTGAATGGCCTGCCTTGTCAGGGGACTGGCAGAATGACTAGATTTTCTGCTAGAACAGGGGTGAGGACCCCGCTCTGTCCCCAAGGGAGTAGGGGAGAAAGAGAGGAGATGAGGTCAGATAAACAGAAATGGGGGACACACACACCCCACCCACAGGGCAAGAGGGTGTGTTTGGTGGCAGGAGGCTGATTTTCCGACAGTAAATAAACCATTGGTTTATTGGAAACATCTCACTTTTCTTTTTCAGTCTGTGGACTTTTTCCGAATGTGTCATGCCTCCCCGGGGGGGCGGGGGAGGCGGAGAGGGGGAATATGGCCTCTGTTGGAAAAGGCTGCTCTCAGGTAAAGCACGACCCTTCCTATCCGCAGCAGGAGAACCGTGAAGGAAGATTGTATACCAGGGGAAGAAGCAGCCTGCCCGTTGCCTTGTGGGAACGCAAACCAGGCAGAACTTCGGAAATATCCCTTTCCCAAAGGCAGCCACGCTGCAAAACCGTCAATACACCTGCTGCAACAACTCAAGAGGCTGTTGTTTTTTAAAGTTCTTCCTCCCCTGTTGCCCCCCCCCAAAAAAACCAAGGAGGCACCACAGTTTCTGCCCACGCTCGCACAACACGAGCAGCGCCACGAGGAGGGGGGCCAGCGGGAGCCCCCCCATGCGGAAAATGCAGCCAAGGCAACCAGAAACGCGGCTGGGCACAGCCGAGCGGTACCACTCCTGTTAAGGCCTACAGCAAACAACCGTGACGAGGAAATGACGTGTGTATCTTTCTCTCTCTCTGTGTGTGTATATATATAGGTTGTCAGGCAGCAAAAAGGGGAGGTGGCCGACCTACATCCCCCCCCCAAAAAAAAAGCCTGCTCTGAGCAAGTGGATGCATTAAGAGCAGCTGCAGTGTGCATCACACACACACACATACACACATAAGAAGAAAGGCGTGGGTGTCGGACGCACGAGCGAGAGAGAGAGTCCGTGGCTGCAAAATGATGCAACCCTCGTGCAATACAGGCCCTGGGCCCCCAGCCAGCTGCCTCCACGCTGGCTGGAACAAAATGCAACTGTGCAGCCAGGGTCCGCTGGGTTGGACAGAAGGGGGCAGGAGCAGCAGCAAATAATCTCTGTCTGTTGCAAACCGAGGCCCCACAAGCCAGCTCCGTGGGGCGGGTGGGGGGCAGGCGGGCTTGTAGCGGTGAGCTCTCTCTGCCATTGTGGACGTAGCAATGAAAGACGGGGTGTTTATCAGTCCACCGCTCAAAACCTCCTAACATGCTGCTCAGAACCCCCCTGCTGGGAGTAGAAGGATGCCTCTCGGAGACACGAAGAGAACGGCGTGCTCCAGAGGAAGCATCCAGGGCTCATGATGATGATGATGGTGTGCCATCAAGTCCGTCCTGACTTATGCCGACCATGATCAGGGATTTTCTGGGGGGGGGGGGGAACGACTCAGAAGGGATGATCGACCCTTCTCCTCTTCTGGGGTGCCCCTGGACAGTGCCGCTGGCCCTAAGGCCACCCAGGCTGGCTGTTCTCCCAGGAGGCATCACAGGGGGAATCGTAATTGCCATTTGCGGGGAATCCTAAGCGGGTGAAGACATCTGCTGGGGAATACCCTGAAGCAAGTGGTGAGCTGCTGTGTGTGAGACAGAATGCTGGACTGGATGGGCTGGGGCCTGGTCCAGCAAGGCTGTTCTTATGAAGTCCCAACTCTGACTTGTAGTCCCAGAAAGAGATGGGTAGCACCTTAGGTCCTTTTCCAAGGAGAAAGGTGGGGATAAACACCACATCCCTGTTTATTTGAAACCCACAAACACACCAAGGCTGAGACCCGTCCGCCCAAAGGACCCGACACCAAAACGCACGAGAGGTGGTTTGGGGTCAGGGAAGCCATTCATGTGCGCCATGAAACTCCCTCTCTCAACAGAGGTGGAGGGCTCAGGCACAGTCTGTCTGCCACTTATCAGGCTGTGATTTCGACAATAGCCAGACAAATAAAAAATACTTCACACCTCTCATGGCCATCTCTCAGAAATACTGTGATGGGGCTTCCTGCATGGCAGGGGGTTGGGCTGGATGGCCCTTGAGGTCTCTTCCAACTCTATGGTTCCACCAGCAAGGCCATAGCTTGCTTGCTTGCTTATTTATTTATTTATTTATTTATTTATTTATTTATTTATTTATTTATTTATTTATTTATTTATTTATTGTTTACACTTGTATCCCGCCCATCTTCCGGATCGGAACTCTGGGCGGCAAACAATAAAACAAGACAATAAAAAAACCAAACCACAAATTGCAATAAAAGGAGAGGAGGCAGTACCCTCCAGCAGGGATGATGCAAGCGGCACAAGAAAAAAAAAATTAAGTAGAAACTTAAGTAGAAAGGTCGCCAGATGCCTCCTTAAAAAGGTGAGTTTTCAAAGCCTTTTTAAAGGCGGGCAGGGACTCGGCTAGTAGGCACAGCTCACTGGGGAGATGATTCCACAGTGTGGGGGCCACCACAGAGAAGGCGCAGGCACGTGTATGCGATTTCCGCGCCTCTCTGGGTGTGGCCACCCTCAGTGAGCGCGCCTGCGCCAATCTCGCCAATCTCGTGGGTTTGGTCTTCAGCACATTAGGCCATTGTTCACCTAATGGCCAATTGAGACTGTCTGTCTACCTAACGAGCCTATTTAGGCCATTGTTCATCTTATGAGCCTATTTCAGACCAGGGTGCCAAGTAAGTGGTCAAAGTGAGCTCTAAAATGGAGGACTTACAACGAGCTTTATTCCAACGGACGAAGCTGTTTGGATGAGCAGCGAAACGTTGCAATCTCTTTTTACACGACCCCTAAGATCCGCTGGCCACCTAAATTCGAACCAGAGATCTTAGAGGTTCGTCGCTCTTCCTGCATTCCCACCCCCTCCGCACTTCCTGGTTGCTGGCTGCGTGAGGGAGGGAGAAAAAGAGAAAGAAAAGCATGCCGCTCACCTCCGTTCTGCCTCTGGTCTCTGTAAAAGTAGCTCTTAAAGCTCTGTAAAAGTAGCTCTTAAACAAACAGAAGCCGGGAGAGCCCCGCACTCACTATCCTTACACCGGATCAAATAATATTCACCTCCCAAAAGCAGGTACCTGAAAGCTGCGCTGGGACACGCTAAAGTGGGCAGGGTCGCACTTAATTGTCTGCAAACTCCGGAGCTGGTGGGTAAACATTTTTTAGCTCCGGAGCTGGGAGCCACTTGCCCCGGAGTTTAGGGGTCGTGTAAGAAAAGAGGTCCAGTTGCCATGACTCCACTTCCTGACCAGCTTCCAGGCCTACCAATGCCCCCTCCTTCTCCCTCATGAAGAGAGCTGTCCCTCCAGAAGGCTCCCTGTCTGCCACCAAGCTCTTCACGGTGCCCCACTGCCCTGTGCCGTCCTGAGGCCACCCCGGCCCACTGGCCGTATCGCCACCCGTGTGGATTGTTCAGAAATGGGGCCCAGAGAGACTGGGCTGGAGAGGAAGGATGACCGTAGCTCCTCATCCTGGGATCCCTTGTGCCATCTAAGAACCCTGTGTAGGTCGATGGGGGGCAGTGTGCTTGGGCTGTGTGTTTGGGGGGCCGCTGGGTGTATCTAGGGCTCCAACACTCCCCCCCCCCCAACACACACACATATGCTTTTTTTCACTTGTAAAAAAAAATGACTACCAGAGGGTGCAAGCTGGCTGGAATGGTGGTGAACCTTCAGCCCTCCAGATGTTTTGGACAAACGTTGGGTCACAGGAAGAAGACACTGTGAGGTTAGATGCCTATACTGCAGCTGAATATGTTGTCACAACCTGGGGTCCAATCCCCGGTAGCAGCCGGCTTAAGGTTCACTCAGCCTTCCACCCTTCTGAAGTCGGTAAAATGAGTACCCAGCTTGTGGGGGGGGCAACGTGTAGCCTGCATTACTGTAATTAAAAACTGTAAACCACCCAGAGACTACTTGAAATGGTATGGGGCTGTATAGAAGCAGAACACATTGCTATTTGCTTTGCTTTGTAAAACAGAGTCCAGTGTGTCACCCCACCCCACCCCGCTTAAGGCTGAAACACAAATCAAAGGAGATCTGCCAGGTGATGGCCCAAATTTCTCTTGAATGCCTCTAGTGTTGGAGCACTCACCACCTCTCAAGATCATTGATTCTATTGCCGTACTGCTCTAGCAGTTAAGAAGTTTTTCCCGATTACAGTAGGACCCCAGTATCCGCTGGGGATTGGTTCCAAGCCTTCCCATGGATAATGAAAACTGTGGATAAGAGAGAACACCAACGTGTGCCCAAAACTGCTGTTTTGTGATAGTAACTTGCTGCACAGCTGCTGTTTTGCAACAGTAGCTTGCTTTTACAGCTGCTTTTTGTGACAGGAGCTTGCTTTGCCGCTGCTAAATTATTTATTTATCTATTTTCCTCTGCCAGCTGTGGATAACTGAATCGGTGGATAATGAATCAGTGGATACGGGGCTCCTACGGTATTCAGTGGAAACCTGCCTTCTTCTAAGTTGAGCCCATCACTGCAGGTCCTGCCCTCTAAGTGGATGGAGAACCGATCCCTGCCCCTCCTCTGCAGGGCAGCCTTTCAAGTCTTTGAGCCGCGCTCTCCGATCTCCCCTCCGTCTCCTTTCCTCCAGGCTCACCGGGTGGCCATCAGTCAGGAGCACCTCAGCAGCGTGGAACAAGCAACTACAGGAGCCCAGGTCCCCGTCGGCTCCTGCGTGCCACCAAAACCAAGTGAGCAGGAGGGAGAACGCCCAGCCGGAGGGCGGTGCGTGTAACCCCAGTGACTTTCAATGGGACGTCTCGGGAGCCAGCAGCTGGGAGATAGGAGTCCCGATAAGTGTGGAAATTGTTCCCAATACCCACAACCGCCCACACAGCAACAATGACACTTGTGACTCATATAGCTGCTGTGACAACCCCAGTAGAAAGAGGAATTGTGGAACTGGAGCAGGAAGTGAGAGTGAAACCCTCTGCCAACCTTTCTCTTCCTTGTGCTTAACTTCCCGAGAAAGAGACCCACACTCTCTGGGAACCAGGGTGTTTGCTTTCCCTTAAAACCTTCCAAACTATTTTGTCAATTGTGTTGTTTCTGGCTCTTTTAAAGGCACACCCGGATTCAAGTTTCAGAGGCTAAGCATACCAAAGAGAGTCCTGGTGGGTGAGGGGAACACTGCACATATTGCTTATCAATATTTCAGTAAGGCCTTCAATAAGGTCTCCCGTGGTATGCTGACAAAGAAGTTAGTAGAATGCGGGATAGATAGTGTTACTGTTTGGTGGGTTTGTAATTGGTTGATCGCACCCCAAGGATGATCATAAATGGCTTCTCTTCAGCTTGGAGAGCCATGACCAGTGGGGTGCCCCAGCGTCCTCTTCTGAGTCCGGTGCTATTCAATATCTTTATTAATGACTTGGATGAAGGAATAAAGAGTATGCTTTTTAAATCTGCAGATGGTACCAAATTGGGAGGGGTGACTAATTCCCTAGACAATAGGATGAAAATCGAAAAGGACCTTGACAGATTAGAGTGCTGGGCCAAAGCCAACGGAATGGATTTCAACAGAGGGAAATGTAGGGTGCTTTTTGTTGTTGTTCAGTCGTTCAGTCGTGTCCGACTCTTCATGACCCCATGGACCAGAGCTCACCAGGCCTTCCTATCCTCCACTCCCTCCCGGAGTTTTGTCAAATTCATATTGGTTGCATCGATGACAACGTCCAACCATCTCATTCTCTGTCGTCCTCTTTTCCTTTTGCCTTCCATCTTTCCCAACATCAGGGACTTTTCCAAGGACTCCTCTCTTCTCATGGGGTGGCCAAAGTACTGGAGCCTCAGCTTCAAAATCTGTCCTTCCAGTGAACATTCGGGGTTGATTTCTTTCAGAATGGATAGGTTTGATCTCCTTGCAGTCCAGGGGACTCTCAAGACTCTCCTCCAGCACCACAGCTCAAAAGCATCAATTCTGCGGCAATCAGCCTTCTTTATAGTCCAGCTCTGACTTCCATACATCACTACTGGGAAAACCATAGTTTTGACTATCCTGACCTCAACTGGCAAAGTGATGTCTCTGCTCTTTAGGATGCTACCTAGGTTTGCCATTGCTTTCCTCCCAAGAAGCAGGCGTCTTTTTATTTCATTGCTGCAGTCGCCATCTGCAGTGATCAAGGAGCCCAATAAAATAAACTCTGTCATTGCCTCCATTTCTTCCCCTTCTATTTGCCAGGAGGTGATGGGACCAGTGGCCATGATCTTAGTTTTTTTGATGTTGAGCTTCAGCCCATTTTTTTCACTCTCCTCTTTCACCCTCATTAAGAGGTTCTTTCATTCCTCCTCACTCTCTGCTATTAGAGTAGTATCATCTGCGTATCTGAGGTTGTTGATATTTCTTCCGGCAATCTTAATTCCGGCTTGTGATTCATCCAAACCTGCCTTTCTCATGATGTACTCTGCATATAAGTTAAATAGGCAAGGTGACAGTATACAGCCTTATCATACTCCTTTCCCAATTCTAAACCAGTCAGTTGTTCCATATCCAGTTCTGACGGATGGGGGTTGGACACCTCGTGGCGCAGTGGTTAAATGCCTGTACTGCAGGTAAAACTGTGCTCACGACCTGGGTTCAATCCCAGGTAGCAGGCTCAAGGTTCACTCAGCCTTCCATCCTTCCGAGGTCGGTAAAATGAGTACCCAGCTTGCTGGGGGGGCAATGTGTAGCCTGCGCACTGTAATTAAAAAAAAAAATTGTAAACCGCCCAGAGACTACTTGTAGTGGTATGGGGCGGTATATAAGCAGAACACTTTGCTTTTGCTGCTTGTCCCACATATAGAATTCTTTGGAGACAGATAAGGTGGTCAGGCACTCCTATAGGAAGTGTAGATGTTGGGTGCTACATCTAGGTAAAAAGAATGAATTGCACATATATAGGATGGGGGGGAATACATGGCTGGAAAATAGTACCTGTGAAAGGGATTTGGGAGTCTTGGTGAACATGAGTCAGCAGTGTGATATGGCGGCCAGGAAAGCCAATGCGATTCTTGGTTGCATCAACAGAAGCATCATGTCTAGATCAAGGGAAGTGATCGTGCCACTCTATTCTGCTCTTGTCAGACCCCACCTGGAGTCCTGGGTCCAGTTCTGTGCGCCTCAGTTTCAAAAGGATGTTGACAACCTCCAGCAGGTCCAGAGGAGGGCGACCAGGATGGTTGAAGGTCTGGAAGAAATGTCATATGAGGATCAGCTTAGGGAGCTGGGAATGTTTAGCCTCTCTAAAAGAAGGCTGAGGGGGGATATGATAGCTATGTTTAAATACTTGAAAGGATGTCACATTGAAGAAGGGGCTGGTTTGTTTTCCATGGCTTCAGAGACTAGGACTCGGGGCAATGGTTTCAAACTACAGGAAAAGAGATTCCATTTGAACATCAGGAAGAACTTCATGATAGTTAGAGCTGTTCGGCAGTGAAAGATGCTGCCCCCAGGGCCGGCGCTAGGTTGTTTTGCGCCCTAGGTGAGGGGCGGGGTGGCAGGGGGGCGGCGGGGCCGCAGGGGGCTGCAGGGAGGCCGCAGGGGGCGGCGGATGGTGGGGGATGGCGACAGGCACGGGGTGGTGGTGGGCGGCAATGGGCACGGGGGGGCAGGGGGGGCGGACGGTGGTGGCCAGTGGCAGGAGGGCAGCAGGCTGGCCAGCGCCCCCTCTCCATTTTGGCGCCCTAGGCAACTGCCTAGTTCGCCTTAATGGACATACCAGCCCTGGCTGCCCCAAAGGAGGGTGGTGGAGTCTCCTTCCTTGGAAGTTTTTAAGCAGAGGCTGGATGGCTATCTGTCGAAAATACCGTGATGGGGGTTTCGGCATGGGAAGGAGTTGGACAGAAAACCTTAGCTATGCCTCTGACTGAAGCTCTCTCTGTAAAGCATTAGATATATTAAGAGATCCATCACATCCTGGTCATCGCCTCTTCGAGTTGCTGCCATCAGGACGGAGATATAGAGTACTGAGGGCAAGAACAAACCGTCTCAAAAATAGCTTCTTTTTTAGAGCAATATTGGCCTTAAACGGAAATTCTGGACTTTGAAGTCAGCTTATTTTATATGTCATATTTTAGTCATTTTATATGTCATATTATTATGTGCCGTACCTGTTTTTAAATCTATGTGAAATGTTTTAAATGAGTTGAATATAGCAACCACAAAATTTCGTTGTTCCTGCAAGGGGGCAATGACAATAAAGAATCCTGTTATCCTATTCCTATTTTCTGGCTACTCTTGGTATGTCATGTCTTCAAAGCTCAACAATTTTAATTTTAACCCATTCCTATCAACACAAAACCATTGTGCAAATCAAATGCCTTCCACTGCAGGTGCCGGAGAAGACCGAAAACTTTCATGCAACTCCTCTCCAGGAGGAAACTGATCAGACCTCTGAACAACGTGTTGTGATCATAACAGGTGACTGGAGCACAAAGCAGAGCCAAGTCCCTGGACAATGTAGCTTATGCAGGGGAGCAGCCAGTTTTAATTCTGCAAAGCTAATACTTCACTGCAAATATATGTGTTAGGCAGCAGATGCACCGATGAGTGAATCGGCAGTCATGATAAGAGGACTAACACAGTATACAAATCAAAGAGACAGTATCTTTGGAAGCCAAAGATGGAGAAGGTCTATTCTGCCTGCAAAAACAAGACAGGGAACAGACTGTGGTCAAGAACACAAATTGTTCATCTCAAAAATTAAGCCTGATAGTAAGGCTATTGCAATGGCGATAGTGTTAAATATAATTTAACATATATTCTTGAAGAACTGCAAACCAACTAAGCAGATTTGTACTCATTTGACTGTGAAACAGAAGAACTGTGGATTAACACCAGATATATCTAGAATAAGAGAATAGTGAAGCATCCAGTCCAACCCTTCTGCTCCGTGCAGGAATACAAATTAAAGGATACCTGCCAAATGGTTTTTCAGATTTCTCTTGAATGCCTCCAGTGTTGAAGCACTCACCACCTCTTGAGGTCATGGGTTCCATTGCCGGAATAGAACCCAGAAACTCAGGGAAGAATACAAAAAATTATTCTTGAGACAAAAGGCAAAAGGAAAATGTGGTCCAAAGTGTAACTTGCACATAGGGACAAAGAAAATAAAGAAACAACAACAACAACAACAACAACAACAACAACAACAACAACAACAACAACAACAACAACAACAACAACAACAGAGAGGACAGCATTTCTTCCATCAAGAAAGTCAAGTTCAAACCCAAGCCGCAGGAGCCTAAACATTCAAAAGGGGACTTTATTATTAAATGAGAATGAAACCAAGAGAAGCCAAAGGCAATATACTGAATAACGTGTAGGGATGACGGATTGCTTCAAAGAAGAAGCTGATATGAACCAATGAAGCTGTTTGGATGAACAGCGAAACGTTTCTATCTCTCAAAAAAGAAGTCCAGTAGCCATGACTCAACTTCCAGATAAACTCACCTGGATGACTGAGAATCTTCACAGACAAGCTGATATGAAGAACCTGCCATTTTGGAAGGTGAAGTGGAAGCCGTTCTCAAAGCATTTGGAAGAAATAAATCACCAGGGAATACCGGAGGAGCTGCTACGAATTCCAGATAATAAATGTGCCAAAATTCTCACAAGACTATGGCAACAAATATAGAAAACAGCTCAATGCCACACGGAATCAAAACACCCAGTAGAAATTTCAATCCTGAAGAAAAAGGGATGGCAAGGAGGGCCGTCATTACATGAATTTCCCGTGGAAGTAAAGTTGTTGTTGTTGTTGTTGTTGTTGTTTCATCACAGTCATGACTGGTTCTTCGTGACCCCATGTCCATGGAGTAGTTTTCTTGGCCAGAAGTTCAAGCTGAATTTAGAAAAGGAAGAAGCCCCAGAGACCCTATTGCAATCACACGCATTCATGCCTATGCTCCATCCTGGCCATCCCTCCTCCACGCCACTTGCCCGCCCCCCGGGGGCAACCTGGACCAGCAGCTAGCCAGCCAGCTCGAAGGGAAAAGCTCAGTTGCCTCGGGACGGGAGGAGGCCCGCTTCGCCCTGGCAACCGGTGACGCGGCCGGGCGGTCGCGAAGCCCATTGGTTGCCTGGGCTGGAAGGGAGATTTTTTTTTAAAAGGTTTGCGGAGCGTCCGGGGGAATTTCTCGGTTTAGGTTTCAGAGGCTGCATTTTGGGACGGCCAGGCAAATGGGTCCCGGACGGTGCCAGTGGGTCTGGCTGTTGCTGGTGGGGGCCGCGGCAGCCGCTGGGGCAGCCGCTCAAGGTATGAACACGCGTGTGTGTGCACGTGGGAAGGCGTTACAGCGCGAGGTTTTCCTTGACGCGGGCGGAGCGCAACGGGTGCGGTGAGGATCGCGGCCGAGTTCCGCGTCGTGTGCTTGCGTAAAGACGTGGAAAAGTTACACCTAAAAGCAACCACAAACGTACAGCTGCCTCAGTCCTTGGCCGCTCTTTTATAGTCTGATAAAGTAACTTTTGCTCGCTCCCTGTGTGGGTTTATGTTCAAGATGGGGGTGGGGGGCGGTTTGATAATACGCGCACTTCCTCTTAACTGCGCCTTCACAAACCACAGAGGGTAGATCTTGTACACCACCCAGAGTAGCCCTAGGCATAGAGGGGCTATAAAAGTCAGAGAGAGAGAGAGAGAGAGAGAGAGAGAGAGAGAGAGAGAGAGAGAGAGAGAGAGAGGTTGTTTGTGAGTGTGATAGATAGATAGATAGATAGATATAGGTTTGTTTGTGAGTGTGATGATAGATAGATAGATAGATAGATAGATAGATAGATAGATAGATAGATAGATAGATAGATAGATAGAGGTTTGTTTGTGAGTGTGATAGATAGATAGATAGATAGATAGATAGATAGATAGATAGATAGATAGATAGATAGATAGATAGATAGATAGATAGATAGATAGAGGTTTGTTTGTGAGTGTGATAGATAGATAGATAGATAGATAGATAGATAGATAGATAGATAGATAGATAGATAGATAGATAGATAGATAGATCCCACTGGCTTTCTCCTGATGGTCTCAAAAGTGCGGCAGCCATTGGTTTTTAAAAGATCGTTCAGGTTCGATTGGACCCAAGAACTTGCTAGTTTGTCCTCCTGGTGGCCTTGGGTACCCAGAAAGACCTCCTCTGGCAGGACACTTGAATTGAAGTGATTTAGGGGCAACCCAACAAACACCAAACAAACCCATCAAACCGGGGTCCTTCAAGGGCCTGAAGTAGTGGCATGAAGACACAGAGAGATCTAGTCTCATGCGCTCCCAGAGGCATTTGGTGGAGCCACTGTGAGATGCATGAAGCTGGACTAGATGGGCCTTTGGCCTGATCCAGCATGATGGCTCTTCTTAATGTTCTTATGTTCCATCCTGTGGGCTTGTAGGTCAGGGGAGTTTTGGGCATTCTGCTCCGTATTGAGGTGGAGTTGGGGAGGGAGAGTCTCCCAGGGGGCCGTAATCGAAGCATCGAACTGGCCGATGAAACTGCAAAGCCTGGGCCATCCACCGGAGCACCTGCCACTGATTTGTTTTCAGAGTTCTTCTAATTAAAATGAGGGGGCACCACTTCAGAAGGACACTGGAAAGTCAAACGCAATTTGATGGCACATCAGGACAGCTACAGCTCCTTCATGTCTGGATCCCACCAACAATGTATGTGGGGGAGGGGGAGAGGACAAAAGCAGTGAGGTGGCCAAGTTTGCGGATGACACGAAACTTTTCCGGGTGGTAGAAACCAGAGAAGATTGTGAAGAGCTCCAGAAGGATCTCTCCAAACTGGGGGAATGGGCTGCGAAATGGCAAATGTGTTTCAATGTAGCCAAATGTAAAGCAATGCCTATTGGGGCAAACAAACCCCAAACTTTATCAACTCATGGGCTCTGAGCTATCCATGATAGATCAGAAAAGAGATCTTGGTGTGTTGGTGGACAGCTCCATGAAGGTGTCTACCCAATGTGTGGCAGCGGTAAAGAAGGCCAATTCCATGCTAGGGATGATCAAAAAGGGGATTGAAAATAAAACAGCCAACATTATAATACCATTATACAAAACGATAGTAAGGCCCCACCTGGAGTATTGTGTACAATTCTGGTCACCGCATCTCAAAAAGAATTACTGATTTCCTCCTTATGAAGAAAGGCTAAAACATTTGGGGCTCTTTAGTCTGGAAAAAAGGCGCCTGAGGGGGGATATGATTGAGACGTACAAAATAATGCAGGCATGAATCAAGTGGCTAGAGGGACGCTCTTCTCCCTCTCACAAAATACCAGAACTAGGGGACATCCACTCAAATTGAGGGCTGGAGAGTAAGAACAGACAAAAAAAATTAACCCAGCGTGTTGTTAGTCTGTGGAACCCCCTGCCACAGGAGGTGGTGATGGCATCTGGCCTGGATGCCTTCAAAAGGGGATTGGACAGATTCCTGGAGGAGAAGTCCATCACTGGTGACAAGCCATGAAGGAGATGTATCATCTCCAGGCTTAAAACCAGGGTACTTCAAAAACCAGATGCAGGGGGGGGGGGGGATCAGGAGACAGAGATCTAGCCTCGTGCGCTCCCAGACGCATCTGGTGGGGCCACTGGGAGATACAGGAAGCTTGACTAGATGGGCCTTTGGCCTGATCCAGCATAGCTCTTTTTATGTTTATGTTCTTATGACAATATTTTTCCAGTCTTAACGAGTTTGAAGTTTTGGAGAGGTTAGCCATCTTAGCCCTTTCAAGAATTCCAGAGAAAAATCAAAAGAAAACAAAAGACACAAAACATGTGTTATTTTAATGTAACGCCTCGTGGACTACACGTCCACTTCTTCAGAGTCTGAAGAGAGTCTCGGTGGCTGCAAAAGTCCTGAGAGGGAGGAGGGAGGGGTGATGCTTGTGAGCCCAGAAAAAAAGCACCACGGCCCCCTCCCCAAACCTGGGGAGAGATTTGAAGATGCATAAGAGGAGTTAAAAGAGGAAGTGCCAGCAACTTGTTAAGGAGATGCATTTTATTTTATTTATTTATTTATTTATTTGACTTTTATACCGCCCATCCAACTCTAGGGCTACTCTGGGTAGTTTACAACATGGGATCACATAACAAGCTAACAAAGGAATACATATAAAAAATACAAGGAGAATAATAAATCAATAGCACTAAACTACAATTAGGCTAAAACAAAGATACAAATAGATTGATAAAACGGGGGGGGGGGTTTAGAAAACGTGGGCTAGTCCCTAGTCTGTGAAGGAAGCGGAAAGGTGCAGGATCCTACCCCTGTGTTGTTTAAGACTCTGCTGACCTTCCACAAGGCCTTTTTACACGACCCCTAAACTCCGCCGCAAATGGCTCCCAGCTCTGGAGCTTAAAATTGTTTACCCACCAGCTCCGGAGTTTACTGAAAATTAAGTGCGACCACGCCCACCTAAGCGGGTCCCAGCGCACTTTTCATGTACCTGCTCTCCAAGCGTGAAAAATCTTGATGCAGATGTGCTGGGCTCTCCTCGCTTCTTTTTGTTGTTGTTTTTTGCCTCCCGCCCCTTTAAGAGAAGGAACCAGGAAGTGACGGGGCTCCGGGAGGTAAGCCTTTATTCTTTTGTCCCTTTTTTTTCTCCCTCCCCTCACGCAGCCAGCAGCCAGGAAGTGCAGAGGGGTGGGGACGCACGAAGAGCGACAAACCCCTAAGATCTCTGGTCCGAATTTAAGTGACCAGCGGATCTTACGGGTTGTGTAAAAGCGCCCTAACTTTCCTCCCCCCGCTTCTAAAGATTGCTAACTCTTGGCCTGGAAAACATTATACCTTAGTTTGCCAACTTTCAAAAATAAAAAGCGGGGACCTCTTTGCATCCTGGACAAGGAGCCACCTTCTCTTCCATGGGCTCTGTTAAACAGTTCTAAACTTCGGGTTCCCTCCACTTGTCCACTCGGGCTGAGTTCCTTAATTTCAAAGCCACGGAAGCCACCCCTGTCCTTGCGTAGCTGCTGCTGCTGCCCCAAGGCGTCCTCTGTGGACAGCTCCCACATTCCTAAGGCAGGGACGGGCCACAACAGTTGTGCAGGAGGATGGGAGTGGTAGTACACGGCTTGTGCAAGGCGATGTGAGGAGCGCTGCCCCTTGGCGCGCCCTCGTGCTGCTGCTCCGGAAGCCGTGCTGCTGCTCCACGGGCATGGTGGATTTAGGTGTACAGTAGAACCCCGGTATCCGCTGGGGATTGGTTCCAGGCCTTCCCGTGGATAATGAAAACCATGGATAAGAGAGAACGCCTGCCCACCCGCCCACCCCCCAAACTGCTGTTTCCTGACAGTGGCTTGCTTTATGACTGCTGTTTTGAGACAGTAGCTTGCTTTATGGCTGCTGAATTATTTATTTATTTTTCCTCTACCAACCGTGGATAACTGAATCAGTGGATATTGAATCAGTGGATACGGGCGGCGTACTGTATTATATTGTGACCAATCACAACATAAAGAAGGGGCATGAGCGTGAAATGTACTGAGGGGATTCTCATTCTCTCTCTCTCTCTCTCTCTCTCTCTCTCATCATCATCATCATCATCTGCTTCTCATGATAAGAGCCGGACCACCTCTTTTCCGAGGTGTTCTTCTGCCAGAGAGACCCACCGTTTTCCGGCCTGTCCCAGATGCTGGACGACGAGCAGCTCTTTTGGTTCAACTTCTCGGGGTCCTCCTGGCACCCGCGTCTCCCCGACTTCCGCCTGGAAATTCAGAACCAGACCTCCAGGGAGGACGTCCTAAAACTGGGTCATATCTGTGAGGCCACCCTGGAACTCCTCACCAACTTCTCCGAGGGATATATGCCGGAAGCCAAAGGTAGATTAAGGGCGCTTTTACACGACCTCTAAAATCCGCTGGCAACTTAAATTCAGGTCAGAGATCGTGGGGGTTTGTTGTGCTTCCTATGTTCCCACCCTTCCGCACTCCATTGCTCCTGTCTGCCATGAGGAGAGGGAGAAAAAAAGGGAGAAAAGAATACAGGCTCACCTCCGCTCACCTCCACCTGCTGTCAGAACAGCCCCTTAGGGATTCCAGGCTGTTAAAGGGGCAGCGGGGACAAAAAAAATCAAACAGAAGGCGAGGAGAGCCCGGCATCCACAGCTTTATAATCCACATCGGAATTTTTTTTTACCTCCGGAGACCAGGTACTTGTAAAATGCACTGGGGCGCGCTTAGGTGGGCGTGGTCGTACTTAATTTTTTTAAAAGTCCACAGCTGGTGGGAAAACAATTTTAAGCTCCGCATCTGGGAGCCCTTTGCCTTGGATTTTAGGGGTCATATAAAAGCAGCATATATGTACTGGCTCATCACCCCCCCCTTGCTTGAGGCGGGAAATTGCAGGAGATTTGGAAAGGCTGCTGCTTTTACCCCAATGGTGTCAAAGGGAGGTTGGCTCAACTCGGATGCAGCAAAGTCCCCTCCCCAAAAAAAGGTCACCCCAAGAACCCCAATGCCACAAACCCACTCACCAGCCTGGACCTGGTAGACCAAATATTTTCCAAGCAAAAAATATATTTTTAAGCGAGTGAGGTAAAAGGTCCCCCCCAAAACATGTGTGCTAGTCATGTGTGACTCTAGGGGCAGCATTCATATGCCAAAGAGCCAGTGTTGTGCATGGCTGAATGCATTTCTGCACACGGAGCACTGTTTTACCTTCCCGCTTTTTACGGCGGTACCTATTTATCTACTTGCAATTTTACAGGCTTTCGCACTGCTAGGTTGGCAGGAGCTGGGGTGGTGATCAGCGGGAGCTCGCTCCGCTGCGTGGCCCCCGGGATTCGAACCGCGACCGTTTTGGCGCTCTGGCCCGCTGAGCCACCACGACCTCACTTTTAAGCAAGTGGCCATCTCTTCTTATAAGGCATCCACTCGCCTTTCCATATAGAGACCTGCGTTCCTGCCATGTTGGCTGTTGTTTTTAATTGGGCAGTCACCTCGGAGGAATGGCAGGATAGAAATTAAAAAAAAAAACTAAGTAAGAATTTGAGTCCGATGGGCTCACAGCCCCACTCGGAAACCCCGAATGTCTCTCATTGTACAACTGAATGCAAGAGGTTTTGTTTTGCTTTGTTTTCTTAAAACTAATTGACTTGGTGGAAGAATTATCCGTTTATTACGGCGCCTGTGTTGTGGATCAGGATTGAAGGGGGGGGGCATGAGACGCATGCCCGACTGCAATAACGGTTGCCAGGGATTAGAATATAAATTTACTGTATTTATACCTTATTGTTTAATATAAAAGTTAAAATTCAAGTTAAAAGTATATACAAAAATGTTTTTTTAAAAATCTCTAAAATGGTATCACCATATGCATAATTAATTATACAGCCTACACAAAAAAACTGTATGTAAATAACTTAATACCTTGTATTTTTCAAACACTCCCTGCTCCCTCTTGATTGCTTATCCAGCTAATTCTTAGCTTTATAGCCATCTTCCCAAAACTGGCCACTTTTTTCAGTAATCTCTTTCCTCTTGTTTTCCAAAAGCTTCTGTAAACACCCTTCCTTATTTCTACCCCTCCAAGGAAAATATAATCGGTTTGATAAACCATTCCCTGATATGATTATATATTTTGCAGTCCAGTAGCACATGGCTCAGCGTCTCAATGGTTCCCTCACCACAAACACACAATCGACTCTTATAGGGAATATTATTATATCTTCCCAGTAATACTGCAGGGGGCAATAGGCCCATGCGTAATAGCATAAAGGCTCTTATACTCTAATCCTCTACGATTATGTGTTGCCCTTGAATATAGATATTTGGATATGACTGATTGCCATACTGCTTTTATTGTATTTTATTTGTATATAGATATAATGGCCATTGGCTATAATAAAAACTAATTTGATTTTTTTTAAAAAGAGCGGTTGCTGGGGGACTGAAATCAGCTTAGCGACTGAGGTGTGCTGTGAGTCCCCATCTGAGCCCCTGTGGCTTCCATTTTGGACTGTGCCTTGAGACATCCTTTCTGTCCGCAGGCATCCCTCAGGTGGAGGTATTCCCCCTCCAGCCCTTCCAGCTGGGACAGCCCATCACCCTGGTTTGCTCCGTGACCAACGTCTTCCCCCCGTCGGTGGCCGTCAGCTGGGAGCGCCAGGGGGACCCCGTCAGCCAGGGGGTCTCCACCACTCAGATCTACCCCCTCCAAGGGCTGGATTTCCAGATCTTCTCCTACTTGGACGTGACCCCGGAGGAGGGAGAGGTCTACAGCTGCACCGCCAAGACCCCTGGGGACAAATCTAGCGCTGCCGCCTTCTGGGGTGAGCCTCTGCCCTCCCACACACAAACCCCACACTCCCATCTCCTCCCCTCCCTGGAGGCCCCCAAGCCTCGGACTGACGCCTCCCAATCCACCCATCCTAAAATTATCTCCCCCCCCTTAGTTCCCCAGGATCCTGTGGACCCTCACCTTCTGGGCAACATCCTCTGTGCCGTGGCCTACGCCCTGGGGATATTCCTCACCATCCTCGGGATGATCTTCATCATCCTAACGCTCAAGACCAGGATTGCAGGTAGGCCAGGCTTCTCAGGTGTGTGTGTGTGGGGGGGGGGGTCAGTCTTGGAAGTACCCAGGCCTTAAAGCCCCGATGAGCTTCGCCAGTCTGTGTCAAACATTAAGGACTAGGGACTCTTTTACATGACCCCTAAGATCCGCTGGCCACTTAAATTTGGACCAGAGATCTCTGGGGTTTGCTCCTCCTCTTGTGTTCCCACCCCACCGCGCTCCCTTGCTCCTGTCTGCGTGAGGCGAGGGAGAAAAAAAGGGAGAAAAGAATGCAGGCTCACCTCCGCTCTGCCATGGGGAGCTGCCCCAGGAAGCATTCTAGTCTCTTAAAGGGGCGGGGGGCAAAAAACAACAACAAACAAACAGAAGGCGAGGACAGACCGGCACTCACTGCCTTGCAATCCGCATCAGAAATTTTTCACCTTTGGAGACCAGGTACTTGGAAAATGCGCTGGGACGTGCTTAGGTGGGCGTGGCCGTACTTAATTTGTTTTAAAGTCCAGAGCTGGTGGGAAAACAATTTTAAGCTCCGCATCTGGGAGCCCTTCGCCTCGGATTTTAGGGGTTGTGTAAAAGTGCCCTAGGAGCTTGCTGAATCTGTAGGGAAAGGGTCCTAGAGGCCCTGCTTTGCACGCCGATCAGTCAAGACCTGGCCCTCGGTGGTCCGAATACCCTCTCACCCTGAGAGCTAATGCCAAAGCACATCTTGGGGTGGGGGGCAGCGGCGGCATGGGTTCTCAGGCCGAGGGTGCCAGGCTGAGGAGCCCCCATGAGGGGCTTTGGAGGTCCAGCTCGACATCTTGAAGTTGGCCCACGAGGTGTAAAAGGGAGAGAGCTTGCGACGTGCCGTATTTTTTCTGTGTGTACAACGCTCCCCCCCCAAAAAAAATCATGACACTAACAATTAAGGAGGGCGGTTGTGTACACAGAAGTCAGCTTTTGCCGAGGGGTGGGGGAGAAGCCACACTGACCTTGCTGTTTCCCTTCCTTTCCAGCAGCTCCTTCCCATCAGTTTGGGTTCTCCTACAGAGAGAGAGAGAGAGAGAGAGAGAGAGAGAGAGAGAGAGAGAGAGAGAGAGAGAGAGAGAGAGAGAGAGAGAGAGAGAGAGAGAGAGAGAGAGAGAGAGAGAGAGAGACATACGCACATACACCCCCCACTTTTTCTCCTTTCCAGAAATCCCAGCCAGCTTTTTGCAGCAATTGTCGGGAAAGGCACTTCTTAATGGGCTGCTCACCCCCCCCACACACACACACTGAAAAGACAATGACAACAACAAAACAAACAAAGCAGAGAGGTCTTTTGAAAAGGCAGAGGGCAAAAGGAAAGGAGAAACTGTGTGTGTGCCAGGACCCTGCCTGTTACAGAACCTGACTCTGAGGGGTTAAATGGTGAAGAGCTGCTGGAGGCGCCTTGCAGCTCAAGTCAGCAGGCAGCTGGGTCTGATGACTCAGCTGAAAACATATCTTCTCCCCCTAGAAGGGCCATGAGCAGGATTCTGCAAAGACGTGCTACCAGGAGGGCTAGGGAAAAGGTCTTTGATGCTAGATGGGGAATCAGGTCGGGAAGCCCTGAGTACTAGCAGAAGCCTTTCCAGAAGTAAGGGTGTGTTCCCTGTTTTGGGATAAAGCTGGCAAGCTTACCTTGAGCTCTCCGTGGGAGCAACGCATCATTTGAACTTGCAACCACGTTCCTGTCTGTGACCTTGGCTCTGTTTCCTGACTTCGGACCGGCTTCCTGGACAACGACTTGATCTGTTCCCTTGGGTTTGGCATCTGGTTTCCGTGAGATATTCTGGTTTTGACTTGGACTGGTAATTGCTGGGAGTTGGATTCTGTTATTTATCTGGCACTTGATTGTTAGCAAAGGACTTGAACTTGCCTGGCTTTCCACTAAAGATCTTGGGAAATAACTGAACCCTGTTTGTGTGTGTGCTCTGTGTACGGGGCTTGACAGTGTGTGTGTGTGTGTGTGTGTGTGTGTGTGTGTGTGTGAGGACCCAAACTGGAAGGGAAACTAGAGTAGCTCAAGATCACAAGCATCTGTTTGGATTCTACACACACACACACACACACACACACACACACACACACACACACACACACACACTTCCCTTCGTTTCTGTCAGGATTTGTTCATTTTGTTAATTTGGGGTTCAAAAAGTAGGTGGGGGTGTCTTGTACATGGAGGCATCTTGAAGACAGAAAAATACAGTACACAGAGAGAGAGAGAGAGAGAGAGAGCATACGTGTTTCTGAGCGTACGTAGTGAGGGCATACGTGATGATGATGAGGGCTCATGAAATGTAATAGACGGGCCTTCTCTGCTGGTCTCTCTCCCCCAAACCAAAACCCCTCGGCTTGGAGGGCAACAGGATTCATGTCGTCTCAGAGCAGAGGTTGGTAAAGAGAGGGGGGCCACCCCAACACACTTATATTTACAAGTCTTTCTTTCTTTCATTCTTTCTTTCTTTCTTTCTTTCTTTCTTTTTTTTCAGACTGAACTTGTCAGCCACCACAAGGGATACAGTCGCTGCCGCCACCACCACCCAGTAAGATGCGCCACCCCTTCTATATGTCAGCCCAGCCAGAAGCACCGTCCTGGATGGCAGAATTCCCAGTTGTGTGCTGGCGCGAGGGAGGAGTATTCCCTTGTCCCACCGCTGGGAGCCATGGGCAATATCTCCCTTGGTGTTCCTGCCACTGCCTCCATGCCCTCTTGGCCCAGCGTCCCGGCCCCACCTCCCCCCCCCAAAAAAAACCATTTTTAAAAAAAATCAGGGAAGAAACTTAGAGGGAAGAGAGAGAACCCCCCCCCTCCAATCACCTGCTCAATGTCTACATCCTGTTACTTGCTGGTGCCCCAATCAATTTTTCTCATATGCAAAGCAAAGCAAAGGCAAAGTGTTCTGCTTATATACCGCCCCATACCACTACAAGTAAAAGTGTTCTGCTTATATACCGCCCCATACCACTACAAGTAGTCTCTGGGCGGTTTACAATTTTTAATTACAGTGTGCAGGCTACACATTTCCCCCCCCCCCCAGCAAGCTAGGTACTCATTTTACCGACCTCGGAAGGATGGAAGGCTGAGTGAACCTTGAGCCTGCTACCGGGGATTGAACCCCAGGTCATGAGCACAGTTTTACTTGCAGTACAGGCATTTAACCAAGTAGTCTCTGGGTATTTTTTTACACTTTTAATTATGCAGGCTACACATCGCCCCCCAGCAAGCTGGGTACTCATTTTACCGACCTTGGAAGGATGGAAGGCTGAGTCAACCTTGAGCCGGCTACCAGGGATTGAACCCCAGGTCATGAGCACAGTTTTACTTGCAGTACAGGCATTTAACTAAGTAGTCTCTGGGTATTTTTTTACACTTTTAATTATGCAGGCTACACATCCCCCCCCAGCAAGCTGGGTACTCATTTTACCGACCTTGGAAGGATGGAAGGCTGAGTCAACCTTGAGCCGGCTACCAGGGATTGAACCCCGGGCCGTGAGCACCGTTTTAGCTGCAGGACAGGCATTTTTAACCATTGTACCACGAGGCCTATTTTGGGGAGGGGGCAGGGGGGAGGACCTTGATGCCCTGAACACATCCAATCTCTCAGCTGATTTCCGAAGCTAAGCAGGGCCAGGCCTGGTTAGTCCTTGGATGGGCGACCACCAGGGAATACCAGGTGCTGTCGGCACCTGGATTAGGAACTGGCAAACCACTCCAGTATTCCTGCCAAGAAAAACTCCATGGACATGGGGGGTCACAAAGAGTTCCAAGTGGTACTCAGATTTGGCTGCGCTTCATGCCCTGATGCTGTGGGGCCAGGTATTGGGGGAAGGGAAACCTCCCCAGATGCCACTGACTTAAACAGCAGGAGGTGAATTTCTCCACTTCACGTGTTCCTGTTCAGGCCACGGCGGGGGGAGGGGGGAAGAATGGTGTGTGGGGGGGTTGAGGATCAATCCCAAATTTTGAGCGAAAGGAAATGGGGTTCAGGATTGGATCCCTGGCTGGCTGTTTCCCCCAGGGTGAAAAATGCCTGAGTGGCTTCCACCCTCCCCCTCCCACCCCACCCCGATTTCAGATGGGATTCTACCCCCTCTCCCCGTGCTGCAGTAGATCTCCCCATGATCCTCTATTCAGGGGCCAAGATGATTTCCCGGAATCTGCCACCGCCAGGCGTGAACCAAGGGTGTCCCTCTGCCCATGTCCAGAGTTCTTCCTTTCCCCGCACCCACCCCCGCCACATGGAGGATTGGGGGGGTCACTCCAGCAGACTGTATTTTTCCAGCCCCCTATGGAACTTCCTGAATGGGTCCTTCTTTTGCCGCTGACCCCTCTGTCTTTTTTTTTTTTTTGAAAGGAAGCTGCTTGAAGGCCAAATTAAAAATATATATACAGGGGTACCTTGTATAAAGGAATTAATTCGTTCCCAATGAAATTATGTCAAGCAAATTTTCCTTGATACAAATTTCCCATAGGAATGCATGGAAAACGGAGTGATCCCATTTTTATGTTGTACGGATTCTCCCCATAGGCGATTCTGTTAAGCAAATTTCCCCTATCTCCGGATTTTTTTACGTTGTACAGATTTTGTTATACAAACTGTTTGTTATACGAGGGTCCACTGGAATTGGAACTGTCGCAATTCATAGGCGATTCTGTTAAGTAAATTTCCCCTCTATCTCCGGAATTTTTTACGTTGTACAGATTTTATGTTATACAAGCTGTTTGTTATACCAGGGTCCACTGGATATGCTTAGCCATTTAAAGGGAGGGAAGTGGGCGATGGTGAGGGAAGGGGAGGTTTTTTTATTGCAGTGTTTCCCGGAAGGCACACCTGAGGAGAAAAGCGATGCCAAGCCGGTGGACGGAGAAGCAACAGGCAGGCGGCGGAAAGATGGGGCCTGATCCTGGTGGCCGTTTCGCCCCCCCCCCTCCCCAAAAAGATGAAATCTTTCTTGTGCCTTGAATTGTGGTGTTATTTTCATTCCTGTCTTGCGAAGGCGTCTTCCCTCACGCCAGCAGGTGCACCATGAAGTTTGTTCTCGGGTTTTTGGTGCTTTTGAGATGGAAAAATAAAATAAAAAGTGGAACGTTTGTTTTGCTTCCTTCTCTGGCTTTCGCTGTGAAGAAAGGGCTCCCCGGTATGGTGCCAACCTTTCTTCTCTGGCCTTGCTCCTGTGCTTTTAAAAATCAGTGGTTCTCAACCTATGGGGTCCCCAGATGTTCCTGGACTGCAACTCCCAGAAGTCGTCATCACTGGCTGAGCTGGCCAGGATTTCTGGGAGTTGCAGTCCAGGAACATCTGGGGACCCCATAGGTTGAGAACCACTGTTTTAAATCAACCCACACAGCCTGCAAGTTTTTTCTTTAAGTAAAAAGGCACAGATGTGGAGTGTGAGAGAAAACTCTCCCTGTCAGATGTCTGCCTGTTTTGCAAGGGCCAAAATCCCAGACGGAGAGCAATGCAATGCAGTCTTTCCCACTTCTCACGGACCTGTAGGCTGAGGTGTGTGGGGGTGTCATTCCCCCCCCCCCTTTGCAGGCTCAGTCTTTCTGGGTCAACTGCCTGAGGCCACTGGTTGGTTGCAGAACGATGGGTGTTGTAGTTTCCACAGAGGAGGAGGAGGAGTAAGATAGAATGGTAAACCACACTGGGCCGAAGGCAAGGGCACTTGGGAGGGGGCTTTAGGAGTAAAGCTGACGGCAGGGGGAAATGATTTCTGGGGGAGGTGGTATCTCTGGGCATTTTAATGCAAGAAGGGGGCAGTTAGTAGCAGCAAGCTTCTGACATATGGTTGGTACACTTTGGGAGTGCCTTTATAATTTTCATTTTTAAAAAAACACAAACTATAGATAATTGTTTTTCTCACCCCCATAAAATAATAATAATAATAATAATAATAATAATAATAATAATAATAATAATAATAATAATAATAATAATAATAATAATAATAATAATAATGATGATGATGATGATGATGATGATGATGATGGTGGTGGTGGTGGTGGTGGTGATGAAGAAGAAGAAGAAGAAGAAGAAGAAGAAGAAGAAGAAGAAGAAGAAGAACTGGTGGGATCATAATCCTGAAAAAGTGACTGAAAATGAGCATGCAAAATTACTTTGGGACTTCCGAATACAGACAGACATGGTTTTGGAGCATAATACACCAGATATTGTGATTGCGGAGAAGAAAAAAGTGTGGATCATTGATGTTGCTATACCAGGAGATAGTAGAGTCACTGAGAAACAACTTGAAAAAATTACCCGATATCAGGATCTGAAAATTGAACTTCAGAGACTCTGGCATAAACCGGTACAGGTGGTCCCAGTGGTAATCGGTGCCTAAAGAGCTGAGCAGGTATTTAGAAGAAATTGGAGTTGACAAAAGTCACCCTCGGTCATCTGCAGAAAGCCACCTTACTGGGATCTGCTTGCATAATTCGCTGATACATCACATAGTCCTAAACGCTTGGGAAGCGTTCGACTTGTACAAAACCCAGCGTAGTTAGCTGTGTGATAATTTAACAACAACAACAACAACAACAACAACAACAACAACAACAACAACAGTGTTCGGCTACTGATTTGTAATACAAAATACAGCATAGTTATCTTGTCTGCTGTGTGATAATTTGATAATAATAATAATAATAATAATAATAATAATAATAATAATAATAATAATAATAATAATAATAATAATAATAATAATGGACATTATGTTAACACTATATTGGTGGGGTGGCCACCAGCCCTGCCATTAATGCCTGCCTACTCTTCCACCACTCTTGGGGGGGGGGGCTGAAAAGCCTAAGAAAATGAGACATGGATTTGGGGAAATTTTTCTTTTTAAGTCTATAAATGCACTCCCTTCCCCCCAAGTTTTATCTGAGTCTGGAAGGAAGTCTTGGCGGGGAGATCAGACTTGCTGTTGGAGTTGGAGTTGGAGGTGGGTGGTGGGTGGTGGGGAAGGACCCTCATTCTGGGAAAAGTTCGGGGGGGGGGGGCGCGGGAAAAGAGGAAGACCCGAAAGCGTGTGAGATGGATCCGCTCCCGAAAAGAAACCCCGGGCTTCCTTCCGTCTGCAAGCCGACGAGGCAGGCAGGCAGGCAGGCAGGGCGCGCCCCAAGTCGGAGGGCGCCCAGAACACCACACCACACTCTCTGGTCCCAAGGGGGTAGGGATTCTGGGCTTTGTAGTCCCTGGCTTTTTTTGATTTATTTTGTGTTTTTCTGACCCCCTCCTCCTCCTCCTCCCTTGGTCCCTTCCCCCCCTCCCCGCTGACTTTCCCCCCTCCTGAAGCTCCTGGGCGGGACCGCTTCACCCGGCGACTGATGACGCGCGCCCCGATCTCCCTCCTCATTGGCTCCTGGCGGGACAAGAGGGGATTTTTTTGGACGGGGGGGGGCTAAGAAAGCTGGACTTCTCTAAAAGAGAGAGAAAGAGAGAGAGAGAGAGAGAGAGAGAGAGAGAGGCGTCCTTTCTGATCGTCCCCTGCCCCCCCCCATTCATAGGTAGCCTCCGAGAAGGCTCCCTGCCCTCTCCCCACCCCCACCCCCACCCAATTGGAAAAAGTGGTCCCAGGCAGCGTCCATAGGCGGGTGGATCCGGAAAGCCGCCGGATCCTTGAGCCCGGAGGGAGTGATCCTCCTCTGCTTCCTCCCGAGAAGACCCGTCGAGCAACTCCCCCCCCCCCTCCCCCAGAATCATCCTCCTCGTCGGAGTTGGCGACGGGAGGGCGGCAGGATGAGACCCCCGTGGGCGCTGGGCTGCTGGGCGCTGGCGCTGAGCTCCCTGCAAGCAGGTGAGAAAAGTAGATTTTTTTTTCCGGGGGGGGGGGGGGGAAGAGAGATTGCGGATCCGTGGGGGTGGGAGGTGGGGAGGGGTCTCGGTGCCTCCTCTCGTGGCCTCTCTCCGGTCGTTCCTCTGGGTTAAAGTCGTAACGGCGGGAAAGTAACTCGGGCGCGTTCCTTCCGAGCCCCGGTGGTGCCAGCTGCCTTCGGAATGGGAGGGGCTGGGGGTCCCTCGGATGGATAGCCCAGAGGTAGCGGGGAAGGGAAGGGAAAAGATGGGGGGGGTGTGTCCCTCGACGTCCTTCCAGGAAGGAAGGAAGGAAGGAGTCCGAATAGGGGCTCTGCAGCTGCAACACGTCCGGCCGACCCTTCCTCCGGGCAGTGCCATTGGGAGTTACTACCCTGCGAGGTCGGCGAGCCCCACAAAGGTCCCAATCCCACCCACCCCCCACCCAGGAAGGGCCCTATCCCGCTGGGGTTGCTCCAGAGGAGCAGACCCGCACACCGACGGCCTTCCTGGCTTTTACGCGTCCCCTTAAACGCCCCGCGCGGGCCGGCGGAACTCTCCGCCACAAGGCAAGACACCTCCTGGATGACTTGGCTTTAAGTTTTACGGGTTGGGAAGCAGCGCTTCCTCACGAACTACTAGGTGGAAGCTGACGACCTTGCCTGGAGAGGTTGGAGAGGGGGGGGGAGGAGGAGGAGGGAATCTGGAGGAAGAACTGTTTCCCCAGGACCCCCCCCCCACACCTCCTCCGCTCGGCCTGGTGGGATGAGGGGTGGCCTGGGTCTGAGCCCGTCAGCCGGTGACACATGGGTCGCGGGAGCGCCTCTGACCATGTGCAGAGCGCCCTCCCTTAAGCTTTTAGAGAGCTATAGGCTGCCCCTGAGAACGGCGGTTGTGGGGGGTGGGGGTGGGGGGGGGACAGAGAGAGCTACGAGCTTTCGGGGATATATATCCGCGAAGATTGGGTTTCCGTTTAAAACAAGAAATAACTTTGGTAAACAAATATAAATAATAAATGCATGGCCCAGTGGGGCAGGGGTGCTGGGGGAGGCGAGGGGAAAAGGAGGCTAAGCTTTTGATTTTGGGGGGGGGGGAGGGAGAGGGACGAGGCGCAGGGAAAATCCTCTTAGGCCAGGGGTGTCTGTCCAAACTTTTTGCAAGGAGGTGCCAGATTTGGTGAGGTGAAAATGTGAGGGAGCCCACCATTCAGCCACATTTGGCCCCCGGGCCGGACTTTGGAGAAGCCTCTATATTCTATAACATGCAAGGAGGTGTGGAGGGGGGGGACACACGCTGCAGCAGAGGAAGGGGGGGCGGGTAGGCTGGGCAGGTGGCTGGGGGGTGATGGACGGAGGCAGGGAGGGCAGGCCAACCGTAAAACTGCAAGCGGACGCCTCCATCCGATATGGTGAAGGTGGGGATACATGACAGGCTGAGCTGGTGGGGAGAAGAGGCGCGGGCCACTCGAAATTTGAAAATGGGCTGTATTTGGCCCCCCGGGGCCTGACTTTTGGACATGCGGGAAAAGGTCTCCCTGGCCCAACAGGGATTTGAAGCCAGGTTCCCTCGAAGTGGTCTTTAAGGAGTGGCTTTACCAGTTCTTGACCCGGGTCCCTTCCGGAGTCTTCAGTGGTCCTGCAATGGAGGGTGAAGAACGAGTAGAACCACCCCTTCCATATCTCTAAGGGTATAGATCACCAGCTACAGTGCCCTGGACCCCACTGGAGGGAAGGCGGCGGGGGGGGGGGGAGAGAGGAACAGACAGATGTTAATGGGAGACGTCGCAGGCTATGGCCAGTGCTGGCACTTGGTGGGTCTCCAAGGGGAAGGCGTGACAGAAATAGGCGCTGCAGCCAAGAGGGGGGGGCTGCATTATTTGCACCAAAGGCATTGACCCACTTCCGCGCCCCCCCCATTTTCCCTGCTGACAGGTGGCTTCGTCCTGCACTTGGAGACGGACTGCCCCCTCTCGGCGTCCGGCCAGGTCCTTTGGGCCAACTGGACCCTGTCCTTCAACAAGATCCCCTTCGTCTGCTACGACCACGGCCTCCAGCAGTTCCAGCCGTGCGGCCTGGGGGCTTTCTTTCCCTGGAACTACACCTCCGTCCCCATCGCCAACAGGCTCGACCAAGAGTTCCCGGAGCATGGGCAGAAGGCTGTCGAAGCCTGCCAGGGTCAGATCCTGCCCCTGTGGGCCCGCACGGGAGAGAGGCGCAGTGAGTTTAAAAAGGGGACGTGGGCTCTCTGGCCTGAGGCGGATAGGTTGGTGGCTCTGTCTTTTCCCAGTGGCTCCCGGAAGAGGGGGGATCCCCCAAGGGCATCTAGACTAACCCCACCAGCACCACCAGCACCCTCTGCCCTCTCCAGGACGGAGAACTGGTGTTTTCCCATTTCACCAAGATCTCCCACTTTGGCACTGGACCCCCTGCTAAGAAAGGGGCTTTATAGACAAAACGAAGGAAGCCTGTTCAGTTTTCCGTGGAAGGTGCTCGCCTATACCCTACCGTATTTTCCGGTATAGAAGACACCCCCCATGTGTAAGACCCCCCCCCATTTTTTCCAACCCCAAATTGGAGTCTCACAACTGTGTGGCTATCCCCTTGCCTTTCTTCCGTGTATAAGACGGCCCTCCATTTACAGTCTAACCATTTGAGACTAAAACACAGTCTTCTACACAGGGAGTCTGGGATTCCCAGACAGGACATAAGAAGAGCCATCATGCTGGATCAGGCCAAGAAGGGCCCATCTAAGTCCAGCTTCCTGTATCTCACTGTGGCCCCACCAGATGCCTCTGGAAGCGCACGAGACTAGATCTCTGTCTCCTGATACCACTCCCCTCCATCTGGCCCTTGAAGTACCCCGGTGTTAAGCCTGCAGATTCCACATCTCCATCGTGGTTTGTCACCTTAGAGTACATAGTAGATAAGCGGGGTATAAATACAAGAAATAAATAAATAAATAAATGGACTTTTTCTCCAGGAATCTGTCCAATCCCCTTTTGAAGGCATCCAGGCCAGATGCCATCACCCCATCCCTGTGGCAGCGAGTTCCACAGACTAACAACGGTCTGGGTTAATAAATATTTTCTTTTGTCTGTTCTCACTCTCCCAGCCCTCAGTGTGAGTGGATGTCCCCTAGTTCTGGTATTTTGGGAGAGGGAGAAGAGCTTCCCTCTATCCACTTTACTCATGCCCTGCATTATTTTGTACGTCTCAATCATATTCCCCCCTCAGGCGCCTTTTTTTCCAGACTAAAGAGCCCCAAATGTTTTAGCCTTTCCTCATAAATGCTGGAGGGTGTGAAGGGCAAGTGAGAGCACGCACTGCAATTGGGGGGGGGGAGAGATAGACACAGCTTCAGGACTCCCCCAGAGCGGAGGTTCATCCTGGCACCCCCCCCCCTGTTTTCCCTCCTTCTCTCCTCTTCCTCCCAGCACCCCCCAAGGTCCACATTTTCCCGGTCACGCCTCGGAACACCCCAGCACCCATCATGCTGGCCTGCGTGGCGTGGGGCTTCTACCCGAGTGAGGTCAACATTTCCTGGTGGTGGAACGGAGCCCGAGTGAGAGGGGATCTGGGACCCCCAAAACTTTCCAGCAACGGTGACTGGACTTACCAGGTACGGCTGACGCTGCCGGTCAACCCCGAGAAAGGAGGCGTCTACACTTGCAGAGTCTCTCACGTCAGCCTGCCAGAGGCCCTCACCGAGGACTGGGGTGAGTGAAGGCGAGTTGAACTGTTGGGATATTTGATTTTCTGATCCAATGCCTTTGCTCGGAGGTAGAGGCACAGAGATTGGCAGGGAGGAACAGTTTCAAGTTTCCCCGATAGCCCGCCCTTTCCTTTTTCTCATTCACTGGCACATACAACCTCGGTGACGCGCTCTCAGGCAGTTGCATGAGAAAGAATAAAAAACGTTTCGTTGCTTACTATTGCGAACAGATCAACAGCAAACAGGTTCGGCGACAGACAAAAGAGAGGCCACAAAAAGCGCCTCGCAGAGAGGCGGGGCTCTCTTTGAACTCAAAGGTGGGAAGGGATGATTGGCTGGCGCCGGATAGATTGACACTCACCCCAGCCTAGCAAGGTCCCCTCCTAGCCACGCCTGTGAGAGGCAGCATGCGAGGTTGTTAAAACTCCCCACAGGGTATGCCGAGGCACACTCCCTTCGCACCCGGCCCCAAATACTTGCAGATCCCCCCACATCTGAAACGTGAACCATTGGTGCAGGCAGGTATTTCAGAGGAAAATGGGCTCCCTGCCTAGGACCCCACGGGGATGACCAAGGCGGAACAAGAGGAGGGGGAGGCAGGGTATAATTGAAGCACACCTGTGCCCAACACGGCCGTTGCCCCATGACTTGGAGGGATGTGGACCCCTCCCTTTCTCACTGCCTGCCCCTCCCTCGCCACCCTTCCCCCCTCCCCCCCACTTATGCAGCACCAGGCCTGCCGCTGGACCTCAGGGTCAAAGTCGGGGCCGCCGGAGCAGTGCTGGGCATCGGCCTCGTGTTCTTCGTAGCCGCCTGCGTGGTGTGGAAGCAGCAGAAGGGAGCCGGAGGTAAGGGCAAGCAGGAGAGCAGCGCTCGGTGGTGCCTGGAGGCTGACACCCTTGCCCCGGGCATCACATGGGTGGGTTTCCCATGGCTTTCATTAAGCGGAGGAAATAAAAATGGAGGTGGGGTGGTATGTGAGGGCATCCCCCTAATTTATGCTGGGGGGGTTGCACTCTGCTGTTCCCCAAATGCACCTTATTATTTTCTCTTGCCAGGTTATGTTCGCCTTGAGGGTAACAACTACCCAGAAGGTAAGACCCAGGCGCCCGTCTCTCCTGTAACGGGTGAAAAATGCCCCAAATCTCTGCCTCCCCCCCTCCAAGAAACCTCCCACACCCCAAACACCGTCCCAATGGAGATGTGTCTGTGAAGATTCTCAGTCATCCGAGTGAGGTTATCTGGATGTTGAGTCATGGCAACTGGACTCCTTTTCCTTGAGAGGGAGAAACATTTCACTGCTCATCCAAATAGCTTCCACAGTTTGAAGAACACTAGTTGCTAGTCTTCCATTTTATAGCTCACTTTGACCTCTTGTCACCCTGGTCTGAAAGAGGCGGGTAAAATGAACAATGGCCTGGATAGGCTCCTTAGGTGGACAACAGTCTCAGCTCAGCCATCAGGAGCAAGGGAGCTGGGACTCTGTGTGCTGGTGGGTGGGTGGGTCTAGATGACCTTTCCAGCTCCCCTTCGGGCTCTACAAATCTGTGGAACCTCTGCCGGGATAAACAACAATGGGAGCAAACCCGTCATGTTCAGCAGGGATTTACTCTCATGTAAGTGGCCCAAGAATTTCCAGGGCTTTGGTTCTGGAAATCCACTATGCAAAATGGGCATCCTACAATCATGAGGTTTGGAAGGGGCCTCTAAAGCCATTGAGTCTTGGGCAGTGTCAAAAGAGATAGCTGTTGTGAGTTTTTTTCGGGCTTTTTGGCCGTGTTCTGGAAGTTTTCCTTCCTGCCGTTTCGTCAGACTCTGTGGCCAGCATCTTCAGAGGGCAAGGAACTCAGGGAACTAGGAGTTCTCTCTGTGTTCTGGGGTATGGAGTGAGCGAGACTGTGGGATTTCTATAGTTGTGGGAAAGGGGGAACTTGTTCTATTCAGTAGAATACAATTCCCCCCCCCCCACAAACTCATTCTCTACCCCAGAGCACAGAGAGAACTCCTAGTTCCCTGAGCTCCTTGCCCTCTGAAGATGCCGGCCGCAGGGACTGGTGAAACGTCAGGAAGAAAAGCCAAACAGCCCAAAAAACCCACAACAGTTATAAGATCCCACCTGTGAAAACCTTTGATAATCCATAGCAAAGGAGAGCTGCCAAGTGGCTGCCCAGTTTTCCCTTGAAGGCCTCCAGCGTTGGTGCGCTCACCACCTCCCAAGGCGATGGGTTCTGTGGTCGCGCTCCTCTAACAGTCAAAGAAGTTTTCCCTGAATTTCAAACTGGACCCAAGGGCAGATTTCCTTAACAGCAAATAGGTAGAGAGCCCTTGTGTGATTAATCCTGTGCCTTTACACACCTCGTGAGGAGCAGCCTTTGGGGCTGATGGGAGCCAGGCCGGCCGTGCACACAGCCAGGAAGGGCCAAATCTTAGAAGCTCCCGGCGTAAGCTCAAGCCCCACAGCCCACCTGGTGACGTAGGGCACGAGGATTGGTCATTAATTGGCATCCACACCCCAGACCATGCTAGTTCAAAGCCTGCCTCCAGCACCCGCCCACAAGATCGGCTGCCATCCCACCATGGCACACTCAATCCCCATTAGATCTCCAGGTCTGTATGGCAGCAGGTCGGGGGTGGTGGTGGTAGGGCAGATCCAGGCATGGCTTCTCCCATCAGGACATCCCTGGGCGTGGAGGTTGTCCCAGCAGGTAGGAGGGAACCCCTCTTCCCTGAGACACCAAGACCCCTGTCCCTCCCTCCCTCCCTCCCTCGGTTAACCCCCTCTCCCTTCTCTTCCCAGTTCGCTGAGCTGCCGTTCCTGTTCCTCCTCCTCCTCCTGGCCGGAGCCTCACCTGGGGCCCCTCCTTGCCCACCCTGGTGGTCCAGGCACTCATGCTACCTTCTTCAGTCTCTGACCTGTCGGAAGCCCACCAACTCACGGAGCTCAATGCGGGGATGTCGCAACATTTTGGTGTCTGTGTGGCCAAGCCAGGACACAGCTGCCTCCTCCGTTCATGACCCGAGACCTCTCCCCCGTGGCAGCGTTGCCACGAGGGAGAGGGTGGAAGGACCCACGTTCTGATCCACCTGATCACCCTCTTCCCCTGCACCATGGGGTCATAGCCTTCTTTTCTCCCATCATCAATCAATTCCTTCCTTCCTTCCATCCATCCATCGTCAGCTCCTTCCTTCCATCATCAGTTCCTTCCTTCCTTCTTTCCTTGCTTCATCATCCACTTTCCTTCCTTCTACCATCAGCTCCTTCCTTCTTTCATCATCTGCTCTTTCCTTCCACCTTTCTATCAGCTCCTTCCTTCCTTCCATCATCAGCTTCTTCCTTCCTTCCTTCTTTCCTTCCATCCATCCATCAGCTCCTTCCTTCTTCCATCATCAGCTCCTTCTTTCCTTTCCTCCCATCATCAATCTCTTCCTTCCATCCATCCACTTCCTTCCTTCCTCCCATCATCAGCTTCTTCCTTCATCAGCATTCTTCCTTCCATCAATCCATCATCTCCCTTCCTTCCTTCCTTCCATCATCAACTTCTTCCTTCCTTCCTCTCAGAGTCTACTTTTCAATCCTCTTGAAGTCCTTCATGCTAAGGATCTGTGTTGCTCCAACCAGAGGCATTAAGTCCCTGTGGCACTTGATCCAAATAAACGGAAATGACGGGGCAAGTGGTGTGAGTCCTTTCTCGCGAAAAAGGCTCTGGTTTTGTTCAGTGTTGTGTTGTGTCCCCGTTGAGAGAGCCTTGCCTGCATGAGCCATGACGGTGGGGTTAATGACACAGCAAATCAACCGCAGGCACCTCGCACAAGGCGATCTGGGCCCATTTTGGGGGGGGGGGAGAGAAAGGCAGGGTACAAACACAATCCGTTCAGAGCAAATGGACGCGGCACTGCACACTCCAACGTTTCTTTCGTTTTATGTTTTATCATTTGTTAAAATAGAATTATTATTATTTCCCATCCTTAAGAGAGCCTGAAAGCCAGGCCTGGAGGAGACTGGGGTGTGTGTGCTTTTTCTCCCGCCTTGTGGAGACTTGGAACATGTTTGGGAAATCGGAATCGACAGCTACAAAAATCGGGCTGTTTAAAGAAAAAACCCCTCCCAACCGAAAAGGGGCAGCCCCCCTCCCCCAGGGTGACCTAGTGCAGGCATGTCCAAACTTCGGTCCTCCAGATATTTTGGGCCACAACTCCCAGGATTCTAAGATTAGATGGCCAATGGCAAAGGACTGTGGGAGTTGTGGTCCAAAACATCTGGAGGGCCGAAGTTTGGACATGCCTCACCTAGTGCCTGGCACTGGTTGAGAAATATCTCTGTTATCAAAGGAAAAAATTAAAGGAGGGCTCCTGAGACACACACACACACACACACACACACAAAAGGGTGAACACAATGTCAAAGACGGATGCATCAAAACCCCATTGGCAAAACGGGCCCCCACATACTGACAGCCTCTTGTGAGCAAAGATGGGAAGGGATGGAGGGACATCTAAGATTCTTCTCCCCCCCCCCCGCCCCAGTAAAAAAACACCAAGTTTAGCACGGAAGGCAGGCCATCTCGAGAGGAGGCACAGACTGGAGGGGGGGGGGTCCCGACTGAGTCCAGAGATACACCTCCTCATTGCTGCTCCCCCTACCCTCGGCTGCTGCTTTCCAAAAAAAAAAAACCCCACCCTTTTCCTCCACTGCCCCACCCCCCTGGCTTCCTTGTTCCAGGAAGGAAGTAGTACTCTCCGTCCCCCCTGCCCCCCCCCAGACACAGGCACCTTAAGAGAGTCAGCACTTTATTACGCCCTTCCCTGGATGTACGAACGAACGAGGATCCTAAATCGGGTGGTGGTTTCAATCTAACCGAGAGAAGGCAGCCACTCAGACCCCTTCACTCACTCACACACACACACACACACACACACACACACACAGTTGTGGCCCCCCCCAAGTCCACGAAAGCCCAAGCCACGTGAAACAGCTTTGTCTTGAAAGTACCGCCAGACAGCCCATATTTTTTATATTATGTGCTCCAATATGGCTGCCTCCCCCCCCCCCCCTTAAGAAGTTTTTCCTCGAGGTGCTTCTCTGCTCTGCTTTGGACCTCCCGACGCAGCCCCACACCAAGCAGTTTTGAGTTGCAGGACACGGAGGAAAAGTTACCTTTGGGGGAGGGTGGTTTTTCAAGGGTTATGGAGTTGAAGCACTGAATGGGTTATTTGCCTCTTTCTTTGTAATCATTTGTTCCTTCTGTGTTTTCTCGCTCTCTCTCACTCTCTGGGGTGTGTTTGCTCCTTAAAAAGAACATATTCTGCACAAAGTGTGGACACCTTAATGCAGGTGATGGTGGCAAAGAAACCTGCCTTCCCTGGAAGCAAGGAATCTTCAAAAACATTCAAATTCCTCCTCAAGCTACGACGAGGAATCTCGCCCGCGTTCTCTGCGTCCCAAAGGTCTTAATCTAACCCGAGGCTCACTGCTGAGGCTGGGGCGCCCAGGAGAAGACGCCAAGGCCAGCGTCCCTTTCGGAGAAGGGGGTATGGGCCTCTTTCCCATCCCACCCACACCCACAAAAGAGACGGAACGGACGGACAGAGAGACTCCAGACACAGCTTTTTCAAAGACGAGACCCCCTCCCGAAAGAAAAAAAAAGTTTCTGTGGCAAATTCATTTCCACAAAATATAAGACAGCTGTAAAAAGGCCAGGAATTAAATTCTCCCCTGCAGTAGCAGCGCCCCACCTCACCCCACCCGGCCCCTCCAACCCTACCTGGCCACCTCCCCAAATCCCTCCATGGGGGCAAAAAGCAGCGTGGGCAGCAAGCACCAGTCCCTGGAGGTGGGGGGTATGGGGGTGTGGGAGGCCGGAGTGGCAAAGCAGAAAGGGTCCTGCCCTCCCAAAGGGGCACAAGGTGTCTTGAGGGGGTGGGACGGTGCCAGATGTGGGGGGGGGGAGCAAGGGGGCAGCAGCAGCAGCAACAGCAGCAGCCATGCAAGCTTCATCCAGCACGGCCCTCCTTCCCCCACCCCCACCCCCAGCAAAGCATCCTCCTTCTCTTTCAGCCTGCCCCTCCCCCACCAAAGAGGCAAAGCGGGCATCATCATCCACCCCTCCGCAGACCGAGATGTGCCATCTTCCAACCGGTGGGCAGCCGGGCAGGGGGTGGAGGGAAATGAGGTTAGGGTTCCAGAGGTCATTTCTGCTCCTTGGTGGGCGCGTAGTAAAGCTCCAGTGGCTTGCTCAGCTTCCAGTACTTCTCGTTCACCAGCTCCAGGGTCACCGAGCCGTTCAGCGTCTGAGGGGAGACCGGGGTGGGGGTGGGGAGTGGCATCAAGGTTCGCAGGCACAGAAGGGGAAAGCCCCACTTGGTTGCTTGCTACCCCCTCTAGGACAAATGAACTGCTTCCCAATCTCAGCATTCCTCTCCCAAATACAGTAGGGCCCCCTTATGGACGAGGCCAATATCTACTGATTCACTTATCCACATTCTGAAAATATTTTAAAAAAATAGGAAAAAATCCAGAAAAAAAACCCATACTATTTTCACATGTACTACCACAACTGGTCACTAGATGGAGGCAGAGACCATGCTATGGATGTTTGCTAGCAAATAATACATAGCATGATCTCTGTCACCCCTAGGTGGCCAATTCTGGTAACACACATGAAAATAATTTTGCTCTTTCCCCCCCTTTTCCTATGCTATCTATCTATCTATCTATCTATCTATCTATCTATCTATCTATCTATCTATCTATCTATCTATCTATCTATCTATCTATCTATTTTTATAATTATATACCGGACCAATGTCCCAGAAGGAACTCTGGGCGGTTCACATAAAAGTGATGGCGATCCTTTTAGAGACCGAGTGCCCAAACTGCGATTCAGAACCCACTAAATTTTTGCAAAGTGCCAAATACAGCCATTTAACCTGAATCCAGGTGGCTGTGAAGGGGGCGATGTCGGGTGCCCCACAGAAAGGGCGCCGAGGGCCACGTTTGGCACCCGTGCCATCGGTTCGCCAACACTGATACAGGTGGTCTTCAATACGGGGTGGAATCGAATCAATCTCCAGCAGATATTTGGGGAGGGGGTGTTCTAACAATCCAATCCTCCACCCTGAAGAGAGCAAGGCTGCCCATCTTATGGGGCCCACACTCTGCACCTGCCTGCATCCTTCCTTTCTCTCCCCCCCCCCGCCCTCCTCTGCCCTGCGGCTCTGCCTACCGTGAAGGCCCCTCCGGCCGTGGTGATATAGATGGTGTACTGCTTCTCGCTGACACCCTCCAGGGCCGGGGTTTCGGGGCCGGGGCCGGGGGTCTCTTCCAGGGCGATGCGCAGGGCCAGGTATTTAGAGAGGTGGTCCACCGTGGCGTTGGCCGTGGTCTTGACGTACCTGCTCGAGAAGAGGTCGGTGTGTGTGTGTGTGTGTGTGAAGTGGGAGGCTGATAACCCGCTCTGAGGGTTGCCCACTGAGCCCCACCGTGGCACCGGGAAGGCCTTTGATCATTCAGGCCGCTTTCTATGGGGGAAAATATTGCCTTGAGAGATGAACGGAGAGATTAACAGGAGGACTGCTTCTGGTATAGATCTGAGCCACCTGCAGATGATGCAGTGGGGGTGCTTGCACGATCCTCAGAACAGATCAAGTCAATCAGGCGTGTCCAAAGTCAGGCCAAATGAACCCCCTTTTTCAAATTCTGAGTGGCCCGCAGTCTCTTCTCTCCACCGGCTCAGCCTGCCACACATCCCCGCCAGCTGGACCCTCCCCATACCGGATGGAGACGGCCTTCCCTGCCTCCGTCCGTCCACACCCCCCCCAAGCCCAGGAACCTACCCAGCCTACCCCACCCCCACCCCCGGCTCTGTTGCTGCAGCGTCCTCCCTGCCTCCTTGCATGTCTTTCGAAGAAGCTTGTCCAAAGTGTGCCCCGGGGGGGGGGCCAATTCCGGCTGAACGGTCGGCCCCCACACATGTTCACCTCACCAAATCTGCCCCTTCTTGCAAAAAGTTTGGACACCCCTGAAGTAAAGGCAAGGATGTGGGCCGGACGCCGAAAGCCTCCTTGGGGAGGGGGGGAGCGCGACACCCTTGTAAGACCCACCTTCGTGTCTTGCACCCCACCCCCACCCCATTACCTGACTGGTAGCCGTCAATAGTCCTTGTTGGCCACCATCCTTCCTTCTTGCAGCGGTGAGTTCCGCAGTTGAGTGACATGCCGTGCAAAGCCGTCTCTCCCTTTAATTTGGTCTGACTCTCCCCCTAAATTCAGTTCCTGCATGTGACACTCCCCCCAACCCCCTCCCTCGGGGGTTTCTCCCAATAAGACAGCCAGAGGAGAAGTGACGTCAGCTCCATTTTCTCCACATTGCACATTGCACTCTCCTCTCCCTTCTTGGGCGCCACTTCCCCTCCCGAGCGTCTTGGAGGCCATACCCGGAAGGCTCCTCCAAAGCTGAGCAGCGGATCAGCCTTCAAGAAGACCAAGCCCTTCCCCGGAGCGGAACCTCACCTGGTCTGCGAGTAAGCCCCTTTCTCCACCAAGAGCGGGTGCGGCCGGAAGACCAGCTCGATCTCACTGCTGCTGGGCTCGGCCCCCGGATCGGGGCTGCCTCGGCCCCCCTCGTGCGAGGTCTCCGGCTCCGGGCATGACTCGTCCGAGGCCCGCGACCGCTTCCGGCTGGGCCCGGCTTCGGGTTGGCTGGGGGCCGAGGCGTTGCTGAGGTGAGAGCGGCTGTCGCAATTGTCCTCCGCCCCGCTGAAGGTGGTGTTGTCCGACTCGTGGGGGTGCTTCCGGACCCGCTGCCCTCTGGAGGATAAGGAAACCAAGGGCCATTTTAGAGAACTACCGGCGGTGAACCTAACCACCCCTTGGGGACATACACTCAAACTGTGGGCTGAGAGAGTAAGAACAGACAAAAGAAAACATTTTTTTCACCCAGCGTGTTGTGAGTCTGTGGAACTCCCTGCCACCGGATGTGGTGAAGGCATCTGGCCTGGATGCCTTCAAAAAGGGGATTGGACAGATTTCTGGAGGAAAAATCCATCCCAGGTGACAAACCATATGGGAGATGTGTCATCTCCAGGCTTAAAACTGGGGTACTTCAAGGGCCAGATGATGCAGGGGAGTGGGATCAGGAGACACAGAGATCTAGTCTCATGTGCTCCCAAACGCATCTGGTGGGGCCACTGTGAGATCCAGGAAGCTGGACTAGATGGGCCTTTGGCCTGATCCAGCAGGGCTCTTCTTAGGTTCTTATGTGACTTTCCCCTCCCCTCTAAAGCAGAGAAGGCTCAAGTTACTTTTTTATTTTGTTTTAGTAGCAAACAATAAAGGTACAGCGGTCCCCCTGCCCTTTCACAGTTCATATACTGCGGTCCCGCTATATCATGGGACCGCAGTATATGAAAAAGGTCCCCTGGGTTAAGGGAGAAAAGGCCTGTTTCAGGCCTCCTGTACTTACCCTCAGTCTGGCGCTGTCCCGAATGGGCCTGCGAGGGCCTTCCCAGACCTTCTGGAGGCCCCAAAAGGGCCTCCCTGCGAATCAGAAGTGACTTCCAGTAAGCCAGAAATGACTTCCGGATCACCGAAAATCATTTCTGAGGCCTCCGGTAAGTACAAGAGCCCCCAGCGAGGCGCTCCAGGGCTGACCTGACCTGCATCCACATATCGCAGATTTTCAATTATTGTGGGTCGCGTCAGATCGGGTCGGGTCCCTAACCCCCGCAATAGGTGTGTGTGTGTGTGTGGGGTCACTGTATCACCTAGCCTACTTTAGAAATTTGTTTTTCTGGTCCCACGGCTCAACCCACTTTTTTTTTTTACTCCCAAATGGAGAAGCCGTCGCACCTCCCTTACAGGAGACAGAGGAGGAGAGAACCTCCGAGGAAGCAGTCAAGGGTGAAAGCCTGTATCACCAGCTTTCCATCCTGGTGTTTTCACTCTCAGAAAAACCTAAGCAGAGCCCTGTGGGATCCGGCCCATGGCAGCATTTAGTCCAGCTTCCTGGATCTCCCCGTGGCCTCACCAGATGCCTCTGGGAGCGCCTGAGACAACAAGATCCCCATATCCTGATGCCACTCCCTTGGCACTTGTAGGTTCCCTCCTTTTAAGCCCGGAGAGGACACGTATCCCCATCACAGCTGGTCACCGGCGATGGGACATTTCCTCCAGAAATGGGTCCAACCCCCTTTTAAAGGTATATTAGGCCAGGTGCCATCGCCACACCTTGTGGCGGGGAGTTCCACAGACCAGCTTTGTGTCACTGCAGCGGCCTCTGTCATAATATGTAGAATTGACAAAATGTACGTAATGTATATTTAACAGAGTGAAAAGAGAATTTGTAAAATGGAGTCAGTCAAAAATGCAGTGTCATGATGTTAGCCACAAGTGCAAGGGATTAGAAATCACTAGCAGGTTAAGTGATTTAGCACAGGTGGAATAGTTAATGACATCATGGTGTGTCAGGATGTGATTGGTTAAAATCATGTCTGATGAGGTCTAAATGTGTATATACGAACTGGCTTGTATATTAAATTGGGACTGTTTATGGTGAGAAAACAGTACCCCACGCTCTGTTGATTTGTATATGTGATATTGCTTGGTGTTATGCTGTTGTTATTTGCTGTATATTTGCTGAATATATTCAATATAAGAGTTTTATTCTAAGTCATGTTTCTTTGTCTCTCCGTTTCTAAGTTCTGATCATACTTATAACAATTATCTACACTTTATCTACATGCGACTGCTGCTAAGCTCATATTTTTCTCTGTTATACACGTGTGTATTTTTCTTTTCATAATCCCTTAATTATTGCTTGATAGCCTCCACTTCCGAGCCTTCCCTCATCATTCTGCCCCCTCCCTGGAAGCCAGAGGGAACAAGGCCGGGGGGGGGGGTCTCCTGGCCGCCTGAACCAAAACAAACGCCCGCTCTTAGAAAGGAAAATATCTTCAACGAGGCATTTTTTTCCTGGCACCGGAGGAGACCGATGCAAATGATTGTTGCACATTCATCCGGGGAAGGCCTTCCGCCCCTATCCCCCCACCCCCGAGACCCAGAGTGGGTCTTGGAGGAGGAGGGGTGGAGGAGCCCCCCCCCCTCTCACCGGTTCATGGCCTGCATCTTCAGCCCTTCCTCCATGCTGGTCCGTAAGGCCTGCTGGTTGTGGAGCCGGTTGAGTTTGGCCAAGACCCGGTCCTGGTGGGCCTCGTACTCGTCCCGGCTGGGGTAGATCTTGGAGATCAGGGCGTCGAAGTTGGGGTCCGGCCTCAGGGAGCGCTTGGAGACCAGCTTCTTCCGACAAGTCGGGCATTCTTTGTTCCTGCCATAGAGTGCGGGGAGGAGTGGGAAGAGAGCAGAGAGCCATTTAGGAAGGGTCCAGAAACCCCCTTTTCCACCAGGGAAGGATTGCACCCAACCGTCCCCACACGCACACCCCTCTCCTCCGCTTTCTCACAGAATCTTAGAGTTGGAAGAGAACTCAAGGGGCCATCTAGTCCGACCCCCTGCCATGCAGGAACCTCCGTCACAATATTTCCGACAGATGGCCATCCAGCCTCCGCTTAAAAACCTCCAAAGAAGGAGACTCCATCACCCTCCTTTGTGGCATCATCTTCCACTGCCCAACAGCTCTAACCATCATGAAGTTCTTCCGAATGTTCAAATGGAATCTCTTTTCCTGTAGTTTGAAACCATTTCCCCGAGTCCTAGTCTCTGAAGCCATGGAAAACAAACCAGTCCCTTCTTCAATGTGACATCCTTTCAGATATTTCAACATAGCTATCATGTCCCCCCTCAGCCTTCTTTTTGAAAAGCTAAACATTCCCCGCTCCCTAAGCCACCTCATCTTGATACGCACGGTTTTACACCACGCGGGTCTTAACCTCAAACCCAGCTCGCCCTCCCCGCCTGGCACGGCATCTTCTGTAGAACAGACCCCATCGTCTTCAAAAACCTGCACAGTCGTTTTACGCCTTTAACAAACACATTTGCCCCAGGAGGGTTTAATTTTCCATTGCCCATTCTGAACCGTATGGTCACCATGTGGCATGCCCTTTACCCTTTAAGAAAAAGTGGTAAACACAGTGAACAGTTTGCCTGTACATTAGAACCCCCTCAGTTACTTATCCGTAGCCTGAAAATACTCATTTAAAAAAGCCCAGAAATACATATTTACACGTGTATTGCTAGGGTGTATTAAACAGAACTGGGCACTCGAAGAAGCCAGACTTCATAGGATGTCTAGCTTTTAAAGTGGTGTCCAAACTTCGGCCCTCCAGCTGTTTTGGACCACACAACTCCCACAGTCCTTTGTCACTGGCAAGACAGGCTTGGAATTCTGGGAGTTGTGGTCCAAAACATCTGGAGGGCTGAAGTTTGGACACCACTTTCACTCATTCTGCATTTTCGGCATTCGTGGGTAGGCTCGCAACCAATTCCACAAACAAACAACAAAGTAACTGTGGCATTAAATCTGTTTGTGTGAGAGCCTTCTGTGTGTGCGTTTCAGACCATGCAACTTCACACGGAGGCAAAGCCATTTAATCTTAACATATCAACGACCCCTGGCCAAAACCTCCCCCCCACCATTTCTACAGCTAATCATCCACCTATCCACCAATGAACATCTGGTATGAAATGTATATCTCGTCACATATTATATTGCACACCTCATTCTGCTGCTCTATGTCTGAAGAAATGCACGTGTGCACAAAATGTTACATTAAAATATGAAAGTTAGTTTTTAAGATGCCACGTGTTTGTTTGTTTGGTTGGTTGGTCTTTTGCTTTGTTTTATTTTTCTTTGATTTTTGCCTGCAAACCATTTAATCTGGAGAGTGATGCAATACACAGCGGTACCCCAGGTTATGTAATTTTCAGGTTACAAAAGGAGGTCTGCCCAAGAGTCTGTCTTTTAAAAGTTCCGCAAAACCTGGAGTAAGGAGTTTTTTTCTATGTAAAACCCCAGGTTACAAAAAAAAATTCAGAAGACTTCCATTCCCAGGGTGCATTGCGCCTCATTGAGATCTGGGTTACGAAAATTTCTGGTTTACAAAGCGTCCTGAGGAACAAATTAATTTTGTAACTTGGGGTACGACTCTCTCTCTCTCTCTCTCTCAGTGGTACCTTGTATAAAGGAATTAGTTCCAAATGAAATTCTCTTAAGCAAAATTTCCTTTATATAAATTTCCCATAGGAATGCACTGAAAACTGATTCATCTCTAATCTCGACTGTTTTTCTGTTGTACGGATTCGCCCCATAGGCGATTCTGTTAAGCGATTTTCCCCTATCTCTGGAAATTTTTTTTCCTTTAAGCAGATTTTCTTTTAAACAAACCGCTTGTTATATGAGGGAATTATATATATACTGGATAGTAGACATGGGACGACTCGGCAAAATTGTTGTTTCCATTTTCAGTTATCGTTTCCGTTATGTAACGGAAACGGTAACGATAATTAAGCCGTCAGAACTAGAACTCGAACCGAAAAAAGAAAAATTTGGTCGGGTTTTTCGTTTCCGTTTGTGGCATCGTGGCGATTGCGCAATGCGAAGCACAGAAAAAGTTTTTAAAAGTTTTTTTAAAAAAACCCGACTCCCGGCCAAAAAAGCAGGCGAAAATATGCCTGCCTGAGGCTTTGCCACCTACCAGAGGGGTGGTTTCTGGGGGGTCCCCGGCCTTTCCCCCCCTCTTCTCCTGTCCTGGGCTGCTTGCACCAGGCTGAGGGGGGGGGGTCATCCTCGTCGTCTCGCCATGCCATGCGGTGGGGGAGGATCCAAATGGTGACCGCAATTTTTCTTTTGAAATCGTGGTCAAAAAACACACCAAATCACCACAGAAACATGTGAAATTTATTTATTTTAAATGCCTGAATTTTAATAGTAGCAGCAGTGGGTTTTTTTATAACAATAAAACGTTGTATTGATTTTATTTTATTTTATTTTATTTAGACCTGCCCATTTGGGCTGGGCATGGGATGGGACCATACAATTTTTTTGAACCATTCCACCAATGGCATCGCCAGGTTTTTGACTGACACTTCTGGATGTCTCGGAGGGCATAAAAAGCCGAGGCACCTTCCAGAAATCGCAGTCGGGTGTATGGTTGTGGTTGAGGGAGGAGGGCTGGCTGCTGGTGCTGGTGTGATCCGATCGAGATTGAGGAGGGAGGCTGGAGGCTTTAGGATTTAAGTTAGGCAGGCAGGGAGGGAATTGAATTTAGAAAATAATTTCTTTGATTCCCTGCAGCTTTGTCTGCTGAAGGGAATAGCAGTTTATTCTTTATTTCTTCTCTGGCAGTTTGTGAGGATTTTTTTCTGATATTGGATAAAGGGGGAGGTTCGACTGGGAGTGGGAGGTGTGGATTTATTTTAAAAATATATTATATACTACCATTTATTTTCTGTTTTCCCAACTTCAATTTGCTTGCACACACACACATTTGGGGTGCAAGCAAAGAACAGAACCTCTATCCTAAGTGATATCCTAACTGCCCACTCGCCCGTCCGCCCACGCCGCCACCCGCCTGCGGCCCGCGCCGCCGCCCGCCCATGTCCCCCCGCCACCGCCGCCCGCCCGCACCTTCCCCCCGCCACCTTCCCCCCCACCCCGCCCACCGCCTAGGGTGCAAAAACAAATAGCGCCGGCCCTGATTGCAGGATGCCTTATGCTCTCGGAAGTCAAATCGTGCTAAATCGCGGTGGAAATAACAAATGACAAACGACAAACGGAAATGACAAATTTTCGAAAAATTTCACAACAAACGGAAACGACCCGAAATGGACCCCTTCCGACAAGCGAAAACTTGAAATGTCATTTTCTCTGGTCGTGCCCATGTCTACTGGATAGATAGATAGATAGATAGATAGATAGATAGATAGATAGATAGATAGATAGATAGATAGATAGATATACATACACATACACAGTGGACCCTCATCTAACAAACGGTTTGTACAACATAAAATCAGTACAACATAAAAATTCCAGAGATAGGGGAAATTTGCTTAACAGAATCTCCTATGGGGGTGACTCCGTACAACATCAAAATAGTTGCGATTCCTTTATACAAGATACCACTGTATATATATCTTCCATCCTTCCACCCTTTTATATAACACTTTTTTAAAAAATTAGTTTAAAAACACAGACTTTGTGTTTCATTTGCAGCGGTGTGCTTTTTATATGCCATTCATTATTATTATTATTTTAAAAAACTGCCCTTGTTTGTTTGCAGCTGAGCGGGGTGTCGGAGCCCAGGTGGAGGGGGCGGAGGGGGGGTTAGTGGAAAGGCCCGGGGAGGGGTCCGCCCGGTGTGCCCTTACCCGCTCCGCAGGGCAGTGACGATGCAGTCCGAGCAGAAGCGGTGGAGGCACTCCTTGGTGGTCATGGTGTGCTTCAGCATGTCCAAACAGATGGGGCACATCAGCTCGCTGTGGAGGCTACGTGGGGACACCGCGATCTCCGTCCCATCCATGATGGCCTCCTGGGAAGGCGGGGGGGGGGGGGGGGAGAGACACAAGCCAGATGGGGAGGGGAGTCACCAAGGGAGCAGCAATCGGGAGGTTTTTCACCCCGGGGGGGGGGAACCCTACAAAGAGCGGGACGTTTTTGACGGCACACAGCTTCCCCCCCCCCCGACTCTGCCCTTGGTTTGTTTGTGATTCCGATAACTTGGGTGCAGCTTTAACGCCCAGCCGGGCCTCCTGCCCCATCAGAAGAGCGCCTGGCTGATATATCATCTGACCACTAAGAACCCCAACGCCTGGCAGGCTACAGTGGGACCCCAGTATCCGCTGGGGATTGGTTCCAAGCCTTCCCGTGGATAATGAAAACCGTGGATAAGAGAGAACGCCAAAACGTTCCCCAAAACTGCTGTTTTGTGACAGTAACTTGCTTTATAGCTGCTCTTTGTGATGGTAGCTTGCTTTGCGGCTGCTGAATTATTTATTTTGTCCTCTGCCAACTGTAGATAACTGAATCAGTGGATAGTCGGGGCTCCTACTGTAGATTTTTGGCCAAGAACGTACTTTTGGTGCAGTGTTTTGATCCAAGACAACTTGCCCTCGAAAGCTCAGCCTGGCACGTTTTATTTTATTAGCGACCAATAAAGGTTTTCCCTTAAGCCTCGTTTTGCATTTGATTGCTTTATGGAGGAAAAAAGAAAAAAAAAAGAACTGAGCAATCAGATCTTTGCCTGCCAATTTCGACAGGGAAACACCGCAGGGAAAAAGGGCAAGGTTTATACAAAGTCTGTTCTGAAATGGTATATAGTGTATACCAGTGGTGGTGAACCTTTTTAGACACTGAGTGCCCAAACTGCAATTCAGAACCCACTAATTTTTTTTTTTTTGCAAAGTGCCAAATACAGCCATTTAACATGAATCCAAGTGGCTGTGAAGGGGCGATGTCGGGTGCCCCACAGAAAGGGCTCCGAGGGCCACCTCTGGCACCCGTGCCGTAGATTTGCCAACACTGGTGTGTGTGTGTGTGTTGTGTCGTTACAGTCATGGCCGACTCTTCGTGACTCCATGTCCATGGAGTTTTTCTTGGCAGGAATACTGGAGTGGCTTGCCAGTTCCTACTCCAGGCGCCTATAGCACCTGGTATTCCCTGGTGGTCTCCCATCCAAGGACTAACCAGGGCCGACCCTGCTTAGCTTCCGAAATCAGGCGAGATCGGGTGGGCTTAGGAGGGCATCTAGGCAGCTCTGCCAACACTGGTACATACCCTAAAATACAGAGGAACTGAGCCTGCCCTACTTGGGGCACGGCATGAGAAGGCCAAATTCCCTGGAAAAGACCCTCATGCAGGGGTTGGAGGGGGGGAAAGAGGAAGGCAGCATGAAATGAGAAAGACCCGATAGAGGATGGATGGGGCCACAGCTTTGAGTTTGCAAGGGGGGCAAGCGGGGGCCCAGGTGGTGGTGGTGGTGGTGGGAGGGAAACGGATGGTTGAGGAATCCCTCCTTTACAGGGTGGCCAAACCTCAGAGGTGACTTGAGGAAAAATAAGAAGAACAAAGGTACAAATGGGGGAAGAGTGTACAGTAGGACCCCCGTATCCACTGATTCAATTATCCACGGTTGGCAGAGGAAAAAAATTAAATAATTCAGCAGCCACAAAGCAAGCTGTAAAGCAAGCCGTTGTCACAAATAGCATCTGTTCACAAACAGCGGCCATAAAGCAAGCTACTGTCAGGAAACAGCAGTTTCAGGGTGGGTGGGCAGGCGTTCTCTCTTATCCATGGGACGGCCTGGAACCAATCCCCAGCGGATACCGGGGCCCTACTGTATATAACTAAATGTTGAAAACCAATCAATAAATGGGAAGGTTGCCGCTTTTTATTTAAATAGTAACAAACAAAAACTCACACACAGCCCTCATGTGGCTCTTGAAGAACTATCAGGGATTATTTCTGTCCTTTTGAAGCGACCTGAGGGGGGGGTTGGGACCCTTTGGCCCTCCAGGGGTTTTGGGCCGCCAACTCCCAGAATCCGGAGCCTGGATGGCCCACGATCAAGGACGATGGGAGTTGTGGTCCAAAACCCCTGGAGAGTTGAAGGTCCTCTCTCCGCTGTCCCAGGCTGATCTTTCGGGCTGGTTTGAGGAGATGGGTCAGTGGTGGTGGGAAATAAGGAACACCCCCCCCCAAAAAAGAGGTTGACCTACTTGCCCATCTGTGACCCCCCCCAGACAGGAGTGTGGGGTGTGTGGATCCAGAGGGGCTCGTGGGAATGGGTCTTTCCCTCCCCAGGACCCACCCACCCCGATCACCGACGCCAGCCTGAGACCCACACCCCTCCTCCTCCCCCCCCCATGGCTCACCTGCGGCGTCCGGTGCAGCTCATACAGGCTAAGCTCCCAGGTCTTGCTGGTCGCCTGGGCGTTGGCCGGGGTCGCCATGGTGGTGGTCGTGGTCAGCAGCTGTGGGGGTGGGTTGGGGGGGAAGAGTCAGCAAAAAGGGGGTGAACGTGATCAGTGGAGAGTGAGGGGGTGGCAGGGGGCAGGAGAGGGTCACCCCACCCTAGGCATGGACCTTTGCCGGGGGGGGGGGCTGAACTCCCAAACCAGGGGGCAAACACACACACACACACACACACACACACACACACACACACCGAGAAAAGAGCCCCTGGGTCTCTCCTTGGGGGGGGGGGTGAACGACCCCCTGGAACCACGAGTTCCATCCAGCGCAAGAAGTGGGCTGGCCTCTCTACCCAAGGAAGGGGAGAGCATGGGAGGTGTAGTTCCCCCCCCAAAGCCAGACCCCACGCCACCGCACCCGCTTCGCCCCTTCCCCCACCCCTTAAGGTCCCCCTCGAGAGGGTGGGTGCAGGAGAGTACGGGGGGGAGAAGGGGGTTCAGCCTTTTCCGCCCTGGCCACGTCCCCCCTCCCCACAACCAGCCCCCCCCTATGAAGCCTCTGGGGGCCTCCCTCCCTCCCTCCCTCCCTGGCCGGCCAAGGGGGCGGTTGTGGGGCGGAGGGGGGGAGGCGCTGCACGGAGAAAACCCGGTGGTGGTGGTGGTGGGGGGGTTGGACCCGATCCAGAGGGCCACGCCGCACGCGCTCTGCACGTGCCCAGAGGGAGCCTTTTCCCTCCCTCCCTTCCCTCCCTCCCTCCCTCTTCGCCCTGCCTTTGGAGGGAGGGAGGGGGGGGAGGCGATGCTGCCCTCTGCACATGCTCAGGATCACTGCCCCCATTCCTCCCCCCCCCCCCCCCAGGGCGACAAAGCGGCCCCCGTTCCCTTCTTTGGAGAGGATGGGTTCCTTGGGGGGTGCGGGGTGGGTGGGGGTGGGTGGGGAGGGAATCCCTCTTGCCCCCCTCCCTCCCGCTCCCCTACCTTTCCTCCGGGACCCCCCCAAAAGCCCCCCCCTCTTCTTCTTCTTCTTCTTCTTCTTCTTCTTCTTCTTCCTCCTCCTCCTCCTCCTCTTCCTCCTGCTTCTTCCTCCCCTGCTTTGGAGGGGGGGGGGCGCGCGCAGGGAACAGAAGGAGGGAGGGAGGGAGGGAGAGGGGTGGGAACCTCCGAGGCTCACGTCACTTCCTCTCCCCCCCACCCCCCACCCCGTCCGTGACGTCGCCAGCAGGGGGTTCTCCCCCACCCCGACCGCCCTCCTCCGTGACGTCACGGGACCCCCCCTCTCCCGGGAAACCCCCCCCCCTCCTTAAAGTGCGCGCGGGCGGTGGGCGCGGGCGGTGGGCGTGGGGATCCCCCCCTTTCGCCGCCTCCTCCTCCTCCTCCTCCTCCTCCTAGTGGCGCCGGGATCTGCCCCCCCCCCCCCACACACACACCCTTTCCTTGAACCCCGACCCGCAACCCTACGAAAACGGGGATCCAGTCGATCCGGAGATCTGGCTGTTATGGGAACCAGGATCGCAGTGTGTGTGTGTGGGGGGGGGGTTGCTGTTCCCCCCAACCCACCCCGGCCGGCCGGCGCGCACGGCGCTTGTTCATTGCCAGAAAGTCAACCTTTTGCAAGCTTTATTCGGTTTATTATCTAGCTTTGTAACAATTTCTGTAGGACAATTATCTATCTGTCTATCTGTCTGTCTATCTATCTATCTATCTATCTATCTATCTATCTATCTATCTATCTATCTATCTATCTATCTATCTATCTATCTATCCCTTCCTTCCTTCCTTATCTATCTATCTATCTATCTATCTATCTATCTATCTATCTATCTATCTATCTATCTATCTATCTATCCCTCCCTTCCTTCCTTATCTATCTATCTATCTATCTATCTATCTATCTATCTATCTATCTATCTATCTATCTATCTATCTATCTATCTATCTATCTATCCCTTCCTTCCTTCCTTATCTATCTATCTATCTATATCTATCTATCTATCTAACTATCTATCTATCTAGCTATCCATCCCTTCCTTCCTTCCTTATCTATCTATCTATCTATCTATCTATCTATCTATCCCTTCCTTCCTTCCTTATCTATCTATCTATCTATCTATCTATCTATCTATCTATCTATCTATCTATCTATCTATCTATCTATCTATCTATCTATCTACAGTGGTACCTTGTATAGAGGAATTAATTCATTCCAAATGAAATTATGTTAAGCAAATTTTCCTTTATACAAATTCCCATAGGAATGCATTGAAAATGGAGTAATCCCATTTTTATGTTGTACGGATTTTCCCCATAGGCGATTATGTTAAGCCAATTTCCCCTATCTCCGGAATTCTTTATGTTGTACAGATTTTATGTTATACAAGCTGCTTGTTAGACAAGGGCCCACTGTATCTGTATAATATTTACTTTTGCTGTTCTCTGCATTCCCTGTCTTGATAAACCGTCCAGAGAGGCCTTCGGGGCGCGTATAAAAACCGAATGACACAAAACAGACGCACAATAACAAACAAGAATCGAAGAAGAAGCCGCCTCGTGGTTAAACGGCGTGTGGACAGTATGTTGTTTTTTTTTTTAAAAAAAAAAGGTCCCACGGAAATGCACAAGCCTGTGCGAGGAACAACTTTCAATGAAGTTCGATCAGAAATTGTCCATCTCTACTTTTAAAATTAATGGTTCTCCCATTCCCATTTTTACCACTTTTCTTCTCTTCTCCCCCTCCCCCTTTTATCAATCTCCTGCCATTTTTATCTTCATTTTTATCTTCATTTTAGTTTTGTTGTTGTTGATTTATGCATACTTTATTATGTACCTTGTATTTTGGTTTTTAAAATGTATTCCTTTGTTAATTGTCATCTGATTACCTGTTGTAAACCGTCCAGAGTAGCCCTAGGTCTAGACGGGCGGTATAAAAGTCAAATAAATAAATAAATTCCTTTCCCTCCCCCTTTCTTTAGCCATCCAATTTGTCCTTCCTTAAATCCAGGCTTTTGGGAAACAAGCGCATTTGCTACTTTCAGAGGCGTTTTTCATTCTACCCGGTGTCCGAGGGGGTTGGAAAAAGTTTGGGAAAGGTCACACGGGGGACCCCAACACATCCCGTTCGGCCAGGCTCAAGAACTGGAAGATATATAAAAGACCAGGCTTGATCTAGAATCTGTCCTGGCCCACTGATTTTTTTTTTTTTAAAGTAGCCTCCAGTTGGGCAAAGAATTCTGTGGAACTCAAAGGCTGGCGCATTTTGGTTGCAGCTGGCTGGTCCTTGGGAAAATTCTCCCACAAGTGGACTTCCAGCTCCCTTGCGTTGGGCAAATGCAAGCAAAGTAGTCATTTGCCAAGCCAACAGGGACAGCCACAAATATATATTTCTAGGAGTCAGCTGAGGTTCTCTGGCCCAGTGCAACCCAAATTATTTTAATTTTTTATTTCTCTGCCGTTTTCCAGGTTGGAATGCGTGTGTGTTTGTGTATTTTAAAGATATGTTTCTTTTTAGAAAAAAAATGCCTTCCGTTTTTATATATAAAAATGAAGGGGATGGTATGGGTGTGTTACAACAGGCTCAGAAACCAGGGTGGGGTGGGGGTGGGGCCTTCGCTTCATTGCTAGCGGTTGCCCCAGCCCTAAACCTTCTGCATCCTTCTCTCTCTTTCTTTTATTGCACATCCAACATGCCTTTGGGTTTTGAGGCCCAGGCGTCTCCCCTGAAATGCATATTTATGCAAAACACAACATGCTCCCCCCCTCCCCCAACTCTTGCCCTCCGCCCCCCCCACCTTTCATTTAACGACTTGCTCCTTGGGGCAACGGAGGAGATCTGTGTTGTTCCAGAGGCTTGCTACTTTTCAAAGTTGTTTTTTTTTTTTGCCTCTGGCCCTGACGCCACCCTGGTGGCGGTGGTGGGGCAGAATAAGTGCCAGGAGGAGGAACCTCACTCCCCACTGCAAAAATTAAATAAATAAATAAATAAATAAATAATATCTCAATTAACTAGGATGGGGTGGGGTGGGGTGGGGAGGAAATGGCACCAAACCAAAGCAAAGGGGCCTGTCTGGGAACCAGGAAGGCATTGGCACCGGGAAATCTGAAAAGAGCCGAGACCACCCAAGCGGGGCTTGGGCCGTGGCCCCCTTGCTCAATCAAAGGACCTGGGGGGGGGAGGCTGGAGCGAATGCGGGAGCTCTGGGAGGGTCCCATTGAAGGCGCAAGGTGGGTGGGTGGGTGGGGGTGGGGGGAGTGAAAAAAATACACATTTTTTACCCAGGGCCGAAATTAAGACCTTTAGCACTTCAAAGATTTTGGTGCCATCCATAGATATGTAATTCAAAATATAAACAATAATAAACCATAACATAAACTTTTATTTATTGAAATTAAACAAAACTTACAGTAAGATGGAAAATAATGTCTATTTTTGTATACTTCTTTCACTTTACGTTTGAAAAGCGTTCTCCTACTTTTTTTAAATCGCCAAGTCTTGGATCAGATCGTCATAAGTAATCTTATGTCACACATCTACCTCCATACTTAGAAAAGATAATAAGGCATCCAAACTGCCTTGTTGTGTAGTGGTTCTGATGGGATTTTTAATACAGTTCAATTGGGGGGGGGATGAATGCTTAGCAGCTGAACCATTTGTGACCATTAATGTTAATTTTTTTCCGTGGTGCCCCCTCTTCCCTTGATGCCCCTCAGCACGTGCTTACTGTGCTTCATGGTTAACCCACCCCTGCTTTTACCCTCACCTCGATTTAAGAAAAGTAAAGTCCCAAATGGCCTCCTCTAGCCAGCAGGTGCGTGTCAGGCCGGAGGAATAAAAAGAAGTGACAAAAGGGACACCAGAAAAGACCCAGCATTTTTGTTTTTTTGGAGGAATAAAAGGTATTGAGGAAAGAGCCGTGTGTGTGTGTGTGTGTGTGTGTGTGTGTGTGTTCAGGTCTGGAGTATGTATGCGCGCATAAGGGACCCACAAGGGTTAAGTCAGGCATGTCCAAACTTTGGCCCTCTAGATGTATTTGGACCACAACTCCCAGAATTCCAAGCCTGTATTTCCAATGGCAAAGGACTGTGGGAGTTGTGGCCCAAAACATCTGGAGGGCCAAAGTTTGGACATGACTGGGTTATCTGCTCCCCCCCCCACGTGAAGGATTGCTCGGCCCATGCTCGGGGACCTCCGCCACTACCCAAATTCCGTCACAACCCTTGGAATCAAGCAAGCAACCGCGTTCAGCGAGGTCTGGCCGGCTTCGTTTCGGCCATGGCGCTCAGCTTCCCTCATCCTGAGCACCCTTACGCAGAGCGGGAGCCCCGGTTGGAACAGGGAAACCCACAAATGCCGGTCATCTGTTAAAAGGGCCTCGAGACCGGCGGCTGCTCTTGTTGCGCCCATTTCACAGACGGGGAAAACTGAGGCCACTCCTCTTTGGGCGTTTATACACGACCCCTAAGCTGCGCTGCAAATGGCTCCCAGCTCCGGAGCTTAGAAATGTTTCCCCACCAGCTCCGGAGTTAACAGGAAATTAAGTGCGACCCTGCCCACTTTAGAGCGTCCCAGTGCACTTTTCTTGTACCTGCTCTGGGACAGTGAAAAATTTTGATGCGGAGAGTGCCGGGCTCTCCTCGCTTCTTTTTGTTGGGTTTTTTTTTTTTTGCCTCCCGCCCCTTTAAGAGGAACCAGGAAGTAACCAGCGCTCGGCACCGGAGGTAAGGCTTTATTCTTTTGTCCCTTTTTAAGGCTTTTTTCCCTCCCTCCCCTCACGCAGACAGAAGCAAGGAAGTGCGGAGTGGTGGGGAGGAAGGAAGAGCGACAAACCCTCAAGATCTCTGGTCCGAATTTAAGGGACCAGCGGATCTTAGGGGTCGTGTAAAAAGGCCCTTTGTGAGCGTTCCTTGCCCACTCAAGGATTTTCCATCCACAGCCCTTGTTGTCCTCCCCCTCACCACTTTTGTTTTGGCTGCCTGATTTCTAACCCCAATACCTGTTTTTACCTGCTTTTTGCTTGTTTATTGATCACTTTTCAAAACACAAAAGATGGGGAAAGACCTTGTGTTCTGGGAAGAATATTATTAGATCCACAAAGACCACCCCAAAAGTGACTAATAAACTGCCTACTCTCCTTAAAATTCCTCCCTCCCACATTACAGGTAGACAGACACGTGGAGAAAAAGAGGGCCGCTTCATTTCTTTCGTGGTGTAACTGTGCCTGTTAGTTACTTTTACAATTACAGGGTGCGTGTAGGGGGGTGTGTGTGTGTTGCCTGACCCCTTAGGAGTTCACATTGTACAGCAGGAGCCTTAGACCTGTGGAATCGCTATCCACAGTTTCACTTATCCATGGTCTGAAAATATTTAAAATATTAAAAGCAAAAATTCCACAAAACCAGAAAACCTATTTTCACATGTATTATGAGAACCAGCCACTAGAAGGAGCTAGAGACTGTGCCTTGAATACTTGTGACAGTTATGTGGTCTCTGGCGTCCTCTAGTGGTCAGTTCAGATAATATATTTATTTATTTATTTATTTATTTATTTATTTATTTATTTATTTATTTATTTATTTATATACTGCACCAATTTCCCAAAGGGAACTCTATATGCGAAAATAGTTTTTCTGGATTTTTTTTCCTTGATAGATAGATAGATAGATAGATAGATAGATAGATAGATAGATAGATAGATAGATAGATAGATAGATAGATAGTCTGTAAACCGCCCAGAGACTACTTGTAGTAGTATGGGGCGGTATATAAGCAGAACACTTTGCTTTGTTATTATCCACAGTTTTCAGTATCCGCAGTGGCTTGAAACCAATCTCCAGAGAATACGAGGGTCCTGCTCTTTGACAAAGACCCTGTGTCTTGTGGTGTTGTGATTATTTTCGAAAGAACCTGTTAGTTACTTTTGAAAACCTAAATAGCAGCAACAAATGACATTTCAATAAGTTGTAAGTGGCCAGGCCAGAGGGTGAAGAAGAGAAGGTGGTGGTCAGTCTTTCCAGGAGAGTCCTTCCCCTCTGGGGACCTCTGGATTCATCGCCTGAGCCCTGGTCAAAGGGGAAGAGGGCCTCCGGTCCCAGCCATGCTCTCCTCTCATGTTGAACACGTGGTGAACACCCGTCAGTGGTGGTGGCCCAGCCCTGTGGAGAAATTGTGACTCATACCCTGCAAGATGTAGGGCAGGAGCCGCCAATTGGTTCTTTTTCTCCGGTGTGCTTGGCATTCACCACTAGATCAGGAAACGCATTCGGTATAATTTATAAGTTCACAGAATGGCAAGGATCAGATGTCGGCAGGATCATTATATCGGCTGATCCATTTAACCCGCAGTCTGAACATATTGAAAATATTAAAAGAAAATTCCTAGAATCATATATATATATACCCCGACTTACGAACAGCTTGACTTAAGAGCAATTCGACTTAAGAGCAGAAAACTGTTGGTGTTTTAACTGCCGTCTTACAAATTTTAGATATGGTCTGCTGGGGGACCCCACTCTTTACGTCCCTCTACTTGGAGAAGTGTCCATTTAGTGTTACCCTGTTTCCTGCCCCTTAGGCAGCTGCTGAGCCAGGACAAGACCTGTCCCTTGATTCCATGACTGACAAGTTTATTCAGGAGCCTTTGGTGCGGGACCTTGTCAAAAGCCTTCTGAAAGTCCAGATAAACAATGTCAACTGGGTCTCCCTTATCCACATGCTTGTTGACACTCTCAAAGAATTCCAACAGATTAGTGAGGCATGATTTGCCCTTGCAGAAGCCATGTTGGCTCTCTTTCAGCAGCACCTTCTTTTCTATGTGCCTATTAATTTTATCTTTTAGGATGGTTTCCATCACTTTACCTGCGACACATGTCAAACTGACCAGTCGGTAATTTCCTACATCACCTCTGGATCCTTTTTTGAAGATCGGTGTTACATTCGCTACCTTCGAGTCATCAGGCACAAAGCCTGATTTGAGTGAAGATTATATATTTTGGCTAGGACATTAGCCTATTTAAGTTCCTTTAGAACTCGTGGATGGAGGCCATCTGGTCCTGGTGATTTGTTAGCATTTAGTTTAACAAGACATGCAAGGACCTCCTCCCTGGTTACTTCTATCTAGCTTAATTCTTTGGTTTCCCTCCCTATGTAGATGGGCTCTGTTTTAGGCATATGGTCTCTGTCTTCTTCAGTGAATACTGAAGCAAAGAATTGATTGATTCTCTCTGCAATCTGTGTTTCCTCTTTAATCATCCCTGGCCTCCCATCATCATCTAAAGGTCCAATGGCCTTCCTAGTTGGGTTCTTACGTCTAATGTGCTTAAAGAACTCCTTGTTATTTCTTTGAGTGTTTTTAGCTACACACCCCTCAATATCTTGCTTTGCTTTCCTGATGGTTGCCTTACAATTGTTCTGCCAGAATTTTTGTTTCTACCTGTTGTCCTCATTTGGGCAAGCCTTCCATCTTCTAAATGAGCTTTTCTTGCTTTTGATCACTTCCCGAACAGCTCCTGTAAGCCACATCAGAGTCAGTCCTCTTGGCCCTGGCAGTGCCCCTTTTTCCTTTTGGGTCTGCATTCCAATTGGGCCTTTTTAAATTGTTTTTGTGAACAGCCTCCATGCCTCTTGGAGTGTTTGGACTCTCTCAATTTTCCCTTTCCATTTTTTTTTACTAGTTTCCTTGTCTTTGGGAAATTGCCTTTTTGAAAATGTAAGGTCTCTGTGTTAGATTTTATCAGTGGTTGGCAGTCTATATGATTTAGGGCGTTTATACACGACCCCTAAACTCCGGGGCAAATGGCTCCCAGCTCCGGAGCTTAAAAATGTTTACCCACCAGCTCCAGAGTTTACAGGAAATTAGGTGCGACCACGCCCACTTTAGCGCGTCCCAGCACACCTTTCCGGTACCTGCTCTTCCGTCCTGAAAATTCCTTGATGCAGTGTAACGATAGTGAGTGCGGGGCTCTCCTCGCTTCTGTTTGTTGTTGTTTTGGCTCCCGCCCCTTTAAGAGCTACTTTTACAGAGACAGGAATCTTGCCTGCAAGAGCGAGAGCCAGAAGGAGAGCCAGAAGGGAGGTGAGGCACAATCTTTTCTTCCTTTTTTTTCTCCCTCCCCTCACGCAGCCAGCAGCCAGGAAGTGTGGAGGGGTGGGGAAGCAGGAAGAGCGACAAGCCCCTAAGATCTCTGGTCCGAATTTAAGTGGCCAGCGGATCTTAGGGGTCGTGTAAAAGCGCCCTAAGTTAAAAGTAACTGAGTTGTGGTCACTGTTCCCTATTGGATCAGTCACATTAACATGTTGCACCAGATCCTCTGCATTACTCAGGATCAAGTCAATGATTCTTCACACACACACACACACACACACACACACACACACACAGACACACACACAGGTGGACGCCATCAAGCCCCCGGCCCACGATGTCCAGACCCAACCCTCGGGCGGAGGCAGAAACAAGAATTGCGTTTGGACAATCATGGGCCCGGGGTCCTTTCCGGAGAATTCTTCAGGGAGGAAACACCAGGGGTGTGCCTGCTTCAGGGCCTGTCAGGAAACAAACAAACAAACAAACAAACAAACAAACAAACAAACAAACAAACAAACAAGAGCCTTGTAGGTTTTCCCCAGAAGTCCAGAGAAAATCATACATTAGCAAAGGGTGGTGCAATAAAGTGTTGCAGCGTGGGATTAGGGTTCCAGACCCAGGGGCCTCTCCTATAGAAGCTACCTCTGTGTCCAGGCAGGAGGCAACAGGCATGGGGGAAATGATCCTTTTGAAGTGGGCTGGGCTCATTGGAACGCCCTCCTCCCCAAAACCGGAAACCACCTGAACTAGATCCACAGGATCCCTTGAGAGTGCAAGATGCGGTGTGCCTGAGTGCTGAAGTAACTAATTACAAGTCACACCGTTATCTGTAACTAGTTACTTGTCGGTGGTGGGGATGATGATCCCCAGTAGTCACCAGAAGGTTATAATAAATACATGTAGTAGCAAGCAATGGTGTGTCCTCACTTTTGAATGGTATTTGTAAGGGCACTTGGAGACGCTTTGACAGGCATGTTAGCCTTGTTATGGCCATTCGCTTGCCAGTTCAAAGCAGAATTCTCCGGCTTTGGCTTTTCCCTTTCGTAAATATTTCCAGGCTGCAGTAACAAAGCTGGCCACTAGAAGGAACCAGATAACATTTTTCTGGTCTGCTGCCCAGCAAGGTTGCAACCTGATTATTTTATATTTCTTTTACAGTACTGTTATAGATTTTTCATTCTGTAATGTCGTAAACCGTCCGGAGTTCCTTCTGGAAGATGGATGGTATATAAATAAATAAATAAATAAATATCCAACGAGTCACCTCCACTGAAGCTGAAATGTGAAAGACGGAAGGGAAGAGAAATAAAAATAAAAATAAAAGGAGCCCCCCCCTCAGCCTGCATCCAGCCCTGGGACTTTGCTCAGCCCCCCCCCTCCCCCCAGGATGGGACCGTGGCCACCAGTCACGGGCAGTGTGTCCATTGCCTTTGATTTTTGACAGGGCGGCGGATTTTAATAGAAATGAATGAATGAATGAATGAATGAATGAATGAATGAATGAATGAATGAAAGGGATGAAGAACCTCCTCTCGCCTCCACTCGGAGTGTTGAAGGAGAGGCAGCTCTGACTGTTTTTACAGGATTTCAGGAGCCCCCAGCCCACCCCTTTCCGTGGACCCACGTGAGGCTGGCTGGAGGCAGGGCAGAAGGAACAACCCCCCCCCCACGGCCTTTCAGTCTGGTCCCACCCCAGGGCTCTTCCCCTGGGGCCCTACTCATTTTACACCCAAGATGTGGGAAACCACCAAGTTGCCCGCCGGCTCCCACGACGCAAGGCCAGAGGCCTCCACTGCCCCCTAAACCCCCCTTTTCCACACTCTGGGGGCCAAATTAAGAAGCTAAGCAGAGCCCCGATAGATCAGGCCAGGGCTCTCCTGCTCCATCTCCCTCCCAAGGGCCCCACCAGGTGCCTCTGGGTTGCACGGGAGACAACAAGAGCCCTGTCTCCTGATGCCACTCTCTCCCCCCCCCCCAATGCGCCTAGGCATTTTGAGGTGCCCTCCTTTTCAGCCTGGGAGACGACACGCACCCCCCACACACATCAGGGCTTGTCACCTGCGATGGACTTTTCCTCCCCAAAATCTGCCCACTCCCCCTTTTTAAAGCTACCCAAAGACAAACTCCATCACCACCTCCCGAGGGAAAAGGAGTTCCAGAAACGAACAACACGCTGGGGGTCAAGAAATATATTTTCTTTGGCCTGTGCTCCCTCTCCCGGCCCTCGATTTTATTTTATTTTATTTTATTTTATTTTATTTTAATGTTTATATATTGCCCGTCTTCCGCAGGAACTCCGGGCGGTTTACAACAACTGAGAGGATGCCCTGCAGTTTTGGTGTGGCTTGAGAAGGGGGGAAAGTGATGCCACCACGTGGCAGACAAAAGGTCAAAGGGGGGTGGGGCTCAGGATCAGAGACGGTGTGTGTGTGTGTGTGTGTGTGTGTGTGTGTGTGTGTGTGTGTGTGTGTGTGTGTGTGTGTGTGAGAGAGAGAGAGAGAGAGAGAGAGAGAGAGAGAGAGAGAGAGAGAGAGACACGCACACGCATGCACACATGTGTGCATGTGTCTGCAACCTGCCCAAATGTGGGACAAGACCCTGCCTCTACTTGGTCCTTAGTTGTCCGTCCCCCCCTTGACCCCTACCACCCCCAGGGTGTGAGAGGACTACGGATCACGTCCAGGCCGGATCTTCCTTAATATGATCTCCTCTTGCACAGAAATGTACAAAGGAAAAGATGGCACTCAGGGGAAATGTTTTGGGGGTTTTGGGGGGTGGGGCTTTCTTCAAAAAAAAAAAAAACAGGGGCAGAGGAGAGAGCTTCTGGTAATTGTCCTTCTTAAAAAAAAAAAAAACCAAAAATCCCCCAGACATGAGATGTGCATGCAAAATGACACACTCGTGCATGCAGACAAATGTTCTGCAAAAAAAAAAAAAAAAAAAAAGCCCCACTGGAAAATATGGAAGAAACTCCAACCATCGGCTCTCCCTAAGGTTTCTAGAGTCACTGTAAAGGCATCACAATCCTGACGGAGTCCCTGAGTTATTTTCATTTCATTTCATTTTATTTTATTTTGGTTAAGATCATTTTTAATGCTTTGCCCGCTTTAATGGCTCGAGGTATTTTAACTGGTTTTATAGCATGATTAGTTCTCCGTGCACATCTTGCTCTCTTTTTAACTCTGGAGAAGGCAGGACCGTAACTAAACTGAACTAAACTACAGCAAACTAAACTAAACTTAAATAAAATAAAATAAAAAGACAGCAACTTTCCACCCTGTTTCAAAGGGCATTCCCTGGATTCTAGGAACACGGGAGCATTATCCACATAGCATCACCTCTGAAGTCTGACCGCCTGTCCTTTTCGGGTTCAGCCGGCCTGTCCATTTGGCTGAAAAATCATACGGACATAAAACCCGAGATCCCTTGTACCCTGAAACAACCCCTTTTAGTCTTGCCCGGGTTCTGACCCTTGCCAAAACCCCTTTTTCTCAAGCCCAAAGGGAGCCCTAAATTGGGGTGGGGGGTGGAGGGTGGTCTCCGAATCTACCCCCATCGTGGCTTTACAGACAAATTAGGGGGGGACCAAATTTTGCCCTGTGGGGCTGCCCAGGAGTCCACAGGGCTTTGCTTGGGGTTTTCTGGGGCAAACGTAGGAGAGAAATAAGAAATTGTGGTGGTGTGTGTGTGTGTGGGGGGGGGGGGGAATAATAATACATCAGCAAGGTGTCCCTTTTTATAATAGGGTGGTGGTCCCCAAAACGGCCCCCCATTCCTTCTGGCTCTTCACCTGGTACCCTATTTTCTCTTCCCCTCCTGCGATCCCTTGAGCCCCTCAAATTTCTCCCCAAAAGGCCAACCCCCCCCAAAAAAGCTCTTACCATCTTCTCTGGGCCGTTTCTTAACTTCAGTTCTCCTCGCTTCCTCTGTTCTTCTCGGGGGGGGGGTCTTTCCCCCCACCAGATATCTCTGGAAAAGGAGACGTTGCCTGGGGTCCAGGCTGAGACACACACACCCCGAAAAAAACCCCAGGCCCTCTCTCCTTTTGGCTCCTCGCTGGTCTCCGTCCGTCCATCCGCCCGTCCGCCGTCCATCCATCCGCTCAGCGCCGTCCTCTGACCCTTCCAGGACAATCCTTGAGAATCCTTTAAAAGCAGTCCTCCCCCCCCCCCAAAAAAAAATCATACACACCCCAAACTGGCCTGTCCCCATTTGACCCCAACACACCCCGCCAGGGCACTTTGGGCTTGACTTGCAGAAACCCGTCTGTTTTGGGGAATCCTATAGGGCTTTGGCCATAGTGGGGGGGGGGGACAGCACTTTGGGACAGCTGTGGGGTGCCCCATCCCATACCCCAAGACTCTGAGCCTGGCCTGGCTGAAGCCTCTTCTAACTCCAGCCCCCCCCACCCAAAAAAAACCCTCTCCCCCCCCCCCCGATATTCCCTTCCATTCTCTGATCCCTTTTGGGGGGGGTGTTAAAAAGTTATTATAGGACCAGAGACCCACACTGGGTGAGATGTGGGGTGGGTGGCTCCTTTCCCCTACAGCCCCCACCCCCAAAAAACCCACCCTTTATTCAGGGGGGGGAGGTCTCCTTCCCAGGCAGCTTTTTCTGCCTCTGTCCACCCGCCCGGTGGGGTGCAGGAAGCCTCTCCTGCCTCCCCCTTTCTCTCTGCAGTCTATGGGGCTGCTGCAGCTGTGCCCACAATAGATCCAAGAAGTGGGGTTGGGGGGGGGGGGGAGAAGAGAGAGATGAAGGGAAGGGGGCGGCCCCTCTGTCCATCTATCCTTCCATGGGGGGCCTGGCTGGCGGGAAGGGGGAAAAGACCCCTCCCCTCCTCTCCCCATGGAGGAGGAATAAAATGGGGTGGGGTGAGCTGGAGAGCCACCCAGGGAGATGGGGGTCACTCTAGGGAGGATGTGGTGGTGGGGATGCGGTTGCCATGGCAATGGGGAGGGATGCTAAGAAAGGCCGGTGGGGTGGGGACCACAGAAGGAAGAAGGGCCAAGCGGGGAGACCCCCCAGAGGGTCAGGGAGCACCCACCCAGCACTAGGGCTGGAAATAAAATAAAATAAAAAAAGGGGGGGGCTTGCCAGCTTCTGGAGGCCCCACGTCTATTCAAGACCCCCGTCCGTTGCCCAGGGCGATGGAGGCCTGAATGGGAAGAATTAGGAGCCGGAGGCTTCAAACGGGGGGTCCAGAGAATAGGGCCGGTGGGGGGAGAGAGAGAGAGACCCCAGCTAATCCCTCCTCCTCTTTCCCCCCCCCACACACATTCCCCTTAACCCTAATCCACACACACCCCCACACTTTTTCTCTCCCCCCCCTCCACAACCCCTTTTTCCTGGCTGTTCAATTCAGGCAAAAAGGGGCCCTTACAGAGCCCGGGCGAAGAAAGATAAAAAGTTCTCTTCGGAGGCCACAAAAAAAAAACCTCCCAGGATCAAACCCTCCACTCGTGGGGAGGGCAAGTGTTGCCCCCCCCAAGCCCCAGCCCCCCACTCCTCCCCACACAAGAGATGCCACCCCATGGGCAAAACCCACCCACACGCCCTCGCCCGGCACACGCAGCAGAGGGAGGGTGGCAGGAGCAGGCGGGACAGCTAGTGAAGTCAGTGTGAGAAGCGGCAAAAAGTTTGTGTCGAAACACACACAACCAAGGACTGACACAGATTTATTTATTTATTTATTTATTTATCGCATCTGTTCTTGTTTTGCCAAATAAAATCACTTTTTACTGACTAAAACCGCTTTGCTGACAAATGTCGTAGTTTGGTCAGCAGGCCAAGAGCGAGATTGATCATTATACCGTGGACCCTCGTATCACAAACAGTTTGTATAACATAAAATCTATACAACATAAAAAAATTCCGGAGATAGAGGGGAAGTTCGCTTAACCGAATCGCCTATGGGGAGAATCCGTACAACATAACAATGGTCGCGATGAGGGATTACTCCGTTTTCACCGCATTCCTATGGGAAATTTGCATAAAAGAAAATTTGCTTAACAGAATTTCATTGGGAACAAATTAATTCCTTTATACAAGGTACCACGGTTTTATTTATTTATTTATTTATTTATTTATTTGTTTATGTCTTTCTCCCTTTAAAAAGGGCCCACTGCATTGTTAAAAGACAATTATTTAAAGTCACCACCCCATGTCAACCCCACCCGCCACCCCGAGTGTTCCTGGACCAGGGATCCGTCCCACGACAATTTTTTGTTTTGCACCCCAAAAAAAAGTCCATATCTGTTTTTGGCGTAAAAAGGCATGCCTTCTGCCACTCTGCTTCCATTGTTTTACTGCTAACTTTTCCCCTCTTGTTTTGGCCCACCTGCACAAAAGGTGCCAGAAAAATCAACCAACAGAGGATAAGTCAAAATTTGGGACACCTACCTCATCCCCCCATCCCTGCCGCTACCTGGCAAAAGCCTCAAACCGGGGAGCCCCGGACATGAGCGAAACACCTCCCAGGGCATCATTCTTTGCAACCTTTCACCATCCCGAGACCTTTGGGGTGCCGATCATCCTAACCAGTTGAGCCCCCCCAAAAAACCATCTGCCTGCCTGCCTCTCTTGCAGTCAGAAAAATAAGCAGCCCCCTCCCTCCCTCCACAGCCCACCCCCCATTTTTCTCCCCTAGCAAGTGAGTTTGGAGGTTAGACCAACGCTGCTGGACGGAGGCCTGGCATACAAAAAAAATCAGTGTATTGTTGTGACGTTGTTGTCCTCTGACCTACAGCAACCCCATGAATGAGGGAGCACCAGACCGGCCGCTCCTTCCTGCCCTGCCCTGCCCTGGCCATCTGAAGCTCGTGGCTTCCTGTAGGGGGTGAGGGCATCTCGTATTTTGTCCGCCTCTTTTTCTGTTGCCCTCCGCCTTTCCCAGCACGGTGGTCTTTTTTTTTTTTTACCCCCACCACAAGCTGAGAAATAATGGGCTGAAAAGTAATTCAGTTACTGGTAACAAGTTACTTTTTGTAGTTTACTGTTAGAGATGGGCACGAATCAAAAAATGGTATTTCGTTTGTCGTTTGGAGGGTCCATTTCAGTTCGTTTCCGTTTTTCGTGAATTTTTGCAAAAAAATCATTTTTGTTTTCGTTCGTTTCGTTACCATTTTGTTACCATTTATTTCAAATTTTTGTGATTTTTTTTTAGGATTTTAAGCAATTTACTCATACTGCAGTAACGGAAACGAAACGCACGACAAAATTTCCAGTGTTTCTGTTCGTTTCGTTTCATTTTAGAGACAAAATTCGTTTGTCATTTCGTTACGTAACGAAACGAAAAAACGAAAACGGAAACGAAAAATTGTTTTCGTTTCGTGCCCATCTCTAGTTACTGTTATTGAGGGTGTAACAAAGTTTGGTGGAAAAAAGATAACACAAAAATGCCCACTTTAAAGACCTGGAGGGCCACCACAGAAAAGAGGGAACGAGAAGGTCTTAATCACTTTCTCTCTGTGTCTCTTTCTCTCTCAGACGACCTACCTCCCAGGGGTGTTGTGAAGACCAACCCAGTGTAGAAGAGGCCAACCCAGTGTAGAAGTGTATGCTGTCATGCAGAAACAAGCAGTCTCAATGCAATATTTTTTTTAAATGTTCTCTGTCTTCATTCACCTAACTCATAGTTCATTGCTGGAACTCCCTAACACAAGGGCCTTTGGAAAAGATTGTGTGGGAACATCCCACGTGTATTGAGCACCAAGGCTAAACTGAACCTCCTTCCTCAATGGCAGTCTACCTCTGAATATCCAGAGAAAGAGAGGAGGTGGCCTGTGAATTTAGAGAATTCATGCATTTATTTAAAATGTTTTTTTAACCTATCTTTCTCTTTAAAAGGACCTGAGTTGGCTTACTATAATCAAAATACAGTACAGTGGACCCTGGTATAACAAACGGTTTGTATAACATAAAATCTGTACAACATAAACAATTCCGGAGATAGGGGAAATTTGCTTAACAGAATCATCTATGGGCCAAATCCATACCACATAAAAAGGGTCGCGATTAGGGATTACAGTACTCTGTTTTCCATGCATTCCTATGGGAAATTTGTATAAAGGAAATTTTGCTTAACATAATTTCATTGGGAACAATTTACAGTGGTACCTTGTAGAAAGGAATCAATTCGTTCCCAATGAAATTATGTTAAGCCAATTTTCCTTTATACAAATTTCCCATAGGAATGCATGGAAAACAGAGTGATCCCACTTTTATGTTGTACGGATTCTCCCCATAGGCAATTATTGTTAAGCAAATTTCCCCTATCTCCGGAATTTTTTATGTTGTACAGATTTTATGTTATACAAACTGTTTGTTATACGGGGGTCCACTGTAATTCCTTTATACAAGGTACCACTGTCTTTAATTAGTAGCGAAGATATACAGCGCATCCGATCTCGCCTGATTTCAGAAGCTAAGCAGGGTCGGCCCTGATTAGTACTTGGGTGGGAGACCACCAGGGAATACCAGGTGCTGTAGGTGCCTGGAATAGGAACTGGCAAGAAAACTCCATGGACATGGGGTCACAAAGAGTCGGTCACGACTCCAACAAGGCAAGACATACTTAAATATACCATACCAACAGCTCCGATGTCTGATGAGACCTCTCATGCCCTTCTCTCTGCAAACTCCCCCCCCAAAAAACTCAACTTAGTCTGGCTAATCCCCTTTCTCTCTCTCTCCTTTTCCCCCACTCGCTTTTTTCCAAGCACTGCTTGGGAATAATCTCCTGGGCAAACATTAATTAGTGCAGGCGCACAACCGGGTCCCCGTCTGTAATCCCCCAACCCAGGGAGATTAGCGGGAGACGGAGACCCCCCGGGGCCCCTGGATCACAAACACAATTGCTCCCCACCCCACCCTGTCAGTCCTAAAAATCTCTCTCGGGACGCGAGCCCAGGAGAGCGGCCGGTTCCCTTTTCCGACGCCTGCTGCTCTGGGAGAGGCACTCTGTGCATGGCCAAGGCACTCATGTGACGCTCTCGGAAGGCTGTTCAAGGGGACTGGGGGCTGCACTCCTCAAGGTGCTGAATTCACAAACACACAACCCATGGCTCAAGGCCAGCCCCCCCCCCAGTTATTCTTGGACCTCAGCTCCCCCCCCCCAGAAAAAAACAGGCCAGCACAGGTAGTGGTGAAGCCTTTTGGGAATTGTAGTCCTGCAACATCTTGCCCCCCCCACACCAGGTTCTCAACCTGTGGGTCCCCAGATGTTCCTGGACTGCAACTCCCACAAGCCTCCAACACTTGCGGTGTTGGAAGGGGTTTCTGGGAGTCGCAATCCAGGAACATCTGGGGACCCACTGGTGGAAAACCACCGGTCTAGTCAGAGCGGAATCCGGTCAAGAAATATGGAGCCTCAACGCCCTGCCAGTGGGAGATCAACCCCCTTTAAGCCACAGGTACACCATGCGTGCCGGTCGATAACACCTTGTACAAGGTACGAACAGCAGCAGCAGCCAGCACGCCTCGAGGGGCAGTGGTGAAAAAGGCCTGTCCTGCAGGTAAAACTGTGCTCAGGACCTGGGGGTTCAATCCCTGGTAGATGGCTCATGGTTCTCTCAGCCTTCCATCCTTCCAAGGTCGGTAAAATGAGTACCCAGCTTGCTTGGGGGGGGGGGGGATGACGACAATGTGTAGCCTGCATTACTGTAATTAAAACCTGTAAACCGCCCAGAGACTACTTCAAGTGGTATGGGGGTGATATAGAAGCTGAAGTCAGAGCGCCTTCTCCCTTTGAAAACAACCCATAATACCCGATCCTCCCAGGCTCGGCGTTTGAGGCAACTAACACCACGAGAGCCCCGAAAGGAAAAAACAAGAAACAGGGCCTTCTGCTGTTGCCCCTCGCCTGTGGAATAACCTTCCACCAGACATCTGCCTGGCCCCCTCTTTGGCTGCCGTTAAAAAACTATTAAAAACTTGGGTTATTTAAGCAGGCATTCCACCAAATATAATTGCAACTCAGTGTTCACCCATTAAATCTTGATTTTAACTGATTAACCTGCCAATAATAATATATTGTTTTGTGTCGCTTTAATATTATTTTTATTTTATTGTGTTACTCTTTATGGTTTTATTGTATAAATTGTTTGAATGTGTTAATTGTTGTAAACCGCACAGCGTGACCTCACTGCCAGATGGGTGGTATAAAAATCAAATAAATAAATAAATAAATAAATAAATAAGTAAGTAAGTAAGTAAGTAAGTAAGTAAGTAAGTAAGTAAATAAATAAATAAATTTTTTGCTCTGGCCTCTCCTAAGGATTTTGGCCCCAACCATCTTAGCATTTCCCCAGCCCTGGCAGAAGGATTTGAAGCAGCGTTTGGCCAGCTGGCCATCAGTGGTGGATCCCTCCATTGGCAACTGGATGGACTAGATCAGTGGTTCTCAACCTGTGGGTCTCCAGATGTTCCTAGACTGCAACTCCCAGAAACCCCTTCCAGCACAGCGAGTGGTGGAGGCTTCTGGGAGTTGCAGTCCAGGAACATCTGGAGACCCACAGGTTGAGAACCACTGGACTAGATTGACCCCCCCCCCCAGGGATCCCTCTGCAATTCCAGAAGTCTCGATAAGAGTTAAAGCATCGGGAATGGTGCATCGCCAGCAACCCTTCTTCCTGAAAAACTGCTGTCGTTAAGTGATGGGGGTTCCTGCTTGGTGGTGGACTGCTTGGCCCTTCTGATAGTTTACGTCCATCTCATCGCTGTTTGCAATCCCGCTTGGGACCGGTACGAAGTAATCTGACTGTACGTCCATTGCGGGATGAGAGGAGTTTGTCCCGACCACGCCCCCTGAAATGCGATTTAAGCGGGATGAGAGATTCCCCTCCCCAGCCTCTGGAATCTGCTCGCCATGCTTCTTGTTCCGAGACGAGTGGCCGTGAAGGCAGGCTCGTCACGGAACGAACGCAATCTCCATCTAGTCGCAGGAGTGCGAAGCGACATACGCCAGTAAATCCCCTATGGAGTTAACAATGAAGTGAATAGCTTTTAAAAGACAAATGCCTCGAAGTTTGCTCCCTAACGCAATGAAGGCAAGGCTTTGGAGAATCGAAACATCGAAAAACGGAAGGTCGGGCCGAGAAAAAAAAAGGAGAACAAACACATGGAATTTCACCTCTCATCACGGAACGAGGACGTGCGGTAACAGTCAGGCCAGTATCATCCATCACGCCTGTGCGTACACGGGAACAGGGACAGAACCGGAAGACCACATGACCGCAACCGACATCAACACGCAACAAACTTCCTCCCGGGACGAGAATGGACGTGAAATAACCGTCCTCTGCGGCCACCGAGTCATCTCTGACCCACCGTTAGCCCACGAATGAGCCACCTCCGAAACGGAACAGCCGTGGGGCAGCCCACGACTCAAAAGGGTCCTCCATTGCCTTGCTCAGCTCTTGGGAGGTTCAAATCCGTGGCTTCTTTTAGACGAGTCGGTTCATCTCGTCCTGGGTCCTCCTCTCTTCCCGCTGCCTTCCGCTTTTCCCAGCACAAAGGTCTTTTCCAGAGCATCCGGAAAAGGAGAGCCTCAATTTCAACACCATCGCTTCCAGGGTCTTGATTTTGAGCTAGGATCCACGCGGTTTGTCTTTCTGGACCTTCCGGGGGAGTCCACAAAGCTCTCTCCTCCATCGCTGGATGTCGAGTGAACTAATCCCCCCCCTCCCCATCAGCTTGGCCCGGGCCCCACCATCCTCGGCTTAACCCCACCTGATACCATCTATAGCAGGGGTGTCCAAACTTTTTGCAAAGAGGGCCAGATTTGGTGAGGTTAAAATGTGTGGGGGCTGACCAGACCATCCAGCCTGAAAGGGGGGGGGGGAGAAAGGGCATGGTCCGTGCGCATCTCCAACAGCCGCAAATGCTCTGGTTTCAATGTGCCCAAGAGCTCAGCAGGGAATAGGCCCACGCGCACCCAAGATGCACCGCTGCTCGCATCTGCTGCCCTCCCTCGCAAGGAGGTGGGGAAGACGCTGCAGCAACGGAGCCAGGAGTGAGTATAGGCAGGACAGTCGGCCGAGGAGACGGACGGAGGCAGGGAGGACAGGCAAAACATAAAACTGCAAGCTGACGTCGTCTCTAGCCAGCACAGGGAAGGACCGGCCAGTGGGGATGAGTGACAGGCTGAGCCGGGAGGGAGAAGAGACTGAGGGCCACTCAAATTTTTAAATCGGGCTGCATTTGGCCCCTGGGCCGGACTTTGGACATGCCCTGGACTACAGCAGCAGGAGAATGAGAAAAAGACGAGTCCCCCACTCATGTTTTTTTACTAGGTCCAGGCCCTAAGCCAGAAGCAACCAGAGGCAGGCTACGAAGACGGTGCTGGGGGGGGGGGGGCACACCTCCTCGCATCAGGCTTCCCGGCACGCGAGATGCTCGGAGTGGGCTTTAGGGGGAAAGAGGTATGGGGTTTGTGTCTCTATTTTTCCAAATGGCAATAGGAATGTCCTCTGGCGAGAGACAGCCTTCCCTCTGGCCAGCGGCCACCAACTGGAAAGAAAGAAAGAAAGAAAGAAAGAAAGAAAGAAAGAAAGAAAGAAAGAAAGAAAGAAAGAAAGAAAGAAAGGAAGGAAGAAAGAAAGAAAGAAAGAAAGGAAGGAAGGAAGGAAGGAAGGAAGGAGGGAAGAAAGAAAGAAAGAAAGGAAGGAAGGAAGGAAGGAAGAAAGAAAGAAAGAAAGAAAGAAAGAAAGAAAGAAAGAAAGAAAGGGAGGGAAGGAGGGAAGAAAGGAAGGAAGGAAGGACGAAAAAAAATTCTTAAAGGGCTCCCTGTTTCCTGCTCCCTGATCACTATTTGTGATACCTTCATAGGCTGCTAGTAGAAATATTAAAAAAAAAGTGGCTGAGCTTTCGAGAGCAAGCTCCCTTTTTCAAAGCAGGTACAGAAGTCCAAACCTGTCAAGGGAGCTTGCTCCCGAAAGCTCAGCCACTTTTAAAAAAGTTTTCTTCAAGCAGCCTATGAAGGCGTCACCCGTACTCTAGTTTTGCTTTTGTTTTAAGGGCCCCACGGCTCCAAACCTCTTTGTTACTTCTCAAGAAGAAAGCGCCTGGTGGGTTATTTTTCTTTCTTTCAAGCATGTGCGTTTATTTCGTCGCAACCGACGGACAGATCAGCTCGCCCGACACGGAAGCCTCGGCATTTGCAGCGATGATCACCGCCCGGCCGTTTCGAAAAAACGGCAACCGGGGCCAAGAGACGCCCCCCCGGCTTTTATTTGAGTTTGCTTGCTTGCTGGTGTGTTTATTTGCTTGTGTGATTCAGTGATTGTTCATTTGGAGAGTCGGGGGGGGGAAGGGTGGTGGTGGGGAGGGCGGTGGGGGGGGGGGAGTCAGTCAGATGAAAAAGGACCGCTGGATCTCAGAGCCTGGAGAACTTATTTGTGCTTGAAGGGGCGTCCCGTGCCTGTTGTCTCGGAAAAGCTTGGGGGGGTGCGTCCTGCCACAGCCCAACACCTCCAGACCTTCGGAAGACCAGGCGGTTGCCCCATACAGTGCGTCAGCCTCTCCCCAGGGGGGAGGACCCCCCACCCCCCCACCTCCACCACCACCGCTATCCTTCCGTGGAGGAGGCTTATAGTCCAGGAGTGTCACCTCAAAAGGCTGTGGAGGGAATCCGGGAGGTTCTCCCCCCCTTTCCCCCCGCCATCCGGGAAAGACGGTTCAAATGAAGAGACCCCCTGGAGAAAGCAGAGGAGAAGAAGGGGAAACGGTGAGAAAGACCCAGAAGGAGCACCCCCACAGGGAAGGGGGGGGAGCACCAAGGCCAACTCTCCACCACCACCACCCCGCCGATGCTGCCCCTCCGTTTGGACTGCAGGAAGGCTCAGGGGGGGTTGAGGCACCCGGGTACAGAGCTAAGAAGTAGGCAGTTCAGTTCTCCTGCGGGGGGGGGGGCTCCCTGGGCAGGGGATGGACTGGATGACCCCCTCCCCTCCTAGGGCTCCCCCCCCGCCCAAGCTCTGCAGGCCCCGAGCGATCGGGACATTCTAAGCTTTGTTTGAGGATGAGGGCTACGTGGACGTCCCACAACCTTGGGGTGGCCAGGCGCGCACGCTCCCTCCTTCCTTGCTGCCGCATCGGGGCTGAGCAGAGATCTGAACTACAGACTTCTGCTTCGGCCCAATGCTCTGTGTGTGTGTGTGTCCCCCCCCCCCTCCGGACCTCCACTGCCTGCCTTCTGTGTGTCTGTGTGTCCCTGTGTGTTCTCCCTTTCCTGACCTCTATTGCCTGCCTTGTGTGTTTGTTGTGTGTGTGTGTCTCTGTGTGTGTGTGTGTGTGTGTGTGTGTGTGTGTGTGTGTGTGTTCCCCCTTTCCTGACCTCCATGGCCTGCCTTCTGTGTGAGCGTGTGTGTGTGTCCTCACCCGTCACTTCTATGCTGGCTCCGGTGATGTAGCGGCTGTCCTCCGAGGCCAGGAAGGCACAAACGTCAGCCACATCTGGCAGAGGGGAGAGAGAGAGAGAGAGAGAGAGAGAGAGGAGAAGAGTCAGGCCCTCCCCTCCCCAGCACCCTTGCATGTGGGGGTGGGGGTGGGTGGGGGTTTCTCCCGCTGTTCTCTGGAGCCCTGGCACAGCCCCCACCCCATCCCAAAGCCCCTCCACCCCTCGCTTTCCCCAAGAACGAAGCAAGCGCTGTGCTGATTCAGTGATGATGGATTTCCTCTACAGTGGACCCTTGTATAACAAACAGCTTGTATAACATAAAATCTGTACAACATAAAACATTCCGGATAGAGGGGAAATTTGCTTAACAGAATCGCTTAAGGGGAGAATCCGTACAACATAAAAATGGGATCACTCCGTTTTCAATGCATTCCTATGGGAAATTTGTATCAAGGAAAATTGGCTTAACATAATTTCATTTGGAACGAATTAATTCCTTTATACAAGGTACCACTGTATGTGTTTATTATATATTACCTGATAGATGTAAATGCTTTTTTTATTTTGTTGTTTTAACCTTCCTTATACACCGCCTGTTCTCTTGAATTAAGCTTGGCGGAAGATAGATAGATAAATAAATAAATAAATAATCCCCTTTGGTTCTGGGGTCCCATGTGCCAACCCTCCTCCCCCCCCCCAAAAAAAAATAGAGGGTCCCCTGCCCTCTCCTGTCCTGGCTCCACAGCCCCTCGCCTACCACCCCCCCGAACCCCCCCGCCCCCAGACCAGGGATGGCGAACCTTTTAGAGACTCGATGGCCCAAACTGCGATTCAAAAACACACTAATTTTCCGCAAAGTGCCAAATACAGCCATTTAACCTGAATTATATAGGTGGCGGTGAAAGGGGCGATGTCGGGGGCCCCACAGAAAGGGCTCCTTTGAGGGCCACCTTTGGCACCCGGTGCCATACAGGTTGGCCAACACTGCCCTAGGCCAGATCCTGCCACGAGGGGCCAGACTCTGGAGCCCAGCCACCGCGAGGCAGACGGCGCCCAACATGGCCATTTCATCTGGCTTTTTGCCCTCCCGTTGGCCTGGACTACAGCACCCATAATCCTCCACAGACTGGGATCACCTCCCTGGGGCTTCAGAAGTCAGGAAAACCAGAGAAGGACCCTGTAAACCGGTGGAGAACCACTGCTGTAGACCAAACGGCCCTTTTTACATGCTCAGAGGCTCTCTTCTTGCATTGTCCCCTTCTCAGAGAAGTGGCCACCTCCCTTCCAGGGTGGGTCCAGTACTTTGTCCACCTAAAGCCCCCGCCCCGAAAACGCAGGATTCCACCTCCAGGTTTTGATGGGGTGTGGTGTGGGGTGGGGGGGTGGTTCCTTTCCTGCTTCCGCCTCCCCCTCCCCCGCAAACACTTCCTGGGGTTCTCCCAGCGGTGAAAAGACCCCGCTGAAACCCCAGATACGGACCAGCCCCGGTGTGTTCAGGGTGGGCACTGTGGTGGCATTACACCATGACCCTCCCCCTACCCTACTGTGCAATCCCACAAGAAGTCTCCTCTGACCTTGAGGGTCTCCGAGACGTCCCAGTGGCACCATCGCTGCAAACTGGAGGTACAGGGAGAGAGAGAAAACAACCGGTAAGATGGGCCGGAAGCCGCAAGAATGACCGGTAAAACCAGAACGCGCACGCACGCCAGTCAACAGAAGCCGAGGGGAACCCAAACGCTCCCCAGAAAGGTGGTTAATAAGTACAAATATAAATAAATCATTCATTCATTCATTCGTTTTTTGTTATTTATTTTAGAGTGTTTTTACCTCGCCTTTCCCCTTGGAAAAGGACCCAAGGCTGCTTACCGTAAGGAGAGACGATACCAGTGGTTCTTAACCGGTGGGTCCCCAGATGTTCCCGGACTGCAACTCCCAGAAACCCTTTCCAGCGCCGCGAGTGGTGGAGGCTTCTGGGAGTTGCAGTCCGGGAACATCTGGGGACCCACCGGTGGAGGAACTGCTGGACTATACAGTAGTCCATTACAATTAAGACACCATCAGTACAAGAAACAGGGCATCGAGGGGGCATCTTGCAGCATTAGAAGGCCACGTTAAAGCTAACAGCATATAACGTAAGTGTCAGTGGTGGGGGGGGGCAGAGACCCTTCCCAGGAGCAACACCAGGGTTGTTGGAAGAGGCTTCTGGGTCGACAAAATCGGAACCCTTTTAATTCAGAGGCCATCTCGGAAGCAACAGCATCTGAGAGCAAAAGGAGCTTCTCTGCAACAGCAGGACATGGTGTCAGCCCACTAGACCCCCCCCCCAATCCTGTCTCATGATTCCTTAGCTAAGAGCCCTTTTACACAACCCCTAAGATCCACTGGTAACTTAAATTCGGATCCCCCCCCCCGGCCAGATATCATGTGGGTTTTGTTCCTCTTCCTGTGTTCCCACCCTTCCGCACTCTGTTGCTTCTGTCTGCGGTGAGGGGAGGGAGAAAAAAAAAGGGAGGGAAAAAATGCAGGCTCACCTCTGCTCATCCTTGGAGCAGCCCCGTAGGGATTCCGGTCTGTTAAAGGGGCGGCGGGGACAACAAAAACAAACAGAAGGCGAGGAGAGCCCGGCACCCACAGCTTTACAATCTGCATCAGAATTTTTTTTACCTCCGGAGACCAGGTACTTGTAAAGTGCGCTGGGGTGCGCTTAAGTGGGAATGGGCATACTTTATTTTTTTTTTAAGTCTGCTGCTGGTGGGAAAACAATTTTATGCTCCGGATCTGCAAGTGTTTTGCAGCGGATTTTAGGGGTCGTGTAAAAGGGCTCTAAGTTAGCCAAAAGGTGATCTCATTGTCTGCTATCATTTCTCAGCTAAGTCTACCAATTAGAGAAGCAGTTTGCCAATTAGAGCACTATCTCTTATCACAAAGCTAAGGCTTACCCATTAAAGTTACACCTATACACATAGCAATGCATATTCGTGAAGCCTTTCCATGCCACGCCTTTTTAAAACCACATTTAGAGAATTTCTTGCTGTGCCACAAAGAAACGATGTAACGAGTTACGCTAATCAGTTATAGAGTAATTAATAAAACAGAGCCTCTTCGGATGAAGGCAGGCTCCGCTGGTTCGGACACGTGTGCGTGTGTTCTTCAAAGCGCTTTGCCATGACTCCAGGATCAGGGCTATTCAAGCCTCCGGCTGCCCTGATTTTTTTTGCAGCGGTTTTATTCCTGATTGCTGCAACACAGGGAGGGGGCCTTTTCAGCATTCCTTAACACACACACACACACACACACACACACACACACACACACACACCAGCACCCTCCCCTCCCCCACCATCTGCCCAAATGCACTGACCTTGTCCAGGACTTTCTGGGGCACTTTATCGGTCATGGGGGAACGGATGAAACCCGGAAGAACTGTATTGCACCGGATGCTGTATCTGCAGGGCAGCGAACAGGGGGAGGGGGTTAGGATGGGAGGGGGTGTTAGGTGGCACAGACACCCCCCACCCCCACCCCCGTTTGCCTCCTTTCCTGCCTCCCAACGTCCCCCAAACCACAGGGGTCTAAAATGGAGGCACATAAGAGGACACTCTAGGGAGCCACCCTTGGATTCCTAAACACTGCAACTGAACCTTCTACGTTGTCCCCAAAAGGGGACGGATGGCGCCGGGGGGGGGGGGGAGAGCTGTTCGTCGGCAGAGCAGAGCCATTGGCACGAGAGAAGTCCCCACCAGTCCAGGCCTCGATGACGCCGTTTGGGGAGGGATGGGAAAGAAACCTGCAGAGACCCCGGCCCGCCACGGGATCTCAAGGTGGCTTACAGAAAGGGGCATAACATAAGAGGAGGAAGCGGGGAGGAGGGAAAAGGAAAGCAAGCGCGCCTAAGTAGCACCCCCTGGCCTCCGCCTTTTCTGAACCCACAGCAGGCACTTGAGACCCCCCCCCCCTGGTTACCTGGCCATCTCCTTGGCCACGGTCTTGGAGAGAGCCTCCACCCCGGCCTTGGAGGCGGCGTAGTTCACCTGCCCCAAATTGCCCACCTGGCCAGGGAAGAAGAGAGGAAGGTGTGGTGGAGGCCAAGCTGGCCCGGGGCAGGGGGATGACCCGCTCCAGTCCAAGTGGCAGGGCCGGGGTGAATGTGACCCAGCCTCCAGGGCAGCAAAGCTGCTGAGGGGGGGGCGCAGTGATGGCAGGAGAAGAAGCTGCCCCCCCTCTCCCCACAGAGACAGGCCAGGAGGGCTCGGGTGGCGGAGGTCACGGCACCTTCCCCACGATGCTGCCCAGGTTGATGATGGAGCCTCCGGGGGCACCGCTGGCCACCAGGGCCCTGGCCACGGCCTGCGTCACCAGGAACGTCCCCTGGGAAGGAAGGAACAGAAGAGCATCAGAAGAGCCATCATGCTGGATCACGCCAAAGGCCCATCTAGTCCAGCTTCCTGGATCTCCCAGGGGCCCCACCAGATGCATTTGGGAGCACATGAGACTAGATCTCTGTCTCCTGATACCACTTCCCCTGCCTCTGGCCCTTGAAGTACTCTGGTTTTAAGCCTGGACATGACACCTCTCCATCATGGTTTGTCACCTGTGATGGACTTTTCCTCCAGGAATCTGTCCAGTCCCCTTTTGAAGGCATCCAGGCCAGAGGCCATCACCACATCCCGTGGCAGGGAGTTCCACAGACTTAACACACTGGGTAAAAAAAATTTTTTTTTGTCTGTTCTCACTCTCCCACCCCTCAATTTGAGTGTATGCCCCCTAGTTCTGGTATTTTGTGAGAGGGAGAAGAGTGTCCCTCTATATCCGCTTTACTCATGCCCTGCATTATTTTGTACCTCTCAATCATATCCCCCCTCAAGCGCCTTTTTTCCAGACTAAAGAGCCCCAAATGTTTTAGCCTTTCCTCATAAGGGAGGTGCCCCAGCCCAGTAATCATTTTAGTCGCTCTCTTCTGCACCGTTTCCGGTTCCACTATGTCGTTTTTTGAGATGCGGTGACCAGAATTGTACACAATACTCCAGGTGCGGCCTTACTATTGCTTTGTATAATGGCATTATAATGTTGGCTGCTTTATTTTCAATCCCCTTTTTGATAATCCCTAGTATGGAATTGGCCTTCTTCACCGCTGCCACACATTGGGGAGACACCTTCATGGAGCTGTCCACCAACACACCAATGAATGAAGGGAGGGAGGGGTGAGGAGAGGTTTGCCTCCCGGCTCCGGGAGGGACTACTTCAGGCATGTCCAAACTTCGGCCCTCCTGATGTTTTGGACCACAACTCCCAGAATTCCAAGCCTGTATTTCCAATGGCAAAGGACTGTGGGAGTTGTGGTCCAAATCAACTGGAGGGCTGAAGTTTGGACATGCCTGGACTACTTTTACACACACACACACACACACACACACACACACACACACACACACACACACAGAGTGCGATCAGGTTGGGAATACCTTGAGGTTCACTCTCAGCACGGCATCAAAGGCCTCCTCCGTCTGCTTCAGCAGGAATTCATCCATGGTGATGCCGGCACAGTTGACACAGACGGTGGCCGGGCGAGAGTAGCGGGCCTGGAAGGTGGACATAAGAACATAAGAGGAGCCTTTGCTGGATCCGGCCAAAGGCCCACCTAGTCCAGCTTCCTGGATCTCACAGTGGCCCCACCAGATCCTTCTGGGAACGCACGAGACTAGATCTCTGTCTCCTGATACCACTCCCCTGCATCTGGCTCTTGAAGTACCCTGGTTTTAAGCCTGGAGATGATACATCTCCTTCATGGTTTGTCACCTGTGATGGACTTTTCCTCCAGGAATCTGTCCAATCCCCTTTTGAAGGCATCCAGAAAAAGAGGGCAGGTGAGGAGGATGGGAGTGGAGGTGGCGGCCGGGGGGGGGGGGGGAGAGGGAAAGGGGAAAGGTTTCCTTTACATCTCATGCCCCGACTTGGTTTGGGAGACAAGCGAAGTGTGGCCGGGTTCCGGAGGAAGTGCACGGCGAGCGAACGAAGCAGAACTCAACGGGATGCACCAAAAGGCGCCAACGCAACCCAATGAAAGGGAGTGCGGCTTGTTTCCCTTACTGAGCCAGCTTATACACGAGTGAATAAGTCAATAAATAAAACCCCTCCTTTCAAAAAGTGTGTGTGTGTGTGTGTGTGTGTGTGTGTGTGAAAGATTGACATCCACCAATCTCCATGAAATCTGCCCCAGGCGCGCGGGGGGATTTATTTATTTATATACCGTGGACCCTCATATTAACAAATGGTTTGTATAACATAAAATCTGTACAACTTAAAAAAATTCCAGAGATAGGGGAAATTTGCTTAACCCAATTGATTGCATATGGGACGAATCCGTACAACAGAAAAACAGTCGAGATCAGAGATGAATCCGTTTTCTATGCATTCCTACGGGAAAATTGTATAAAGGAAAATTTGCTTAACAGAATTACATTGGGAACAAATTAATTCCTTTATACAAGAGACCACTGTACTTATTAACCACCCGACATTCCCACTGGAACTCTGGGCGGTGTACAACAAACTGCAAAATAAACAACAATTTTGAAGGGAATTGGAGGTTTTTAAGCAGAGGCTGGATGGCCCTCTGTCGGAAATACTGTGATGGGGGGGGGGGGTTTCCTGCATGGCAGGGGGTTGGACTGGATGGTTCTATGAATTGAACAGCTGCTGAAAACTGGGGGCTCCTCAGAGCAAATATCTAAGAAACCCATCTAAGGAAATGATATTTCTCCCTTAGATATTCAATATTTTTTGTACTTTCAACTGGGCTGGTCCTTTAATCCTGCTGCAAGGATAGCAAGTTTGGTTAGTTGTTGTTGCCCCATGCACTTTAGAATTTCTTTAATTTCTTTAATTTAATTCCCCCCTCCCAGCCCCCATTAGTGTAATTAGCTTTTCATTTAATTTTAATCTATTTTTACACTATCAGACGCCTTGGGTCATTGCGAGAAATAAAGCAAGACATGTGTGTGTGTGTGTTGTGTCATTACTGTCGTGACTGACTCTTCATGACTCCATGTCCATGGAGTTTCCTCGGCAGGAATACTGGAGTGGTTTGCCAGTTCCTACTCATACATATCTGGAAGCTGAGTCATGGCTACTGGACGTCTTTTTCCTGAGAGATAGAAACAGACTGATGAAGCTGTTTGGATGAGCAGCGAAACGTTTCTCTCTCTCAAGAAAAAGGAGTCCAGATGCCATGAATCAACTTCCAGATAAGCTCACCTGGATGACTGAGAATCTTCACAGACATATATTACATACGTTAAATCAGGGGTCCTCAAAGTTTTCGAACAGCGGGCCGGTCCACCACGCCCCAGACACCACTGGGGGCCAGAGCACAGTCCAAAAAAAGGGGCCAACATGGAAAAAAGGGGGGAGGGAGTGGGGGACCTTGCCGTAGCCCTCCCACTTTGAACTGCCCCACTAGCCAGCATGCTGATTATCTGGGTGGTAGTTGGGGGGAGTGGGAGAAGTGACATAGTCCACTGCTTTGAACTGCCTCCGCAATAGAAGCAGCTGCGGAGGCTGGCTTGCTCGCAAAGCAGGGGGTAGGTGGTGGGGGTGGTTGCAATAGGTCCCAGGGGCCGGATTCAGGACCTTGGGGGGGGGGCGAATCCGGCCCCGGGGCCTTAGGTTGAGGACCCCTGTGTTAAATAAACAAACTGATGTGTCCCTTTTTTTGTTTGGGGGAGGGGGAAGGGCTTGAGCCTTTCATTTGGGAGAGATGAAGGAGATTGTAAGGGAAAGGAGGGAGTTTTCTCTATTGCCCACCGACAGCAGGCAGGTCCTTCTGGAGGGCCACCCTCACGCCCGCATGCAAGAGGGAGGGGCGGCCGCGGCCTGCCATGGACCCACCTGGATCCGGGCCATGAGGTCACTGACACTCTTGGCGCACCCCACGTCAACTTTCAGGGCCTCGTGGTCCCCCGGGGGGAGCCCCTGCAGGGTCTGGGCTGCCCCCACTTCGTCGCAGTCCGCGATGGCCACCACGGCGCCTTCCCGGGCCAGGCGGATGCAGATGGCACGGCCGATGCCACTGCCACCCCCTGCAAAAAAAAGAGAGACGCCTGAGGTCAGACCCTCACGTTCCTCGTAGGGAGAAAACCCCCCCGACCCCCAACAGGGACTCCCTCCCACCAGCGACCCCAATTGCAATGCCTTGGCCACCTCTTTGTTCACGGTCCCCTGTTCTTTACTGGATGGCCAACAGGCAGGTATTCAACAGGGGAAACCACATTCACCACGTCCCTCCTGACAAGGCGGCCGTGGCCTGCTTGCTACGTAAGGGCTGAAACTGCTGAAGCCCCAGGGAAGGGCTCCTGGTGCTTAGAGGTGGAAGTCCAACCGGTGAAGCGAGCCTTCAGCCAAGGCAAGTTCCCCCACGGAGCTGCAGTGCATGGAGGCAGCGATCATCCTTCTCTCTCTCTCTCTCTCTCTCTCACACACACACACACACACACACACACACAGAGGCCCAGCTCTGCCTCCCTCCTGCCCCTGGGGTGCTGGGTGGTGGCTTCACCGGTTGAACTTCAGGGAGGTGTCCTTGGCTGGGGGAGGGGGGGGAGACAGCCAGCTTCCCATTCTTTTTTTTCTTTCTTTCTTTCTCTCTCTCTCTCTCACACACAGGCACCCCCCTCAAGTAAGGTTGGGGGGGGCAATGACTCCCTATCCTTTCAAAAGAACTAGTTTCTGGACTACATAGCCCATAATCCCCAGAGTGGAATTGGGGGAGGAAAAAAAACCCTTTTCCAAGGCAACGCACGCCTGCTCTACATGGGGTGGGGTGGGGGCATTCCTGCCTTCGCACCCCCCAATTGCTCCATCTCCCCCCCCCTTTGCCCCAGGAAGAGTGGGGGGGGAGAAGATGATTGCCCCTCCCCTCCCCCCCAAAAATGCAAACTCCAAGGAAAGGCAGGACTTTCTGCCCCACACTTCCCAATAGCCCCGCCCCCTAATGCCCCCCTCCCCCCAAAAAAAAAGAGTGGGGCAGGAGGACCTGTGACCAAGGCCAGCGCCCCTCGGAGCCTCAGGTGGGCAGCCATGCCTTTCCTCCCCCCCCCTCCCCTCTGGGCCAGGAAATGGGGCGGAAGAAGGGCAGCGAAGGGAGAGGAGGAAGAGAAGCCCCTCCCCCGGAAGTGGAGGCCATAGAGGGGGGGAGGAGGAGGAGGAAGAGGACGCCCCGTCTGGGCATCCGTCTCGCTGGTTTTGGTCCTCCCAGCTGGGTTTGGAGGCAGGAGGGGGGGAGGAAGAGGAGGAGGAGGAGGAGGAGGGGGGGGGACACACGCCTGGACCCTCTTAAAGGGAGGCTGGCCTTCCAGATGGAGGGGGGGAGGGCCCATTCCTAACCCCCCCAACACACACACCACCCGCCTACTACAACTCCCATCCGCCCCAGCCAGAGAGGAGGATGGGAGTGGGTAGTCCAAAGTGTTATCGGGAGGGAGGTTGTTGGCAGCAGCCTCTCTTCCAGGGAGCCTCAACCACCCCCATCCTCCCATCACTTTCGCATTGGGGGGGGTGACCTGTTGAACTTCTGCCTGCCAAAGGAGAGAGAGAGAGAGAGAGAGAGAGAGAGAGAGAGAGAGAGAGAGAGAGAGAGAGAGAGAGAGAGAGGGGTGGGGGGGTCTTCCTTTGGCTAGCAATGGGGAGCCAAGCAAGGTGTGTGTGTGTGTGTGTGTGTGTGTGTGTAGGGGGTTCTGGAGATAGGCAGGGCAGCAGCTGTCTCTGCGAAAGGCATTCAAGGGCGTGGGGAAAGGGACAACAATAACCATAAGCCCCTCTTATGGGCCATGCCAAGATGTTGAGAATTTCAGCCCCAAAATGCTGCAATTAGGAACCCCACCACCCCACTTTCCTGACAAAGAGTCCGAGAATACAGGGGTACCTTGTACAAAGGAATTAATTCGTTCCAAATGAAATTATGCTAAGCAAATTTTCCTTTACACAAATTTCCCCATAGGAATGCATTGAAAACGGAGTCATCCCATTTTTATGTTGTATGGATTCTCCCCATAGGCGATTCTGTTAAGCAAATTTCCCCTCTATCTCCGGAATTTTTTATGTTGTACAAATTTTATGTTATACAAGCTGTTTGTTATACAAGGGCCTACTGTACACCACTCTCAGCCCCCCCCCACCCAAAAAAGAGCAAAAACCTCAAATACTGCCTGTGTCAAGAGTTGCCACCGCCTGCCTCTGAAACCTCCTGAGAGGCTGCCCCGTTCTCCATGCTGCCCGAGGCCAGGCCAGGCCCAGGGTGGACAGGGGGCAGGATGTGGTCCGAGCGAGGTGGATTTACTTTGAACTTCCAGCCGGGGGGTGGACTGCATGACCTCCGAGGTCCCTTCCGATGGAAAAGTCCAGCACCAATGCAGAACCAGGAATGCATCCTACACACACACACACTTTTCCAGGCAGGGTTGCCCACTTTGAGCCTGTCCTTTCAGGCTGCAATACCCATTATCCCTTCTAATTAGCACTTTGTGCCTGTCTTCACACCCCAAACCAGCAGAGCCCCCCCCCCCCCGTGAATTCCCCACCTTACCCCAAATAATGCCCTGCCCCCCCCCCAAAAAAAAACCCCTTAACCATCAGAGTCAGAGACAATGGGGTGAGAAAGAGCCAACGCAGGTCACATGCAGCTCCCTCGGACTACAGATCCCATCATGCCTGACCACAAGACATACCTACCTGGTGCTTTTACCATGCTGGGAAATGGCCCGGCCGGACTCTGAGACGGTGGGTTACGAAGCTGTCAGGACCCCCCCCCAGCCCACCCCAATCCCCCCTTACCCGGGCTCGACCATCCCCTTGCTATCCAGGGTAGGGAAAACAATAAAAAAAATAAAGCAAATCAAACGTCTTTTTTTCGAAACTCTCCTTTTAATGACAGGCACGCATTCCGCACCGCGCGTGTGTCTTCCTGACACCGTCGCTACCTCTCCTTGCTACAAAATGAAATGCAAAAATAAGTATATCAAAGACGTGTACAAAGAGAAATGGCGAACATCCCCCCCCCGGAAAGTACTAACGAGGCCTCTGTAAATTAGTGGGGACGGGTGGGTGGGGGTTCTATCACCCCACTGACCTGGAGACACCCTTAACAGCTGCAGCCACAAAAGGGGTTGTTTAACTTCCTAATTCCAGTGGCAGGAAAGAAGCCCCCCCCCGGCCTCAGCCCCCCCCCCGTCCTTTCGGCAACACCTGAGTTCATAAAGCCTCCCCTGCTGACACCGTCTCTGCCAGAAACTCAAGACCCCCCAACCCACCCCATCCCATCCCTGCCTTGGACTCTTGTAACAATCACCCCCCCCCAAAAGAAACCATAATCTCCTCAGGACAACCCCCCCCCGACCCACAGAATCCTGCCAGAGGAATATGATCTTTTTTATTTTTTATGGCGTAGACCTCAGATGAGCCTAACAACCCAGACAATGGGGTGGGGGTGGGAGGCAGGGGAGCTCTTTTCCCCACACCTCTGCCTTAATATTTCCCTAGAACCCCCCCCCCCCAAAAAAAACCCCATCCGTCCCACAGCATCCTGATCCAGGGGACAACATTTCCCGTCTGAAAGCAACTGTGCCTTCTGTGCTTTGGCCCGTTTGTCCGTTCCCCCCCCCCAAAAAAAAGAAGGCTCCAGAAGCCCGTTAAGTAGAGGGTCTACTACCGCAAGCCCCTTGCCCTGTGCCCACTGGTGACAGGGGACAGGAAAGATCCCCCACCCTCCACCCCGCCAGCTCCAAGCCATTTGGGGGTGCGGGGGTGCGGCGTGTACCCACTAATCCGTCCCAAAGCCCCTCGGGAGAGGGAGGAAAAAATGTCCTACTGCTGAAACCTACCTCGCTAGTCTATCTCAGGCAGGGACACCTACCAGCCCCAGCTAAGCCCCTACTTGGCCCTCACCCCACCCTCCCAAGAAAGGCTGATCTCCTGCCCTCCTTCCACCTTGGAAGATGAGTGGGGGTGGGTTAAAAACTTGGTCCTTGAGGCAGCTGAGTTCGCTTCGGACCGTGCCTTCTGAGGCCGAAGGAGACCGGGAGGTGTAGAGAGAGACCGAGCCCACGAGAGGAAAAAGCGGTCCAGGTGTGGCGAGAAGGAAAAGCGTGGAACGGAGCGAAATGCACACCCGGATCCGGCTTCTTGGCAGCGACGTGGAAGCGGGAAGGTCCAGGGCGCTCCGTCTCCTGGCCAGCTTTTTGATGGTCTCCCCACCACCACCACCACAGCCTGCCTCTGGAACGCTTCCACCTCCTCCTCCTCCTCCTCCTCCTCCTCCTCCTCCTCCTCCTCTACTCATACTGGGCAATGAAGAGCATCATGGCCACCCCGGCCAGGAGGCCCAGCACCTCCAGTAGGGACTGGACCGGCCCCGATTCCTGGAGGAGCTCTGGGATCACCGAGACGGTGGCGACGTAGATGAAGCCGCCCGCTGTGAAGGGCAGGATCCAGGCCGTGGCCGCCTCGCCGATGCCCTCCGCCAGCAGGGAGCAGACGGTGCCCGCCAGCGCCCCCAGGGCCGTCACCAGCTGCAGCTTCATCGCCTGCGGGGGGTGGGGGGGTGGGTCAGGGGAGAGAGACACGTAACCAAAAGGGGAACAGAGACGGCCAGTCAGAGCAGAGGAATTGGGAAGAGGGAGCCCGAAGGCCCTCTCTGGGTGCCCTTCACTACATCCCCTAAAAAAAAAAAACTAGAACTCCCAGGATGCACTGCAGCACACTTGGTACATTAACCCCATACTGCCTACTGTAATTAAACTGCAAACTTCCCAGAGACTACGTGAAGTGGCATGGGGCGGTATATATAAGCAGAACGCTTTGCTTTGGGCTTTGCTTTTAGCCCTGCAGCTTCCGCCATCGGTGAGCGAAATGCAGAGGTCTGTAGAGACCGGGATTTGGCACAATTCTGGCCGGAGACCCTTTAGGGGGGATCCTGGGAGCCCCCAAAACCTCACACGTAGTACGGGAGGCAGTAGCAGCATCCGTCCCTGGCCTTTCTCCTCCCTTGGAAGACACCCGCACCAACGATCGTGCTGCCCCCCCCCCCAATGCAGCGCCGAGTCCCCACCCATTTGGCCTTTGGAGATGAGATGGAGGGCAGACCCAGGCAAGCAAAAGGTTTTTGTTTTCTTTTGTTGCAATCTCTCCTGCCACTCTGAGAGCTACCCTGACCTTCTCCTTTGCCCGCCAAATACCACTCTTCCCTTCTAAAATAAACTTTTTCATAACTCTCTCCTGTTGGTCATTCATGCCGTGCATCTACCCTGGCAGCTAAAAAGCTCGACTTATTCTTTGTAATTTACAGTGATACCTCTTAAAACGAATTTTTAAAAGGATTTTAAAAGGATGTTGACAATCTCAAGCGGGTGCAGAGGAGGGCAACCAGGATGGTTGAGGGTCTGGAGCAAATGTCTTATGAGGAACGGCTTAAGGAACTGGGAATGTTTAGCCTCTCTAAAAGAAGGCTGAGGGGGGATATGATAGCTATGTTTAAATATTTGAAAGGATGTCATATTGAAGAGGGAACAGGTTTGTTTTCCATGGCTTCAGAGACTAGGACTCGGGGCAATGGTTTCAAACTACAGGAAAAGAGATTGCATTTGAACATTAGGAAGAACTTCATGACAGTTAGAGCTGTTCGGCAGTGGAATATGCTCCCACAAAGGGTGGTGGAGTCTCCTTTGGAGGTTTCTAAGCAGAGGCTGGATGGCCACATGTCAGGAGCACTGTGGTGGGGGTTCCTGCATGGCAGGGGGTTGGACTAGATGGCCCCTCGAGGTCTCTTCCAACTCTAGGATACTATGATTCTATGAATTTAATTTGTTCTAGGGGTCAATTTGTTTTACAAAATTTGTCCTTCCAAATGCATTGAAAATGGATTAATCCATTCCAGAGGCTATGGGTTTTCTTCATTTTAAAAAAAATGTGTCTTATGGAAATGCAGTTTCCCATAGGATTGCACTGGGAACGGATTAATCCGTTCCAGAGGCTAGAATAAAGACAAAAATCACCGGGTTTTTTCCTGGGTACATGCGGAACATTTTTTGTCTATTCCTGGAATTGTTTTCTTCCTATGAGTTTTTTTGTCTTACGGGGCATTTGTCTTAAGCATTACCACTGTATTTTAATTCTTTTTGCCCCACCTTTCTCCCACTGCAGTCACACCATTCCGAGTCACACCCTGCACACGCTTGGCCTTTTGCTTTCCCCTGGCAGCCGATCGGGAGTGCCGTCTGACCTGGGCGTCTCATCTTCCTGCACTATCCGTTGTTTCCATTTCTGGACGGATCCCGATACAGGGATGCAGCAAAAGGGCACCTGATCGGGAGTGCCATCTGACCTGGGCATCTCATCTTCCTGTACTATCCGTTGTTTCCATTTCTGGACAGATCCCGATGCAGGGACGCAGCAAAAGGGCACCTGATCGGGAGTGCCGTCTGGACCTGGGCGTCTCATCTTCCTGCACTATCCGTTGTTTCCATTTCTGGACGGATCCCGATGCAGGGACGCAGCAAAAGGGCACCTGATCGGGAGTGCCGTCTGACCTGGGCGTCTCATCTTCCTGCACTATCCGTTGTTTCCATTTCTGGACGGATCCCGATGCAGGGACGCAGCAAAAGGGCAAACGGGGCTCAGAAGAGGGAGGTGCGGGAGGAGGCCCCCCCCCCGGCGGCCTTACCTTCCGCTTGCTGCAGCCGGACTGCACCAGGATGGCAAAGTCACCCACCTCGTGGGGGACCTCGTGGAGGAGGACGGTCAGGGTGGTGACAGCGCCGATGGTGCTGCCGGCCAAGAACGAGGCCCCCAGCGCCAGGCCGTCCGTGAAGTTGTGGGCAAAGTCGGCGGCTAGGTTGAGGTATCCGGCAACAAGCATGGCTGGAGAGGTGGTGGTAGTAGTGGGGGGAGGAGGACAGAGAGGAGGAGGGAGCAACAGTGAGGCAGAGTGACATGAAAAGCGCCACCCCCGTCCCCACCATCCCTGCCACCCGTCCCCACGATGGGCAAACTGAGCCGCACGGCTTCTTGTGACTCCAGGCTCCCTCCCGGCCCCCTTACTGGACTCCGGGTCTTCCTTCGTCCTCCCGGCAGCCGGCTTCTCCGCCGCCCTCCGCGGGGGATCCCTCTCGGTCTCGTCATCGCTGCTCTTGGCCTTGGAAGCTGCAGAAGGAGACGGGAAGGAAACGCCCGGGTGAGGGGGCAGCCCAACGCGCTCCATGGCCCACAAAGGAAGACCCTTGCGTTATTTGCCTGTATTCTTATTCACTGTACGTGATTATTTGTGTGTATTAATTCTCTGCGATTAAGTCATGTACAGTGGTACCTTGCATAAAGGAATTACAGTGGTACCTTGTATAAAGGAATTAATTCGTTTCCAATGAAAATATGCCAAGCACATTTTCCTTTATACAAATTTTCCCAGAGGAATGCATTGAAAACAGAGTAATCTCTAATCACGACTATTTTTATGTTGTACGGGTTTGCCCCATAGGCAGTTCTGTTAAGCAAATTCCCCCTCTATCTCTGGAATTTTTTATGTTGTACAGATTTTATGTTATACAAGCTGTTTGTTATACGAGGGCCCACTGTAATTAGTTCCAAATGAAATTCTGCTAAGCAAATTTTCCTTTGTAGAAATTTCCCATAGGAATGCATTGAAAACGGAGTTTTCCCTAATCGCGACTGATTTGCTGTTGTACGGATTCGCCCCAGAGGCGATTCTGTTAAGCAAATTTCCCCTATTTCCAGAATTTTTTTCCTCTAAGCAGATTTTCCATTAAACAAACCGCCTGTTCTACGAGAGTCCACTCTCTTTTGATTGCTGTTAACCGCCCAGAGAGGCCTGGATGCCATTTAAATTCAAGAAATAAACCAATATATATTCAAATAAATAAATCCCCCCCTTGCCATGGCTGAGCAGGCCATCTGCCTAGAGCAGTGTGCCCAAAATGTGATTCAAAAACCCACTAATTTTTTTTTGCAAAGTGCCAATGCAGCAATTTAACCTGAATTACAGGTGGCTGTGAAAGGGGCGATGTCGGGGGCCCCACAGAAAGGGCTCCGAGGGCCACCTTTAGCAGCCGGTGTCATATAGGTACGCCAACACTGGCCTAGAGGGTCTCTTCCAGGAAAACTGCTCACCCGATGAGATACCCCCGAATGTCATGCAGGCGAAGATCGCCTTTCAACAGACTTGGATGCAAAGAACCCTGATGTGTGTGTGTGTGTGTGTGTGTGTGTGTGTGTGTGTGTGTGTGTGTGTGTGTGTGTACATGCGCATGTGTGCGTTCCTCTCTGGGCAGATTTAGATGGGATCCAGCCCCCCTGGAAAACCCCAGAGGGCCTTCTGAGAGTCAACGCTGGGTGTTTTATTCTGGCCAGTCTGGAGGAAGCTGCAACGAAAGACATAGAATCCTAGAGTTGGAAGAGACCGCAAGGGCCATCCAGTCCAACCCCCTGCCATGCAGGAACCCCCGTCACAATATTTCCGACAGATGGCCATCCAGCCTCTGCTTAAAAACCACCAAAGAAGGAGACTCCACCACCCTCCTTGGTGGCAGCATCTTCCACTGCCCAACAGCTCTAACTGTCATGAAGTTCTTCCGAATCTTCAAATGGAATCTCTTTTCCTGTAGTTTGAAACCATTGCCCCGAGTCCTAGTCTCTGAAGCCATGGGAAACAAACCTGTTCAGTGGGGTTGTTGTTGTTGGTGTGTGTGTGTGTGTTCATGCGCGTGTGAGTGAGTGAGTGAGTGAGAGAGAGAGAGAGAGAGAGATGTTCTAACGGGGCCCTGGGCTGTACCCACCGTGGCCGTGCCCACCATGGCTGTGCCCGTGGGACCCCTTGATGTGCCGGACGAACTTCTCCACCACCAGGAAGGCCACGATGCCACCCAGGACCCAGAGGCCGACCGACATCATGTGCTGGTGCTCAGGACCTGCGAGAGGACAGGATTGGGGAAGGAAGAAAAGAGAAGGGGGAGGTGAGACCCTTTCGGGGGGGGGGGCGGGGGTGACACCCGGCCTGGGAGCGGCCTGCCTTTCTAGCAGCCGCAGCCTCGCTGCCACCCCCCACCCCGTCTGCTGCATGGCCTCTCCATCTGCTGCTCACGGCCTTGCTTGTCCCCACTCATCTCCGGGTTTCTGTCCGACATCTACGCAGGGCTCCTCTGCTTCCCTTGTGACACAGATCCCCCCTCTTGCGTCTTGACAATCTGAGACCGGCCCCTTCCGAGAACCCCCTTTCTGCAGGCGAGTAAATTCTACCAGGGTTCTCCGGCCTCCTTGCAAGACGAGGAAACCAGACAGGGAAACCCAGGGTTTTTTTTGGGGGGGGGGGCTGCCTGGTTTTCTCTTACCCTGGTGAGAATGCCCGTGTCCCGACGTTTCCAGGGGCAGGTGGCCGTGCCCTTCTCCTTCCCCGTGGTGGGAATGAGGCTCTGTAAGGGAGGAGGGGGGAAGGAAGCAGACCCGTGAGGAAGGGGAGCCCCTGGGAAGCAAGCCTGCCTCCCCACGGCCGAAGCCACGGACCCCACCCACCCCCGGCCGTCCGCTCACCCAAGGCGTGAGGGATGAGGTGGAGGAAGGCGTCTCCGAGGAGCCCCCCCGAGGCAAAGCTGAGCAGCAGCTTGAGGAGGGCCTGGTGCTGGGAGGACTTCGACTCCACCGGGATGAGGAAGAGGATGAAGTAAGGGGCGGCGCTGATGAGGAGGGTGGCCCCGATGGCCTGCAAAAAGTGGGGGAGGGGGGGGAGAAACACAGGGGTGACGTTGTCACATCACACACTCAAGGAGGCCGCCAATCCTACCACCTCCTGCAAGACGGCTGAGGCAGGGTGGCAGGGCAGGACTTTAGACCAGGGGTTCTCCACCGGTGGGGTCCCCAGATGGTTCCTGGACTGCAACTCCCAGAAATCCTGGCCAGCTCAGCGAGTGATGAAGACTTCTGGGAGTTGCAGTCCAGGAACCATCTGGGGACCCCACCGGTGGAGAACCACTGCTTTAGACAAACAGCCACGCACCGATCCTGCACCACCGGGTCATAGGAGGGAAGGGAGGGGGGGGTCTTTCTCTCTCACTTATGCACGCGGCAAAAGGAAAGATTTTAAAAAAGAAGGAGAAGAGATAGCCCTTAGGGTGCTCTGGGCAGGAGAAAGGCCTGGCCAAAACGAACGAATAAGGATTCTGAAAATGGAAAGATCCCTAAAGGGGTTATGCATTACCAGAGTTTATCTGTTGCAGCTACAAAGTGTGTGTGTGTGTGAGTGTGTGTGTGTGTTGTGTCGTTACAGTCGTGACCGACCCTTCATAACTCCATGGCCATGGAGTTTTTCTTGGCAGGAATCCTGGAGTGGTTTGCCCGTTCCTCCTCCAGGCGCCGACAGCACCTGGTATTATTCCCTGGTGGTCGCCCATCCAAGGACTAACCAGGCCAAACCCTGCTTTGCTTCCAAAATCAGGCGAGAGATCGGATGTGTTCAGGGCATCTAGGCAGCTGGCAGGTACTAAGTAGAACCAGCTTAATCTCGGGCTTCCTCCATCACACACACACACACACCCCGGCGGCCTACCCAGCCCGCCCCAGTCCAAAGGGATGAGAAAGCCGATGGGGTGGGAGGCCTTTCCGGAGGTGAGAAACCTCTCTCGGCTGCAGCCGCCTGGGGAAACCCCCGGACCCAGGACAGACTGGCCTCGCTGGTCGGTTGCCGGTAGAGGTTCACCCGCTCAAGCCCAGGGGCGGCTGAGGGCATATTCAGGGGTCAGCCTCTGATTCAGCTGATAGTTCTCCGAGAAAGGAGAAGAAACATCGCTAGCGCTCCACACACCCCCACACACCCCCACCGACTCATCATTCCGGTGAAGCTGTTATCCTTCTGCCTTGTGTCATAAGGAGGACTGATAAGAACATGATAAGAAGAGCCATCATGCTGGATCAGGCCAAGAAGGGCCCATCTAGTCCAGCTTCCTGTATCTCGCAGTGGCCCCACCAGATGCCTCTGGGAGCGCACGAGACTAGATATCTGCCGCCTGATACCACTCCCCTGCCTCTGGTCCTTGAAGGACCCCAGTTTTAAGCCTGGAGATGATAACATCTCCATCATGGTTTGTAGCCTGTGATGGACTTTTCCTCCTCCAGGAATCGGTCCCATCCCCTTTTGAAGGCATCCAGGCCAGATGCCATCACCGCATCCTGTGGCAGGGAGTTCCACAGACTAACAACGCGCTGGGTAAAAACATATTTTCTTTTTTCTGTTCTCATTCTCCCAGCCCTCCATTTGAGTGGATGTCCCCGTAGTTCTGGTATTTTGTGAGAGGGAGAAGAGCGTCCCTCTATATCCACTTTACTCGTGCTGAGGAAACGAACAGAGAACCCCCTCTCAGTGAAATTTATGGGTCAGTCCCAGGGAAAGAGGAAACTTCACACACCAATCCATTTGGAGCCACAGGCCCCAAGGCGGCCGCAGACGTGGGCACTCACGTAAGTCCACAGCTGCAGTGGCTCCATCTTCTCTCTCCTCTGAGCCAGCTTCTCGTGCTCCGGGGAGGAGGCAGCCCAGCTGGGGCCACCAACATGCTCCTCGTGAGAGTGGCCGTGAAAGTGGAGGTGGGAATCCTCGTGAAAGTGGGCGCCGCTGGGCCCGTGGTGGTGGCCTTCGTGCCCGTGGCTGTGCCCGTGGTGGTGGCCTTCGTGCCCGTGGCTGTGCCCGTGGTGGTGGCCTTCGTGCCCGTGGCTGTGCCCGTGGTGAAAGTCCCCGTGCAAATGGTCGTGGGGATCGTCTTCGTGGCCATGCCAGATATGCTCGTGGGTGTGCCCGTGGTGGTGCGCGTGGCTGTGGCCGTGGTGGATGTCCTCGTGAGCATGCCCATGGAAACCTTCGTGCTGCGCCGAGATGCCCCTGGTCACCATCGCGCAGACCACCAGGACAGTGGCCACACCACAAAGGCGTCCCCCCCGCGGGGACTTGCCGGCAGCCATGGCGGGCGTCTGCCAGGGAAGAAGAAGAAGAAGAAGAAGAGGGACAGCGTTCGGGGCCTCTGCCGCCACTCTGGCCCTTCCCACCCGCCTCCCTCCATGGCTCTCCCGGCCCTTCCCGCTGCGCCCAGGGCACGTTGCTTCATCACTCTCAGCAAATCCGAGGACTCGTAGCCCACTAACTGAAATCTGCACACCTTTACACTCTTGCTTCTCCTGGAGAAGGGCTTTGGAGCTATTTACCTGGCACCGCCTGCTTCTCTGTCCTGTGCGGCTTGTCGCGGACGCGGACAAGAGCAAGCTTGCTAAATAGAACAAAATGCCAGGGAAGCAGATGGAAGGGGCGAACAACTCAAAGAGCCTTCTGTTTTACAGGCATGCAGGTCCTGGGTTCATGGAAGGATGGACCTCTGCGAGATGATGCAGGCAAAACCCCTTCCATCTCTCGGGAACTGGATGGTCTCATCGCAGAAAGGGATCGACTCCCATCATGCATGGCCTTTTGTGGTGCACGGTTGCCTCTCAGGGCAGCCGAGGCTGAACTAGTCAGAATTGCAGAAACTGCCAACGAACAGCTCAGCAGCTGTGTGCAAGCAATGTGTAGCCCGCACACTGTAATTAAAATTGAAAACCACCCAGAGACGACTTGTAGTGGTATTGGGGCGGTATATAAGCAGAACACTTTGCTCTGCTTTGCTTTCTCTCCACACCTCACCCCCACAACCATCAGAGCAGTCTCTTCATCCTCCAAGTCTTTCCCAGACCTCTGTGGAGATGCTGCCTTAGGGAGGGAGGGTGGGGGAGGTTTTGAACCCCAAACCCTTTTATATGCTGCAAAAGAGAAACTAGGCCTTGGTCTTTTTAATCAACTCTTTTAAGTACCTGCCCCCCCCCAAAATGCCTTTGACCTTGGGTTGGCTTCACCACAACACGACTTCTTACGCAGTATGTATAAAAAAATGAACTAAGAAAAGGGAATGAGCGGATTATGGCTGCCTGATAAACAACTGTGTCACGCCAGTATAATAAGAAGCGACAAGTCAGGAGCCTGGGAAATTATGGGTGGGAGGGATACCAATGATTGCTGAAATAAGAGTCATGGACTGCATGCGAATGGGAGGTTTCTGCTTTAGAAGAATGGCACTGGCACACCTCTTAAAGTGTATGCCTTCAGTGCACTGGAGTCTATCTGGACCCTAAGCTAGCAAGCCCTCTTCTTGTTTGCAAACAGTAACGGGCGTATTCCTTGCATGCAAGATAACAAACCTTCCGTGTGGAAGTGAGCTATTTTGCTTGGCAACTTTATTGTCTTAAGGGCTTGTGCAAATAAAAAAAATTTCTTGGCGAGGGAAACAAAAGGGCACTTCGGCGCAGCTACAGCCCCTCCCACAAACTGCCACAAAGAAACCCTGACGCTATATGCATCTTGCTTGAGAAGCCAGGCAGGGTGAGGCCCGGGGAACACCGAGCTTAGCACGTTTCCCAAGGATTCTAGGGGACGGACCAGCAGAAGGAATAATCAAGAAAGAGACACTGTCAGTCTAGGTCAGTGGTTTTCCACCGGTGGGGTCCCCAGATGGTTCCTGGAGTGCAACTCTCAGAAAATCTTGGCCAGCTCAGCTCGTGACGAAGACTTCTGGGAGCTGCAGTCCAGGAACATCTGGGGACCCCACCGGTGGAGAACCACTGGCGTAGGTGCAAAGACGCTGCAGTCTCCCTGTCAATTCTTTGCTTTGCAGGATCCCCTCCCGTTCCAGTCCCTCTCTTTTGTCCCCCAAAGCAGCCCACCCACAGGATAGGAAATAAACAGCGTGGCTTCCCCTTGTGATCCGGGTGTCTACATTACAGATCCTGGCTTCGAGAGAGGTCAGGCAAGCAGGGTGTGTGTATGTGTGTGTGTGTGTGTGGGCACACCCAGTCTCTTCTGCAGCTGCCATAAGGGCGGCTGGAGGACAAGGATGCCTTTTGCTTGCAGCCAACATTTGCATGCATCCATGAACCCAGGGCATGGACTACATCTCCCAGAAGCCCCCCACACACACCTCCGGCCTGGCTATTCTAGAATGTATCGGTTTTTGGGGGTGTGTGTGAAAAGTTTATTGGTGGGGGGGGTCCTCTCTTTGGCGGGGGAACGAGGCAGATGCAGGGTTTTTCTGAAGTGTATGCATTGGGTCGTGGGGGGGGAGGGTTGCATTGTATGTTGCTAGTAACCCCCCCACTCCCTCCCTACCTCCTGGGTCATAGAGCATTGGCAGCAAGAAAGGACCCCCCCCTTGCTGGGAGTCTCCTTCTTCCTTATGGAAGTGTTCCCCCCCCACACACACACCTGGCCTTCCAGATAAAAGGGAACTCCACTCCGAAGAGGAGGAATGATTGCCTGTTCCTGATTTTTAAGTAAAGCACAAGGTGTATGCACACAGAAATCATGTTTTATGTGTCCATCTCAGGATACATAAAAAACTACTGTAATGCACAATTCAAACTATTAAAATGTCATAGCTTCCTTCCGGAAACCCTCTATAGCCTAACTTAGAAACTCCTTTTTTGTGTGTGTAGCAGCTGGGATTTCTTATTTTTATGTCTATCTTTTGGAACCGACTCTTACTTTTTTATGCTCTGTATTATGGAATTTTTATATCTCTTAACCGCCTTGAGTTCCTTTTAGGAAAACCTGGCGGGATATAAATACAGTGGTACCTTGTAGAAAGGAATTAATTCGTTCCAAATGAAATTCTGTTAAGCAAAATTTTCCTTTATACAAATTTCCCATAGGAATGCGTTGAAAACAGAGTGATCCCATTTTTATGTTGTATGGATTTTCCCCATTGGAGATTCTGTTAAGCAAATTTCCCCTATCTCCGGATTTTTTATGTTGTACAGATTTTATGTTATACAAGCTGTTTGTTATAGAAGGGTCCACTGTATAATAAATAAATAAATAAATAAATAAATAAATAATGGGTAGGAGAAGGAAAGTCTGCCCTCTTGTACTGGGGAGGGTGTGTGCTTCCCCATCATCATCATCATCATCATCATCATCATCATCATCATCATCATCACCGCCCCCCCCCCAGTCTCCTACCCCCCCTCCCAGCCTGTTCTCCGTCTCTATGGTCTTGGAGGACCACCACCAACCCCCTTCTCTTCCCGGACCCCTTGACCCGCAGGCTCAGGACTCTTACCTGCCCGGCTCTCCTCCTCCTCCTCCTCCTCCTCCTCCTCCAGGACCCGTTAACTTCTTCCCGGGTTCAAATCCTGACGTGGCATTTGCGGTCCCAAAACCTCGCGGGAACTCCCTTCTCCCCCCCCTCCCACTTGGTTGGGGCTCCTGAGAGCCGGCCCATTCATACCGCCCGCTCCCTGCCCTTCCTTAAGATGGCGGCCACGAGGAGGAGGAACAGGAGGAGGAGGAGGAAAGGGGGCGGGCGCTTCCTCCCTCAACCAACATGGCGGGCGCCTCGCAAAGGCTGGGGGAGGGCAAGCTCCTCCTCCTACCGCCGTCGCCATCTCAAGGAAGGGCAAGGGGAAGCCGCGGGAGTGGAGGGGAAAAGGCGGTTTCCCTGAAAAAAGATGGCGACCGCATCATTTCCTCCCTCTCTGTGCTTTTTGCGCATGCGTGTTCTCAATCCCGCCATATTTCTTCCTGGCATACCAAATTCCCCCGCTCTCCTGAGTTTACTCATGGGGTAGTTAACTCGAGGGAAGAGCCAAGATTCGTCGTTCCCCTTTACAGACGCCGCGGGGCGCGCGCGGAGGATGCTGGGTAAAGCGACGCGCCCCACCCCCACCCCCACCCTCCACCCCGGGGCCCCAAAGCATTGTGGGAAGGAAGGAGGAGGGTGAGACAGGAACGCCTGCCCTGCTCAACAGACATACGCGCGCGCGGCCTCGCTCTCGCGCGCAGATACACACAACCCTTCTTCCCCCCCCCCCTTGGCCGTTGGAGAGGCCCGTCGCGCGGGGCATGGTGGGTAGCGGCTCCTTTCCCCCTCCCTCCCTCCCTCCCTCCCTCCCTCTCGCGGGGCATGCTGGGAACCGCGGCTCGGGGGAGAGGCTCGGCGGACGGGGGGGGCGAAGCGGGGGGCGCGCGCGCGCGCGCGCGGGAGCCGCGGTGCATGGTGGGTAGCCGAGGGAGGAGGGCGAGGGACCCGGATGTGGGGCCTAGTTCTCTCTCTCTCTTCCCCCCCCCGACATCTCGCTCTCGCGGTGCATTCTGGGGCGGGGCGGCGGCGGTGGGGGGGTCGACCTCAGGCAGCCCCAGAGCGGAGGCGGCCCCGGCAAGAGGCGGAGGAGGAGGAGGGAGGGAGGAGGCCCCGGAGCCCTCTGGGGAAAGGTGGGGGCGGCCTGTCCTGGCGGGGGGGGGGTCTGCTGCTGCAGGGGACCCTCCCCTCCTCCCCCTCCCCCTCCCGACGCCTGGCGGTTGCCATGGGAGACTCGGGACGGGCCGGAGCAGGTAAGAAAGGACCCCCCCTCCCCGAAAGGGAGGGAGGGGAGGGAGGGGGGGAGGAAGAGGAGGGCTATTTCCCACCCCCCCACCCCTCCCTCCCCCCCTCCCCTCCCCTCCCCCTCCCTCCTACCCACCCATCTTCTCCTCCTCAGGCGGCAGAACGGGGCTGGCGGCGCTTCCTGGCCCTGCAAGGACGGGCCTTAGGAGGTGTGTGTGTGTGTGGTGGGGGTCCTGGTGTGTGTGTGTGTGTGGGTGGGATCCATCCCTGCCAGCCCTGCTCTCAAGGCCAGGGAGGGGGTGGGGGTGGAGGGGGGGTTTAGGGTTTGTCTATCTCATTGCCCTGGGGCGGTGGTGGGGGGGGTGGGGGTGGATTAGGATTGGGATTGGGATTGGGATTGGGGTGGTGGGAATCTCCGTCGTCCGCAAGGCAATGCAGGGGACAGCCCCTTCTTCCTCCTCCTCCTCCTTTCTCCTCCGTCCTGGTTTTTTTTTGGGGGGGGGGATCGCCGGTTTCCTTGCAGCGCCTCCTTCCTTCCTTCCTAACCCTAACCCTTCCCTTCCCCAAGCCCTGCCTTGCTTTTGACACTTTTATTGCCCCAGTAGGGCGTGTGTGTCTGTGTTTGAAGCCACGGGGGGGGGGGAGGAGGAGGGCCTGGAAGGGTCTAAACCAGGGCCTGCGAGCCCACTCTCTCCCCCCCCCTCCCTAAAAAAAGGGCATCGGTGGAGATCCTCAGGTCCCTGCCTCGATTTCCCTTGAAGGCCTCCAGGGAAAAAGGGCCCCCTGAAAAGACGTGGTTTGTGGGTGGTGGTGGTGGTGGTGGCGGCGGTGCTTTCTGACCTCTTTGCTCGGCTCCAACACTGTCAGCAGAGAGGGATGCTGCTTAGCGCTGCCTTTTTTTGGGGGGGAGAGAAGGATGCTGACTTTCATCCATCCCATCCCCCCCCCTTGTGCTGGCTTAAAAAAACCCCACATATCTATATGTCTTAGGAAGGTCTGTGCTGCAGTTGCCAGTTCTCTAGGAAGCCAGAATACACTTTTTACGGCCCACAATGTTGGGCCTTGGAAGAAAAGAAAAAAAGGAAAACTATCCTGACAGCTTCAGGGGAAAAAAGGAAAGAAAGAAAGCCAGGGTGGAAATCAGCAGGATGATAAGCAGCTCAGAGTCGGGCAAGGGAGAGGATCCCACCCTGCTGTGCTGGGGGTGCAGGAGGGTGTGTGTGTGTGTGTGTGTGTGTGTGTGTGTGTGTGTGTGAGAGAGAGAGAGAGAGAGAGAGAGAGAGAGAGAGAGAGAGAGAGAGAGAGAGAGAGAGAGAGAGAGAGAGAGAGTCACATGGGCACTTTGGAGAGTCACGTGTTTTGTTTAGCATAAGCTTTCTGGGACAGGGTGCCTTCTCCTGAAGCATGAAGGGAGCAAGTGGCGTCCGGGTGGGGTGGGGGGTGGGGATGATGATGAGCGAAAGAGCCGGGAATGAACACATATGTTGCTCTCATCTCTCAAAACAAATCCTCAGAGGTCTGTCTTGTCTTTTGGATCTCCATCGTGTTGAGAAGGGATCCCTGTTTCCAAACGCAACCCAGACAGCTCTTCGGGTCACGGTGTTCCTGAACTGCGGAGAGTTCCATCTTTCTCTTTCTACCTTCTTTTCAAAAGCCCTGCCTCTGGCCACTGTAGCATAAAAATAATCATGCTCCCTGGCTTTTTTGAGGGGTGGGGTGGGGTTGGAGAGAAAAGACAAAATCCAGGTCAGGAATTGTCTGGGAAGAAGGAGAAAATGCCACTGGTCATAAGGGGCCTTATACAAAGCTGTGATGTGGCCATGGGAGGAATACTGTGTTTGCTTCTGTTCATGGCTTCCAAATAGTCGCCCTGTTGTGCATGTGTAACAAAGGGAAAAATCCTCTTGAATCGAGTTGGTTCTCCTCCCGAGGAGACATGCAGAAAGACGATGGTTGATGTGGATTATACAGGATATTTTTTCCTTGGTTAGAAATGAATGATTAGAAATGGCTTGAAAAAATAAGGGAGAATGTTGAAAACAAACTAAATAAACATATAAAGAGAAATAAAACCCTTAACTCTCCCCTTTAAAAATGTTCTTGGCTGGAGGAAGGGAGACCTTTGTTCCTCTCTCCTTCCCTCTGCTTTGGAGGCTGCCTGACATGAATGGTTAGACAGTCACTCACAATGAAGCAGGGGAAGGGGGGGAGAGAGCCATCATTGGCTCACTTGCAATCATGTGACCTGCTCCAGTGCTTGTATATCAAGACATTGCTTGTTGATCAAGGCAAAATTTAGAAGAAATGTTTGTCTTGCAAAACATTCTTAAACCAAAGTATCTTTCTATCTATCTTTCTATCTATCTCTCTGTCTATCTATCGATCTATCAATCTATTGGCTTTATATACCACTCCATCTAACCTATAGGCCAGTGCTGGCGAACCTTTGACCCTCCAGATGTTTTGGACCACAACTCCCACAGTCCTTTGTCATTGGCAATACAGCCTTGGAATTCTGGGAGTTGTGGTCCAAAACATCTGGAGGGTCGAAGGTTTACCACCACTGCTCTAGGCCACTCTGGGGAGCGTGCAAGATACTAAAGAACTAATTGCACACCTGTTAATAAATTACAGAAAAATAGAAGAATTGGGCATATTAAAATGTACTGTATATAATTAATTGTATGCAGCTATATAAGTATACTTAATTATTAGTAATTTTAAGAATCTTTATTGTCATTGTACAACCAGTGTACAATGAAATTGGCTGAGCTCCCTCCCTCCCCCCTAACACCATCCCACTAAAAAGCCATTCAATCTGATTTCATACTGTGTGGTTGCTGCACAACCCGCCAGCCCCACGAGTCTATCACGAGTTGTCATGTCCCGTTTAACATACCTTATAAGCCAAAAAAGAAGAAGAAAATTAGTAGCAGAGTCTTATAGTTTCTTGCCCCCCCCCCCGTCCCTAAATTACAGAACGCCTTGGGGGCCTTTTGCCACCGCTGCAAATGCCTGTGTGCCCCATGGAGAGTCTGGACGCCACCTTTGCTCCCTTGTACATTTTAGGACGGAATCTGCTATGACTTTTCCCTCCTTTTAGCCAGGATCTCTTTGGCAGACAAACAGCTGAGCACCTACTAGGGTTCTTCCTGACAGCTGAGGAAAAGGGGAATTGGTGCCACCAAGAGGGCACCTCAGACCTGTTCTGAGGCAGGAGCGTTTTGCCTTACGTTTCTTCCCTGGCGGCCCTGAAGGGTTTGCCTCCTTTGCTGGAAGGGGGGGGGAGTTGGGCTCCCTTTAAAAACACAGCTTTGGGGCGCCGCCTCCGAGCCCCGATGCCCAGGGTTCGCCGGTGGCCCCAAGTGCATTTGGACGATTAAAACGACCGTGCCCCCCGTTCCTGGAGAGGCCTGACCTGGCTGCGGTGGCCCATCCTGTAGTGACATCCCGGCTGGGCTACTGCCCTGCTCTCGACCTGGGGCTGCCTCTGGAAAGTGTTCAGAGAATTTAGCCGTGCAGCCAGATGGCCAACTGGGGCTGGACTCAGGCATCCCATCCTCCTCCTGTTGCAGCAGCTCTGCTGGCTGGCCACCCAATTCCGGGCAGGATTCAAAGTGCTGGTTCTAACCTATAAAAGCGCAGATAGCTCAGTTTGGAAAGGATTGTGTCTGTCTTTATGAGCTTGTCTGGATGTTAAGATCATTAGGAGAGACTTTTCAGTTCCCACCACCTTCCCAGGTCCTCTTGGTTGGGGGGGGGGGATTTATTTATAATGTATTTACAGTGGACCCTCATATAACAAACAGTTTATATAACATAAAATCTGTACAACATTAAAAACATCGTAGATAGGGGAAATTTGCTTAACAGAATCGTCTGTGGCGCAAATCCGCACAACATATTTAGGGATTACTCTGTTTTCAATGCATTCCTATGGGAAATTTGTATAAAGGAAAATTTGCTTAACATAATTTCATTTGGAACGAATTAATTCCTTTATACAAGGTGCCACTATATGTATTTTTTATACCGCCCGTCATCCTGAAGGAACTCCAGGCAGTGTACAACAATCACAGAAAGCAATTAAAAGATAAAATTAAATTTAAAAACGACAACAACACTTAAACCAATTTTTTAAAAAAATAAATAATGCTCGGCAAGATAGTGGAACAGAGCGCTTTTTAAAAGGTGGGCAGGGACTGTGCGAGGTGAATTTCACTCGGCAGTTTATTCCAAATGTAGGGGCAGCCACAGAGAAGGCCCGGTTTCGAGGGATCGATTTCCGGGCCTCCCTGGGCAGTGGCCACCTGAAGTGAGAGCCGCTGCGACATTCTGGTGGGTCAGGCCTCAGTTGACCTTTGGGAATCCTCTCTGTCAGGTACGGTACTCAGGTCCCAAGCCGAGGCGGGTTTTGTAAGTCAAAACCTGTACCTTGAACCTTATTCGGGACACAATGGGCAGCCAATGCAAATCAGCCAGAACTGGGATGATGCGGTCATATCTGCCTGCACCCACCACCAGTCTGGCCGCCCCATTTCGTACCCGTTGTAGTTTCCGAATAAGGGTCAAGGGCAGCCCCACGTAGAGAGCATTGCAGTAATCTATCCTCGAGGTCCCAAGTGCCTGCCACACCTTGGCAGTTGCTGGGAGAGGGCCTTCCTTGTGGCTGCTCCCCGGCTCTGGAATTCCCTCCCACTGGAGCCCAGCGTGGCCCGACCTGTCTTTCTGCAAGCAAGCTCAGGCCTTCCTCCTCCTTCAGGGAAGCTTCCTCAGGGTGCCTGCAGGCCTTAATAAGGGTTTTTTAAATGGATGGTGAGACCTTGCCGCTTCCCATGTGTTTTGGGCGTTTCTTTCCTTCACAGTCTTTTAGCAAGCGTGGCATTTGTTTGATCCATAGAATCATAGAATCCTAGAGTTGGAAGAGACCCTCAAGGGCCATCTAGTCCAACCCCCTGCCATGCAGGAACCCCCGTCACAATATTTCCGACAGACGGCCATCCCGCCTCTGCTTAAAAACCTCCCAAGAAGGGGACTCCACCACCCTCCTTCGTGGCAGTATCTTCCACTGCCGAATAGCTCTAACTGTCATGAAGTTCTTCCTAATGTTCAAATGGAATCTCTTTTCCTGTAGTTTGAAACCATTGCCCCGAGTCCTAGTCTCTGAAGCCATGGAAAACAAACCTGTTCCCTCTTCAATGTGACATTCTTTCAAATATTTAAACATAGCTATCATATCTCCTCTCAGTCTTCTTTCTGAAAGGCTAAACCTTCCCAGTTCCCTAAGCCACTCCTCATAAGACATTTCCTCCAGACCCCCAACCATCCTGGTCGCCCTCCTCTGCACCTGCTCGAGGTTGTCAACATCCTTTTTAAACTGAGGTGCACAGAACTGGACACAGTACTCCAGGTGAGGTCTGACCAGAGCAGAATAGAGTGGCACTGTCACCTCCCTTGATCTAGACACTATGGTTCAGTTGATGAAACCAAGAATCCCATTGGCTTTCTTGGCTGCCACATCACACTGCTGACTCATGTTCAATTTGTGGTCCACCAAGACTCCCAGATCCCTTTCACAGGTACTGTCCTCCAGCCAAGTATCCCCCATCCTATATCTGTGCAATTCATTCTTTTTTCCTAGATGTAGCTAGCACCCTACATTTCCCTCTGTTGAAATCCATTCCGTTAGCTTTGGCCCAGCACTCTAATCTGCCAAGGTCTTGCAGTTATGTGGATGCTTACTATTTCCAGCTTGCCGTATTGTCTCAGTGGTGCAAGTCAGGTGAAATGCGTCCTGGCGTGCATCGTGAAGTCAAAGGCTTCAGAGATCAGTGCAATCCCAATCTTGCTACTGCCACCAGCAATGGGGAGGGAGGAGAAGGAGACGTTTTTATTGTACTTGTTCTCGTTGGCATTTGTCCTACTTGGTCGATGGGGTCTGCTCTTCTAGTTTTGCCCTTCCACTTGGCACAGTCACGGGCTAGGTGCGGGTGACCACCCCCCCCCCGGAACAACAACTTCAGTGTTGTTGTTGCAATGTGTCGCCTGCATCATTAAATGGTAAACCACCCAGGGAGTGCTTGAAGCGCTCTGGGGTGGTTTATAAGCAGAGCCCTTTGCTTTTTGCTTTGCTTCGTGGATTTGTTGAGGTTGTTCATCAAGTGCTGTTTTGGCTGACTCCTCCGTTGGGATCCAGTTGGGAGGAGTTTTCATACTCCTGGAGGGGGTGGGGAACAGTGCTGTTCCAGGGGCAGGGAGTTCCAAAGTTAGAAGGCAAATTGCTCATCCTCAAAACATCCAGAGGTATGGAGGGGTGCTGTGCACGTACCACCTTTTATTTCTGGTGTAAGGGATGGGCACAAAACGAAACAAAATGGGTGTTTTGACGTTTTGTTACGTAACGAAACGATGAAGCGGCATTTCGTTACAGACTAAATGAAACCGTCGCTTTTTCCGTTAAAACGAACTGTTTTGTTTCCTCTGTAAAACGCTGCTAGCCCACCACAGGTTTTTTTTTAAAAAAAGCACCGACCCGGCCAGTTGGTTGACACAAGAAGAAATTTAAAAATATAAAAAATATAAACCACGCAGACCTGCCTGCAGGCCAGCTGGTTGGCACAAGAAGAACTTTTTAAAATTTCAAAAATGAAAAAAAAAAGCGCTGACCCAGCCGGCTGTTCGGCGTGAGGGGAAAAATTAAAGCAAAACAAAATACAAAATGATTTTTTTAAAAAAAAAAATCATTTCGTAATAAACAAAACGAAACGGGGAGGAAAAACGAAGAACAAAAAGAAACGCCATTTTGGCGTTTTGTGCCCCTCTCCGTTCTGGTGCATAGAGGAATCATGGCAGCTGTTACGAAACTGGGCGGGCTGGTTGTGCTGTGGAAATCCACAGCAGCACGTTTTCCAATCCTGCCGCTCGGCGCTGTCGTGCAGGCAGCTTTGCAGAGAGGGATGTCTGAGTGTGAGTCGGCCTTTTGGCCATAATGGCCCAAGTTTCAAAAGTGGGGCAGTGGTTAAAAATGCCTGGACTGTAGCTAAAACCGTGCTCACGATGACCTGGGGGTTCAATCCCCGGTAGCCGGCTCAAGGTTGACTCAGCCTTCCATCCTTCCAAGGTTGGTAAAATGAGGACCCAGCTTGCTGGGCGTGGGGGGGGGCAATGTGTAGCCTGCATAATTAAAACTGCAATCTGCCCAGAGACTACTTGAAGAGGTATGGGGTGGGGCGGTATATAAGCAGAACACTTTGCTTTGGCTTTGGCTTAGGGTGCCAGGGTGGGCCAGGTCAGCCTCATCGGGCCCGTGAGGATAAAGGTTGCCAGCTTTGCTTTCCGTGGTTTGTGGGCCTGTTTTCTAACTCCGTGCCAGATTTTGCTCCCTCTTTCACCCCCATTGGCCCACTTCTTCCTGGCCCTTCCCTGGGAGCGAGGGGGTGGGGCAGCAGAGGCTGTTTTGGTGGTTCCGCTTGACTAGCGCGAAATAGCACCTGGTTTTTGCTTACTGCCGGTGTCACGCCTTTGTGTGGCCTCGCCTCTTAGGCGTGCCATACACACACCTTAGTGTGCTTGGTTTTGTTATTTCCGAACATTTATATCTTACATTGTGTAGCAGGACCGCTCTTCTGGGTGGGTGTGTTCATCTTCTCTAGCCATCCAGCCTTTTGAAAGGCACCTCTGAAAGGAATCTCCCCTCTGGCACTTGGTTGTATTTCACAAACAAATGGATAGAAACCTGCCCAGGGCAGTCCCTGAGTTTGTAAGAAAGAAACCTTGCCTCTGGCCAGAAGGGTCCCAGTGCGGGGGGGGGGGGGGGCATCTGTTGATGGTAGAGATGGGCACGAATTTTAAAAAATGGCATTTTGTTTGTCGTTTGGAGGGTCCGTTTCGGTTCGTTTCCATTTTTTGCAAATTTTTGCAAAAAATTCGTTTTCGTTTTCATTCATTTCGTTACCATTTCGTTACCATTAATTTCTATTTTTTGTGATTTTTTTAGCATCTTAAGCAATTCACTCTTATTGCAGTAACGGAAACGAAACGCACAACAAAATTTCCGGCGTTTCTGTTCGTTTCGTTTCATTTTAGAGACAAAATTCGTTTGTCATTTCGTTGCATAACGAAATGAAAAAAACGGAAACGAAAAATTGTTCGTTTCATGCCCATCTCTAGTTGATGGTCTTTCAGCTATTTGACTCAAATCCTGTTAAGGTCCCTCCACTGGACGCTTGCCGGTTGCCTTGAGTGCAGTTGGAGGCAGACACTGGGAAAAGAAAAGGGGGATTTGGGTCAGTTTCAGTCACTGAAATTCCCCTGAATGTGGTCAAAAAACTGATTGATTGAATGAACGAACGAATGAATAACTGTAAGGTTTTAGTGTCTTGTATTTATTGGGCAGTGGTACCTCAGCTTACAAATTTGATCCATTCCAAATGCCTGCTCTTAAGTCGAACTGCTCTTAAGTCGGGGTACCTATCTAAAAAATTGGAAAAAAAATAAGTTAAAAAATGAAAAAAAATTGTATGTTGAGCAGACCATATCTAAAATTTGTAAGGCGGCAATTAAAACGCCAACAGTTTCCCGCTCTTAAGTCGAATTGCTCTGAAGTCGCGGTACCACTGCATTTAAAGGTTTTTATCATTTTCATTTTATAGGCATTTTAAGGTTTTAATTATTTGAATTGTTTGTTTTAATTGTAAGCCGCCCAGAGACCTTTGGGTAGTTGGCAGCGTATAAGCTAAATAGATAGATAGATAGATAGATAGATAGATAGATAGATAGATAGATAGATAGATAGATAGATAGATAGATAGATAGATAGATAATTGTAAGGCCATGGGTCCATCAGCTGAGAGCTTCTGCGGCTGCTGCGGAGACCCCTCTGTTCCTTCCCCCTTAAAACCACAGATTCAAGCCGGATGTCCAGGGGTGTTTGGAGGCCTCGAAGCTCCTGTTCTGGGACGATTTATCTCACCCAGGGTTTCTTATTGACAAACCTCAGAGCTGCTCTGTGTGTATAGGGTGTGTCCCCACCACCACCACCACAGCAAGGTGAATATTTTAGTTGGTGGATGCTGGCATTGTCCCTTTGGGTTTTTTGTTTGGGCTCTGAAGGAGCAAATCCTCTCATCCCCCCCCCCCGCCGCCTCTGCCTAGTAAGGCAGAAGGGAAGCCCTCCCAGGGCAAGGGGACACTACCTCTGTGGGTCTCAGTCATCCCCTCCATCGGGGCTGGACCACTGCTGAAGTTCCCAGGCGTGTTCTCTCTCTCTCTCTCTCTCTCTCTCTCTCTCTCTCTCTCTCTCTCTCTCTCTCACACACACACACACACACACACACACACACACACACACACACACACACACACACACACACTTTTGCATCCCTTCAGGTAACATGGGAGTTGGGATGAGATGCGTGAGGGGTGCCCCTCGGTCTCTTCCTTTTCAGCCGTGTGAGAGAGCAGGGGAGAAGGGTCCGTGCTGGGTGGCAGCCAGTGAAGGGTGCAAAGGAGCCTCCCTCCCTCCTTCCCTCCCTAGCCTCTGCTCTGCCCTGTATTTTATTCAGGGGGATGGGGCTACTTTATCTGGCTGCTAAGCCCCCTACCTCCAAAAATAATAATAATAATAATAACCCAAGTGACATCCTAATGCGGTGTTGGCGAGCCTACGGCACGGGTGCCAAAGGTGGCCCTCAAAGGAGCCCTTTCTGTGGGGCCCCCGACATCGCTCCTTTCACAGCCCCCCTGGATTCAGGTTCAATGGCTGTATTTGGCAATTTTCGAAAAATTAGTGGGTTTTTGAATCGCAATTTGGGCCCTCGAGTCTCTAAAAGGTTCGCCATCACTGCCCTAGTGACTTTTTTCATCACTGTAAGCCCCCCCTCTCCTCGTCTGAAACATATCTATCTGCATTTTTTACCCTTTTCTGCTTCCGAAAATACAACCCCCCCCAGTCTTCAATCAATTCCTCAGACGTTGGGAAGTTTTGCTTTAGATTCAAGAGAACACACAGGGGATGTGGGGAATGGTCAGGCGGGGATGACATTTGCCACGGGCATCAAGCGTTTTTCAGCCCCTGGGTGACCGTGGGGAAAGCGAGCCTGGGGAACTCATCCCCACTGGGTTCGGGCCTCGCCCAGCTACTGGAGAGGCGCCTGGCTCCTGCAAGGGCCTCCCCCCCCCCCCCGGAGCTGCTTCCTGGGCAGAAGGGAAGCGCCCCCCCCCGGGCAGCGTGCCCTGGCAAACCGGCTGCACGAGAGAAGGGAGGAAGGGAGTGTCAAGTGTCTCCTTCGACCCCCAGCTTTTTCAGGGGGAGGCTGAAGGGAGGAGGGTCCCTCCCGCCCTGTGCAAGGGAGGGGCCGGCCTGGATCTCTCCCTCTGCCCCTCTTTCTCTCTCCCCCCCCTTGGGTCTTGCAAAGTTGCTCACAAGAGACCCCACGTGAGGAAGAGGAAGGGTGGGTGGTTCCCCCCCCCTCCAGCGGTTGTTGCGGTGGCATCGTCACCGTCTTCCTCTTTGATTCAGGGAACTTCTGCTTCTAACCCTACACACACACACACACACACACACACACACACACACACACAGAGAGAGAGAGAGAGAGAGAGAGAGAGAGAGAGAGAGAGAGAGAGAGAGAGAGGCACTCCTGGGACACTTCTGGCTGCTGCGCACCTTCCCACACCCAGCTGACCAGGGTCAGGGTTAGGGTTGTGCACGAGGGCAAAAACCCACCTGTCCTGGAAGCTGCCTGAGCCTGGACCGGGGATGCTTTTCAGCTGCTGTGAGAGCAACCTTTGCTGGATGACAAAGTGGCCGGGGGTGGGAGGGAGCATAACTTAGAGGAACCCCCTTTTGTGGGGCCTGGCTCATCTCATCCCCCCCCCCCGGTGCAGATGCAGGAGGCCCGTTCTCACCTTACGGCCTGGGGAAAGGCCTTAGCTCAGTGGTGTCCAAACTTTGGCCCTCCAGAATGTTTTGGGCCACCACTCCCACAGTCCATTGTCATTTGCAATCTTTGCTTGGGATTCTGGGAGTTGTGGTCCAAAACATCTGGAGGGCCAAAGTTTGGACACCCCTGCCCTTAACTCAAGGCTGTAGGGCCCAAAGTGGCGGCCAACGGCAGGTGCCCCTTTTGCCACGGGGCAGGCTAGTGTGCAGAGTCAGAAAGAGCCTCGTCCAGCTTCCTGTATCTCATAGTGGCCCCACCAGATGCCCCGGGGAGCGCACAAGACTAGAGATCTGCTGCCTGATCCCACTCCCCTGCATCATCTGGCCCTTGAAGTACCCTGGTTTTAAGTCTGGAGATGACACGTCTCCATCATGGCTTGTCACCTGTGGTGGACTTTTCCTCCAGGAATCTGTCCAACCCCCTTTTAAAGGCATCCAGGTCAGATGCCATCACCCCATCCCTGTGGCAGGGAGTTCCACAGACTAACAACGTGCTGGGTGAAAAATATATTTTCTTTTGTCTGTCCTCACTCTCCCAACCCTCCATTTGAGTGGATGTCCCCTAGTTTAAGTATTTTGTGAGAGGGAGAAGAGCATCCCTCTATCCACTTGACTCATGTCCTCTTTAAACAACACGAAGGTGATATAGGCTCCTCAGCCTAAGGATAGTAGCCATTCCTGCCAGAAACCGAAGGGGGGTGGCGAGGGGTCCCCACGGCACTCTCCCTCGGGCGCCATGCCACCCTCTCCCTTGGACTGCCGGTGGTGGCACTGGCCCCGGCAGGGCCGGGGTTGGGTGGGGGGCTAGGGAGACAGCTGCCACCCTGCCTGGCCCTCCACCCTCCCGGATGGCTCCCGCCTCGCCTGGGTCTCCTTGGGAGGAAGCCAGAGGGGTGGCCAGGGAACCCAGCTGGTCATGTGCCACTTGTGGGTTTGAAGCGCATCCGGAGAGGAAGCCGTGGTTGCCGGCCGGCCGTGGAGCGTTTTCTGGGGAAGCGCTGGGGGCGCCTCATCCCTTCTGGTGCCGCTGACTCTTCTCTCAAGGCGGAGTTGCTATTCTCTTGTCTCTGCTCACCTCCCCCCCTCCCGTTTCCCCCTCTTTCCAGACTGCAGGAGCCCCGACAGCTCTTCCCTGAGCTCAGGAACCTCCCCCCCGCCCGAGCCCTCGGCCCCCCTCCACCCTTCCATGATCGGCTCGGCCATGACCACCTCCCTGGGCGGACTCGGTTCCCCGTTCCCGGTCATCAGCTCTTCGATGGGCTCCCCGGGGATGCCTGCCACGCCCTCCATCGGCTACGGACCGGTCAGCAGCCCCCAGGTGAGGGGACCCCTCTCGGGCCGCTGGGTTTCGGGAGAGCGGGCGGTGCCAGAGGAGGAGGGTGGTGACTGACGGCCGTGGTGCAAGGGTGGTCTCGGCCGAGACTCTCCACAGACTCCCCTCTTGTGCCCCCCTCGCAGATAAACTCCACGGTCAACCTCTCGGGCCTCCATTCGGTCAGCAGCTCGGACGACGTGAAGCCTCCGCTGGGCATGAGGGCAGTGCCCGGCCACCCCCACGGCGGCGTGATGGCCGGGAAGCGCCTCTGTGCCATCTGTGGTGACCGGTCCTCAGGTGTGCGGACCCCAGGGGAGCCTGGCTGGACGTGGGGGTGGGGGTGGGGTGGTGGTGGGGGGTGTGCTCAGTGGGGCAGGCGTCTGGGCAGGAGAGCAGGTTGCGTTGATGTGTAGGGCTCAGAGGATGGTTAAGAGGGGGGAGGCAGGGGAGCAAACTTGGCGTGGGCATTCGGATGAAGGTCAGGGGCCGCAGTTCAGAGCAAATTTGTTAAGGTTCCTTGTCCTTCGGCCAGATCTCGGGCACCCATCTTGGCATTTTGGTGCCTCACCTATTTTTAATATGCAGCAGCTTGATTTGAAAGGAAGGAAGGAAGGAAGGGAGGGAGGGAGGGAGGAAGGAAGGAAGGAAGGAAGGAAGGAAGGAAGGAAGGAAGGAAAAGGAAGGAAGGAAGGAAAAGGAAGGAAGGAAGGAAGGAAGGAAGGAAGGAAGGAAGGAAGGAAGGAAGGAAGAAAGAAAGAAAGAAAGAAAGAAAGAAAGAAAGAAAGAAAGAAAGAAAGAAAGAAAGAAAGAAAGAAAGAAAGAAAGAAAGAAAGAAAGAAAGAAAGGAAGGAAGGAAGGAAGGAAGGAAGGAAGGAAGGAAGGAAGGAAGGAAGGAAAAGGAAGGAAGGAAGGAAGGAAGGAAAAGGAAGGAAGGAAGGAAGAAAGAAAGGAAGGAAGGAAGGAAGGAAGGAAAAGGAAGGAAGGAAGGAAGGAAAAGGAAGGAAGGAAGGAAGAAAGGAAGGAAGGAAAAGGAAGGAAGAAATAAAGAAAGGAAAAGGAAGGAAGGAAGGAAAAGGAAGGAAGGAAAAGGAAGGAAGAAAGGAAAAGGAAGGAAGGAAGGAAGGAAGGAAGGAAGGGACTGCTTATGGCAGAGCTTGGCCTACCCCCCCCCAAAAAAAGGGCAGCACTTCCTTCTAGCCCTGATTTGCATGATTTTTTTAAAAAAAATTCTTGAGGGTAAGAAAACAAACAAACAAAAACAAAAGCCTCCAACCCACAAAGATCAGCCAAGCTGTGCGAGTCACATACAAGTTGTTGATTTGTTGGCTTTTTGTTCGGGAAAGTCGCAGCCACCCCAGGAAAGAATGGTTTTGGAAAAAGAGCATCCCAAGCAAGGGACAAGCAGTTGAGCCCCGATGTCAGGGCCAGGAATTTTGGGGAGGGGGGTGGAGTTCCGTGCGCTCCCACACTCAGAATATACCAGAAACCCCCCAAAAATCTGTGGAAGATGTGGCTGGAATTTTGTAGAACGTTTTTTTCTGCGGACAGTGTCCTCTCCATTGACCTGGTGGCTCTCCTTTAAAAAAAATAATGAGGAGATTTCCTCCCCCCCCCCAGTGCCTCGTGGGAGTTACAAAGACTTGTGGGAGAGGTAATTCTTCAGGAGGGCCCTCTATATAGAGAGCCAAATAGAGATGGGCACGGAAAATAACAAACCGCCCCCACAAAAACGAAACGAAATGGAAATTTTCGTTTCATTTCCTTTCATTTTTTCATTTCCCCCAAAACGGAATCTTCTCCTAGCTGATGTTGCTGCTGCTGGCAACTGACCCCGCGGGGAGGGCTTCCAAGGTGGCGGGGAGGCCCTCCACCAGCAAAAATAAAAATAAAAAATAGGGCCGCTCAGCCCGCGCTACAGCTAATCGGTGCTTGAATAAAATAATAAATAATGTTTAAAAATTTAAAGCGCCGACCCAGCCCACAGTCCAGCTGTTCGGTGCTAGTGGAAAATAATAAAAATATTTTAAAAATTAAAAGCGCCGACCTGGCCTGTGGGCCAGCTGGTCGGCACAGTGGGGGAAAAAACAAAAAAACAAAACAAAACACCATTTTTGCGTTTCATGCTCATCTCTAGAGCTGAAATATGGCCCACGGGGGGGGGGGGGGGGCTCTGTCTCCCAGGAAAGATTGGAAACACTCCTGCTAAAGCCCCAAGGAAGGCAGTGTTTCCCCCCCCCTTTCTCTTGTTTTGAAAAAGAGAACTCAGCTGGTGACAAGAGGGACCAAAATTGGGTCTTAAACAAAAATAAATTGATTTTTGGGCGGAATGCTGCCTGAACCCCCAGCATGGCTGTTCAGTGAAACCCCGAGAGTCCTGGATGTGAAATGAAGGAAGGATGTATGTGTGTGTTTGTATTTGTGTTTGTGTGTGTTTGTATGTGTTGGGATGGGTTAGGGGAGCAGAAGGGGCCTTCCGGAGGGAGGGAGCCCCACTGGGTGGGCAGGGGCCGAGGGAGGGGAGGGGAGGGGGGCAGTGCCAGACCTGGGACTCAGTCCTTGCCTTCCTCCTCCTGGCGTGTCCCCCCCTCCCTCCCCCCACCCCCACCACCAGGGAAGCACTACGGGGTATACAGCTGTGAAGGCTGCAAGGGCTTTTTCAAGCGCACCATCCGGAAAGACCTGACCTACACCTGCCGCGACAACAAGGACTGCATCGTGGACAAGCGCCAGCGCAACCGCTGCCAGTACTGCCGCTACCAGAAATGCCTGGCCACCGGCATGAAGCGCGAAGGTAGCGGGTGGGAGGGGGCGCGGCGGCGGCCGTGGTGGCAACAGAGAGCCCGGGCCTGGCAGAAAGGGGGAGGGGACCGGGAGGGGGCAGCCCCCAGGAACAGTGATGATGACAACGAAGCCCCGCCCGGGAGACAGGGAAATCCCTGGTCCTCAAAGAGGAGGCTCCCCACCCCCTCCTGTGCCGCTCTTAGGCTGGGTTCCGTCTTCCAGGGCCACGCCAAGTCTCTCCGGAGGGGGGGAAAGGGGGTGAAGCCACATAGAGGTCCTGGGTGGTAGGTCAAAGGACACGGGCCTCCATGGCCTGACGGGCGCCCTGGGTCCCTGACGCAGGCTTTGGCCCAAGGGGGGGGGAATCCCCTGCTGCCCTTAGCCAGGCCGAGGGAAACCTTCCTGCTCCCCACAAGGATCCCCCACCCGGAGAGAGAGAGAGAGAGAGAGAGAGAGAGAGAGAGAGAAGGGCCTTGTCAGCGGGGTGCAAGAGGGAGGGCGTCCCCTCCTCCCAATACCCCCCCAAAGCGATGGCAGCGGTTGATCTCTGTGTTCGTCCTCCGTTTTCTGCCGGCCCTGCCGAGGCTCCCCTTGGGCTCCAAGGGAGCCTCGGCAAGGCCGGCCATCACGCCGCCTCCGTTCCAGGCAGGGAGCTGGGGCTTCCTTCGGCCTCCCCCTTCCGTCATGGGGCCCGAGGGAACCACTGGCCCTCCACCTGGCACGGAGGCTGTGAGTCCGCATCTCTCTTTCTCTCTCTCTTTCTGGTGGTCTCTTCCTCCTCCAGCTGGCTGTCCGGCTGGGGGTGGGGTCAGGAAACGAGAGAGAGAGAGAGAGAGAGATGGTTGTGCTGGAGTACGTTGCATGGGTCTTGTGGATCCTTCCTCCCTTTTTATCTCTCCCGATCACCGTGGGGCCTCTGCCCACCTTCCCAAGGCCTGTTTGTCTCTCTCACCTGTGTCTCTCCTGCTTTTCCTCCTCCCATCACCACCATCCACCCACCCACCCACCCTCCCCACACCACCGCTGCCACCACCACCCGTGCCCACCCCCACCCCCAGCGGTGCAAGAGGAGCGCCAGCGCGGCAAGGACAAAGAGGGGGACGGGGACCTGGCCGGGGCGGGCGCCAACGAGGACATGCCCGTGGAGAAGATCCTCGAAGCTGAGCTGGCCGTGGAGCAGAAATCCGACCAGGGCGTCGATGGGTCCGGCGCGGGGGGCAGTTCGGTGAGTTGGGGTGGTGGTGCTGCGGGATCAGAACGCTCGCCCCGGACGTGTGACGCCAACGAGGTAAATACCGGCGGGAGTTAGAAGACCATCTTCGGAACTCCGGGGGAGGGGGGCTGAGGGATGGCCAGGCTAGTGGGGGATCCATGGGGTGTGGGGTGTGGAATGATGGGTTGCTGTCCCCACATGACAAATGGGGGTGTGAAAGGGGGTTGCTGAGACAACCCATAGGGCAGGGGAACCTTTGGCCGAAAGGTTTGAGAGAAGCTGGTTTTGCTGGGAGCAGTGGGGTGTTCAGAGAGGGTTCTCCCGAAACAAGTCTGCTACACCCTGGTTCTCTCTGCCTCCTCCTATTCCCGCTCCTCCTTCTGCTCCTCCTCCTCCCGCTCCTCCTCCCGCTCCTCCTCCTCCCGCTCCTTCTCCCGCTCCTCCTCCTCCCGCTCCTCCTCCTCCCGCTCCTCCTCCTCCGGCTTCTCCTCCTCCCCTCCTCCCGCTCCTCCTCCTCCTCCTCCGCTCCTCCTCCTCCTGCAGCCCAACGACCCCGTGACCAACATCTGCCAGGCGGCCGACAAGCAGCTCTTTACGCTGGTGGAGTGGGCCAAGCGCATCCCCCACTTCTCCGAGCTGCCCCTCGATGACCAGGTCATCTTGCTACGGGCCGGTAAGTGATAGAGGCTCCTTCTGAAGGGTCCATGGCGGGCAGGTGGGTTGGGGTGTGTGTGTCTGTGTGTGTGTGTGTCCCGGAAGCCATGTCTCCCTGGTTCGGGACAGGTGGCTGGCCGGCCGGCCTGGCGGTCCCCCTTTCCGTCCCCTTGGGACCGTGTGCTGTAGGGTAAGCCGCATCCTCACCATGCTGGCAACGGGCAGGAAGTGTCCAATGCAGTGGGCACAGCCAATGCCACTCCCTAATCCCCACCCACAGACAGCGGGAATAGTGAGAGCCACCACCACCACCGACCCTGGGTCAACCTCCCCCCCTCCACTTTCCTTGGCAGGTTGGAACGAGCTGCTGATCGCCTCCTTCTCCCACCGCTCCATTTCCGTCAAGGATGGCATCCTGCTGGCCACGGGGCTCCATGTCCATCGCAACAGTGCCCACAGCGCTGGCGTGGGAGCCATCTTTGACAGGTGCCTTCGTTGGGGGATGTGTGGTGCACGGAGAGGGGGGGCGTTGGGAATCCTGTAGTGACTGAGCAGGGGAGCATGGGCTGCCTGCTTTGGAGCCAGGGTAGGAGCTGGGGCGGGGCAGCTCCTGCGTCCTGCTCCTCCATGAGCCCTTCCTGGGGTGGCCGGCGCTGGAGTTTCCCAAAGGAGGTGCCACTTCCCCTTCCCTTCCCTTCTTCCGGGGCTCCGCCAGCACCCCAAGGCCACACAGGCTGACTCTTCTCCCAAGAGTCCCAGCACATGTCTGTGGGTGTGTTTGTGACCACTTGCTTTGACCAGAGGAGGACAGCAACTCCTCCCCAAGCCATCTCCCTCCCAAGTGGGCAGCTTCCTTCTCTCTCTCTCTCTTTCTCGGCCAGGGTGCTGACGGAACTGGTGTCAAAGATGCGCGACATGCGGATGGACAAGACAGAGCTGGGCTGCCTCCGAGCCATCATCCTCTTCAATCCAGGTGAGGGGCGCCCCCCCATCCTCCTCGACCTCCTCCTCCTCGTCCCTCTCCTCCTCCTCCTCCTCATTTTCCTCCTCCTCCTCGACCTCCTCCTTGTCGCCATCCTCCTCCTCCTCCTCCTCCTCCTCGACTTCCTCGTTATTCTCCTCCTCGTCCTCGTCCTCCTTGACCTCCTCGTCATTCTCCTCGTCCTCCTCCTCCTCGTCCTCCTCCAACTCGTCCTTCTCCTCCTCCTCCTCCTCGTCATCCTCCTCAACCTCCTTGTCCTCCTCCTCGTCATCCTCCTCGACCTCCTCCTTGTCCTCCTCCTCCTCCTCCTCGTCATTCTCCTCCTCCTCCTCCTCGTCATCCTCCTCGACCTCCTCCTTCTCCTCCTCGTCATCCTCCTCGACCTCCTCCTTGACCTCCTCCTTGACTTCCTCCTCATCATTCTCCTCCTCCTTGACCTCCTCCTCTTCAACCTCCTCCTTCTCCTCCTCCTCTCCCTCATGGGTGGGGTGGGGGCAGAGGGAAAGCCAGGCGGCTGTACTTTGGTGTGCATTCCATAGATGCACCGTGCCAACGTCTGCAGGCCAACTCAGCCTTCACCTCAGCCCTTAACAGTAACGCACGTGTTTCCCACCCCGCACCCCCCCACCCCAGATGCGAAGGGGCTCTCGAACCCCGCCGAGGTGGAGCTGCTACGGGAGAAGGTGTACGCCTCGCTGGAGTCTTACTGCAAACAGAAGTACCCCGAGCAACAGGGCAGGTAAGCACGAAGAGGGGGGGCGCAGGGTGGGAGAGGAAACAGCTGAGCTCCTCCTCTAGGCAGAGGGTTCAGCGAAGGCCGGCGTCAGTTTCATGTGGTTGGGACTCGGCTCCCGCCAACCACAGCCAATATATAGATTGCTGGGGGGGGATAGGTTGTGCAGCTGTGGCCCCCCACCTCACCCCGCATCCCGAGAGGGACTTGGGCCCCTACCCTTGTGGCTCCGAGGACCTTGAGGGGGAGGAGAGTTTTTACGGAGCTGGGCGACGCGGAGAGGGAGCTGCAGTCAAGACTCCGCTCGCGACCTGAGTTCAACACCAACGGACTCCGGTGGCTGGCCCGAGGCTGACTCCGTCTTCCTTCCAGGGTACTACTAAACTGAATTTGCAGCTTGCAACGGAGAAGGCGTAGCCTGCATGACTAAATTCTAAACCACCCAGAGAAAGCTTTAAAGGGCTACGGGGTGGTACAGTGGCACCGGTTCAAATGTATTTAGTTTGTTCTAGGTTGAATTGGTTTTAAGAAAATTTTGAAAATAGGTTACAGGTGAAACTCCTTTTTGCCTTGAAGAAAATTTTGTTTTATGAAATGCAGTTTCCCATAGGAATGCATTGAAAACTCCCAGAATTTTTTTTTTGCCTACTCCCAGATATATTTTTTTTTGCTTCTTACGATTTTTTTTTACTTACGAGGCATCCACAGTCTATATCTCCATCATTTGTTTTCAAAACAAGAGGTAAAATCCGGGTCCCCTCCTGACCAGCAGCCGTGTCCAGCTCTTTCATCGATACTTCGATAACACGGTCCATTTTGCTGCCTGTTACCGATCTCGTTCGGCTTCTTGGGCAGGTGTTTGTCAGGAAGCCGTGTGTCCGTCGTCGTCCCCCGCCCCCCCCCCCGCTTTGACCCTAAACCTCCAACGTGTTTTTTTTTTTTTGGCCTTGTTCCTGCTTTTCCTTTTGGGGGTGGCGGGCCAGGCGCCCCAAAGATGTGACCCCCCCCGCCCCAACAAAGAGGTCTCCCTCCTTCCCTCTCTCTCTCTCTCTCTCTCTGTGCCTCCAGGTTTGCGAAGCTCCTGCTGCGTCTTCCCGCTCTCCGATCCATCGGCCTGAAGTGCCTGGAGCACCTCTTTTTCTTCAAGCTGATTGGCGACACCCCCATCGACACCTTCCTCATGGAGATGCTGGAGGCCCCTCACCAGATGTCCTGACACACACACACACACAGACACACAACACAAACACACACACCACCTCCCACCCACCATCCGCCGGCACTCTGCAGTCCTCCCGCCACAGAAGACGGTGAAAGACAAAGGAGGGTCCACGTGCAAGTGGTGGTGGCAATGGGGAATGTCTCTGGTGAAGGGGGGGGAACATGGCGGCCACACGCCCACAGCCGATGCGGGCACGCACCCTCCGTCCTCACCTCCTCTTCCTCCTTGTGATGCCGTAGCCCAGCCCCTCTGCTGCACCCCCCCCCAAGACTCTCCCCACCCACCCACTCCATCCCACAGGAGGGGCAGGGAGGGCGCTGCCCACGGCCTGGATCTGAGGGGCACACACACCCTTGGACTTGCATAGCATGCAGTGGTGGTGGCGGCGGCGGCGGCGTCTCCAGTTCTTCTTGAGACAACACACCCCTTTTTCACTCCGGGGGAGAGGGGAGAACAGGCGAGCAAAGAGGCCTCTTCCCCCCCCCAGACCCTGCACCCCTACCCCGTTGGCAAAAAGACCACTCGGTTTGGACTCTGCTCCGAATCAGGGTCCCAGACCAGGTACGAAGTTTTGGGCACCTGCCTCAGATTTGTTGGAGGATCAAGGAAACTCGCGTGTTTCCCCCTCCCTTGGTGCATTCAGGTGGGCCTCTCCTCCCTCTAGCTTTGTTTCTTTCCTTGCCTTTTTTTCTCCCCCCCCCCCGAGAAACTTCACCGGGCGGTTGTTTTCGTTCGTTTTCGTGGCTTGCCGGTCGTCTTCGGCCTCTCTGCGTCTTTCCGCCCAAGGGGGGGGGGGTAGGACAGCGCTGGGGGCTTCCCTCTCCTTCCTCCCGGGGGGGGGTAGGGGGCACTTCGGTTCCTCCCCCCCTTCCCCTGGTCCCCAAAACAGATTTTTTAACAAAACGGTTTTAGTGGATAACAGCTGCCCCAAAGGGAAAGGGCTGTGTTTTTACCTCAATCACGGTCTCCTAGATCTCATTTATTTCTCTTCCCTCCACCCCCCCACCCCCACCCCCATAACCTCTAAGGATGGGATGGATGGGGGGGTCCCTTCTTCTTACCTTTTCTGCTCTTCTGGTTTAGTTGCACTTTTGATCTGGGGTGTCCCTCATCTATGCAAGGGGATGCAGAGGAGGCTTGGGGGAGGCAGGTGTGTGTGTGTGTGTGTGTGTGTGTGTGTGTGTGTGTGTGTTTCTGCCTTTGGGGTTATTAATGCACCGGCCCCTAAAAATGAGGACATGATGGTGGGGTGGGGTGGGGTGGGGGATCAAGGAAGGGGGAGTCAGACCCTCCTATACTTGTTAACATCCTCCTCCTCTCATAAGGAAAGCAGAGAGGCTAATCAGGTTCCCTCCCTCTGAGCCTCGGGTGCTTGGGGACTGTGGGGAGGAAGGTGTTGATGAACAGCAAAGAATCCCAATTTACCCCCAACCCCTGTCTGCTCCAGCCGTCCGCATTTGTGCTTAGGGAGGTGTAGAGTCAGGGATTGACTGGTGGAGGGATAAGCCCTGGCCGATGTGGGGAGTAGCTGTCCACCCCTCACCCCACCCCACCCTCTGTGTACACTGCTCTCTGTCTGTGTTGGTGAGATCTTACCCATCTGCTGCTTTTATCACCCTCCCCACCATCGCCGCCCCAGTATCTGCCCAGTTTAGTGGACTTCTGGCTAATCTGTGTCCCAGCCTCACTTGCCCTGGAATAATAATTGCTTTTTTGGAATATGTTGATTTAATAAAAGCTGCTCTTTCCCGAGGGTCCCTCCTCCTGCTGTGTCCCTGCGGTCTCCTTTCTCTCGCTTCGTCCTTCACCGCGGCTGGGCTGGGCCCGAGATGCCCTCGGTTGGGTCCTGCAAAGTAACAGGAGCGTTTCGGCAGGAGAATTTGAACTCGGGACTCACTCCCCAGTTGAGTTATTACCTTTGCGCTTGGGTCACAAAAAGTGAGGCCCAGTCACAACACCTTCATTTCAACACAACCACCTGGTGTACAGGACGGGGAGCTACGTGTCAGGGGAGCGAAAGCTCTCTGAGGTATGAAAGCCAGGGAAGTTGCTTTTTCTCTCCTTGACAATTTTGTTGCTGTGTCCAGAATCAGTAACTTGAGCCAACATAAGAACCTAAGAAGAGCCATCATGCTGGATCAGGCCAAAGGCCCATCTAGTCCGGCTTCATGTATCTCACAGTGGCCCCACCAGATGTGTTTCGGAGCACATGAGACTAGATCTCTGTCTCCTGATACCCACTCCCCTGTATCTGGCCCTCGAAGTACCCTGGTGTTAAGCCTGGCGATGACACATCTCCCCATCATGGCTTGTCACCTGTGATGGACTTTTCCTCCAGGAATCTGTCCAGCCCCCTTTTGAAGGCATCTAGGCCGGATGCCATCACCACCTACTGTGGCAGGGAGTTCCCCAGATGTGAGATTGTTGAGGAAAGCACTGGCACCTCTGTAGAGCGAACTGAAATGCCCTGATCGGTTTCGATCCTTTCGAAGCACTTTGGAATTTGTGGTCGTCGAGTCGGAGGTCTCCTGGATCAGAAGTCACTTGAGCACATGAACTACTCACACAACACTCCTAATTTTTGTACGTAACCCAGCAAGGGGTCATGAACCCCCGGTGCAGGTATGGGAATCACAGCAGGTCTAAGCGCAGTCAGGGTGTAGATTAATTAAATTTGGGGTTGGAGAAGGTCCATCGCAGAGTGGATTCCTGGGACAGGCACCACACAGTAGGCCAAGAGGAACATCGGTGTTACACTCTTATCAAACATTGCAGAGAGCTGGGTTGATTAATCTGTTTAGCGTGCTAAAAAGCCCCAAGCTTTGTCCTGAAAGATGTACCAGAATTTGTGTACGGAGCCCAATTTCTGCTTCCTCGGGTCTCTTTTTGCAATTCCATTTTTCAACCTTATCTGTTTTAAGACCGGAGGAAAAAAAAGGGCCGGGAGCTTGGGGCTGGCCTTGCTGGTTAGACAGTCGGCTCAGTCTTGTAAAAAATCTGGCTGCAGAAGTCTGGTCCACAATAGAAGCATTTTAGTTGGGGAGCTGTACAGTTGTGGGACTCTAATGGTAAGCATAGAGTTGTTCAGAACTTGGAACGTCAGGTTAAAAATCAGTAAAACTTAAATGTTAGACGTTGTTGCTATGAACATTAAAAAGTGGAGGCGTGTAACTTGTGGACTATAATTCCACTGCCGCCTCCTCTCTTTGAAGAGACATTTCATTTACATCCCTGGAAGGAATCTCCTATCCCAGTCAAATTTGTGTTAAATTGCTGTTTTCGGAGGTCTTTTTCATCATCTGGAACGGATCAATCCGCTTTTCCATTACTTTCTATGGGAAAAGTTCATTTGACTTAAGGCATGCTTGATTTATGTCTAGACCTCCGGAACGGATTAATGACGCAAGTCAAGGTTCCACTGTACTGTATAGGGATTTTGTGATCCTTGATGGAGTCCTCCCATTGTCCAACAGAGGGCAGCACTGCCTAAGGAACTGGGTTGTGTTGGTAGATGAGGCCTCTTCCCTTGGCACAGGCCCCCATAGGTCCCCCTTGCAGGGGGTGTGTGTCTCCATCCCTCCCCACCTGGCTCTGTGCACTCAGGGTTGAGCCTTCCATCTCCCCCCCCCACACACACACACACTGGAATGTCGGGGTGCAAGGCCAAAGATCCTTTCTGTTTCGCCCCCAGGCACCCAGCAAGGACTCTGAGCATGCACAGAGTGCTTTTTTCTTTGCTGCACCATGGCCCAACCCAGCAAGAGAAATCGGGTGCGGCCTGGCGTCTGACCATGATTGCTGCCTCTCCGTGTCTCGGTCTCGCCATTCACTTTTATGTGTGTGTGTGTGTGTGTTGTGTCGTTACAGTCGTGACCGACTCTTGGTGACCCCATGTCCATGGAGTTTTTCTTGGCAGGAATGCTGGAGTGGTTTGCCACTTCCTCCTCCAGGCGCCGACAGCACCTGCTATTATTCCCTGGTGGTCTCCCATCCAAGGACTAACCAGGCCAAACCCTGCTTAGCTTCCGAAATCAGGCGAGATCGGGTGGGCTGAGGGCATGGACAGCTTCAAAGAAGCAAAGCATTCCTGCCAACACACGCACACACATTTTCTTTCCTTCTTTTGCCCTCTCCCTCTCCCTGGCAGCTCCGGGGGGTGGGTGGGGTGGGGGGAGGTTAGGGGGTGGCATTCAACTTTAGTAAAACAAGCCCTCTCCTTCGGGGAATATTTTGCATACCGTAAATCCAGAGAGAACCAGGTTTAGCAGCAGCGGGATGGGGGGGGGAGACAGCATTTGAGTCTTGATCCAGCAAAAAACAACAACACACCCACACAACCGATCACACACACCCACACACACGCACACACTCAAAAGGAAATGCAGAAGCATTTTTTCAGGTCCAGGGGGTTTCTTTTTCCCTGCCTCCTCCTCCCCCCCTTTTGGAGTGGCCTCGGCTGACCCCCAACAGCCCCCCACTGGCTCCTTCTCCCCTCCCCTCCCACCCCCAGGGCTCCATCCTGGCCATGAATGGGGCTCAGTCCTTCCCCCCCCCTCCCGGCGGGTGTGTGTTTTCACAGGCCGGGGCTGACAAACTGCCGGCCGGCCAGCCGGGAGCCACACAAAGGGGGGTTTGTTGCCTTCGCCCCCATCAATGGGTCCTTGTCCGGGCCCCCTCACCTGGCGGCCCTGGCAGGCCACACAGACCCTAGCAGGGCGGCTGAGCAGCAGGCCAAGTGCGCACGCATACACACGCACACAACGCCTCCCCTTCCACCCCTGCCTTGAAGGCGTTGCAGGCGCTCCATTACCTGAGCCATTGGGAAGAAAGTAACTTCCTTGCCCCCCCCTTTCCCCCACCACCCAAGGGAGGGAAGGGGCCTTGGAGCCTTAGCCTCCCTCCTTAGAGGGGCTCCCAGGAGCTGGTAAGGCTTCCTGCCTCCGGCTTGGAAGAGAGAATCATCAGGGCTCCTGAGCATGTGCAGACTGCCTGTGCATCTGGGGAGGCAGCCGGTTGGGGTTTTAATAGGATCACCCCATGAGTAATCTGGATTCCTCACTTGAATGGGTTTTTAACTCTCTCTCTCTCTCTCTCTCTCTCTCTCTCTCTCTCTCTGTGTTGCAAAATTGCAATTCACATTTATGTATTCTCTCTGTGTATGTGTGTGTTGAAAATTTACAATTCACATGGCAAAATTCTCTCTATATGTATATGTACTGTATATTGTTGATGCATCAATACTGACTCTTTTTTGTGACCCCATGTCCATGGAGTTTTCTTGGCAGGAATACTTGGAGTGGTTTGCCTGTTCCTACTCCTGGCGCCGACAGCACCTGGTATTCCCTGGTGGTCTCCCATCCAAGTACTAACCAAGGCAGACCCTGCTTAGCTTCTGAGATCAGGCGAGATCGGATGTGCTCAGGGCATGCAGTATTGCCAAGCTGCAATTCACGTTGCAAAATTCTCTGTGGATAGATAGATAGATAGATAGATAGATAGATAGATAGATAGATAGATAGATAGATAGATATTTGTTGTTTGTTGTTCAGACATTCAGTCGTGTCCGACTCTTCGTGACCCCATGGACCAGAGCTCGCCAGGCCTTCCTATCTTCCACTGCCTCACGGAGTTTGGTGAAATCCATATTGGTTGCATCGATGACACCGTCCAACCATCTCATTCTCTGCCGTCCTCTTTTCCTTTTGCCTTCGATTTTTCCCAGCATCAGGGCCTTTTCCAGGGAGTCCTCTCTCCTCATGAGGTGGCCAAAGTACTGGAGCCTCAGCTTCAAAATCTGTCCTTCCAGTGAACATTCGGGGTTGATTTCTTGCAGGATGGATAGGTCTGATCTCCTTGCAGTCCAGGGGACTCTCAAGACTCTCCTCCAGCACCACAGCTCAAAAGCATCAATTCTGCGGCGATCAACCTTCTTTATAGTCCAGCTCTTACTTCCATACATCCCTACTGGAAAAACCCTTGCTTGGACTATCCTGATAGATAGATATAGATATTGCCAAATTGCATGCAGTTTGGTGAGCCGGACTAACAGATTACCCTCTTTGAGGAGGAGGCAGGAAGAGAAAACCGCCCCCCCCCCCCCCGCATCCCCACAGATAATACCTCTGCTTTTTAATTAAAAAAAAAAGAAGCTTGGGCGCTTTGCCCCGGGCGGCAGAGGGTTGAGGGGCGGCGGTGGCAGCGGCAGGAGCTGGAGACGTTCTGTGGCCTGGGCCTGCGCCACGCCTGGGGCCAGAAATAGCCTGGCTTTGGGCTGTCCTCCGAAATGAGCATTCCTCTCCTTCTTTTCTTAGCCATCCAGGGCAACTCCACCCAGGGAGTTTTTATATTCTCTCTCTTTCTCATGTCAATGTCTCTCATATATAATATATATATGGGAGACATTGACATGAGAAAGAGGGAGAATTCACTTTTTTGCGGATGGATGGCTCTTCAATCCCTCCCCTTCTGGTGCCCCCCCCCAAATGGGGCCAAGAATCAGAGTAGAAATATACACCCTTCCCCCTTCTCCTTGGAATGAGCAAGCAAGCCCCCCCCCCCCCCCCCCTCCCCCCCCCCCCCCCCCCCAAAATCAGTGGGTTGTCTTCCCCAGTGCTGAAACTTTTGGCATTCAATGTGCGTTTATACCCCCTAGGCCAGGGGTGGCGGACCTTGGGCCCTCCAGATGTTTTGGACCTCAACTCCCACAGTCCTTTGTCATGGGCCATCTAGGCTCGGAATTCTGGGAGTCGTGGTCCAAATACATCTGGAGGGCCAAAGGTTGGCCACCCCTGGCCCTAAGCATCTCCTTCGGCCTCACCGGTCGCTCAGTTGTCAGGAAGAGGGTCCGGGGCATGATGCCCCTGAAGAAGCGAAGGTACGGAAAGTGGCGTGTCCTCTGGGCGCGTACAGAGAGCCATTTCACCACAGCACATAGTGACTCCACCAGGGGTGTGTGTGTGGGGGGGAGAGGTGTGCCCCCTTGATTGGTTGGCTTTTCCATGGGCAGAGACCCCCCCCCTTCCATGTCCCTCTGTGGGCCTTTCCCACCCCGATGGTTTCAGTTGTGCATCGCTGCCCCCCCCCCGAGTGTTGATGGGGGACCCCCTCCCTCCCTCCTTCCAGCCACCTACTTTTCAAATGCTCTTTAATCCACAATCCTCCAGTTTTGAACAAACGAACGAAGGAATGAAAATGTTTTCCGAAGAAAAAACTGGCCATTGAGCCCATGAAAAACAAACTCAGGAAAAGAGGCTGGGCACCCCTCAAGATTTGGGGGGCGAGGGGTGCTGATTCTTCTCCCCCCCTCCCCAAAACCCATCTGCTCTGACTTCCTTCCCTGGCCTTCCCCAATTGGGGCTTGTGCTCAGTCTTCTTGAATGGCGAGGAAGGTGTCTTATCCCAAGTTGGCACTCTTGAGTCTCACCAGCTTGTGGCGGGGAGTTCAGCCGTTTACCTCTTGGCCGGGCGGCCAGGTTCCCCTTCCCTTTCCTTCTCCCCCAAGTTTAGCTTCCGTGGGCGTCCACAGAAGAGGTAACTCTGGCCGGGCACCTGGGCTTTTGAGCCCCAGGACACCACCGGCCACACAAGGAGAGAGGCCTGGAAGATGCCAAGGGAACAAAAAGGGCCACCCCACTTCCTGTGGTGGGGCTGTCCCGGTGATGGGGGCAGGAAGCAGAGCGCCAGCCCCCCCCCGTCCCTCCCCCCAACCCTCCTTTGTGCCACTGGGCAATCTCCCACCCCCACCCCCACCCCCACCCCCAAAAAGAAAGGACGAGCTTTGTATCTTATTTAAAATAAAACAACCGTGCACGGGCACCTCTGTGGCTCACCTCTGCCCTACCAGGGAACCATCTGGACTGGCACGGCGGTGGCTCCCGCACCCCTCCAAGGCGAATGCCCGAACGAAAGAAGCGAAATAAAAAGTAAGGCAAAGTGAGGTGGAACAAGGCCGTGGGAGGGAGGGAGGGAGGGTTACCCCACTGAGAATACGAAGAAGTGGAAGGCGGCGGCGGGTGGTGGTGGTGGAGCAGTGGGCATGAGATGGAACTGATAGCTTTTGCAAGACCTGAGATGGGCCTTTCACGCCCACAAATCACTCTTTTTGTTTTTGTTTTTGATTTTGTGTGGGGAGGGGCTGAGCCTCTATGCTGTGTTTAAGTCAAACGTCTCTACCAGGTTGCTGCATGTGAGGGCAGGGCTGGTAGTTCTGGTTACAAGTCAGCTTGCCATGCAAACAGGTAGACTGACTGACGGATAGACAGACAGACAGAGATAGGCAGAGAGAGAGAGAGAGAGATGGGCAGAGACAGATGGGCAGAGACAGATAGATAGATAGATAGATAGATAGGCAGAGACAGACAGACAGACAGACAGACAGACAGACAGATAGATAGATAGATAGATAGATAGATAGATAGATAGATAGATAGATAGATAGATAGATAGATAGATAGATAGATAGATGGGCAGAGAGAGACGGACAGACAGACAGACAGACAGACAGACAGACAGACAGATAGATAGATAGATAGATAGATAGATAGATAGATAGATAGATAGATAGATAGATAGATAGATGGGCAGAGACAGACAGACGGATAGGCAGAGACAGACGGACAGACAGATAAATGGATGGATGTAGACAGACAGACAGACAGACAGACAGACGAATGGACAGATAGACAGATGGAGATGGATGGATGGATGGATGGATGGATGGATGGATGGACGGACGAACGGACGGACCAGAGGTTGGTTGGTTTTTATACTGCCCATCTAGCAAGATTGCTCCCCTGTCCGGTGCACAGCAAAAAGTAAATAAACATAAACTGTGAACTGAACTACAAAAAAAGGCTAAAGCGGTCCTTACTCATAACAGAACAAGGACAGGCGGCAAAAAAGAAGTTATGCCGCCAATCCCATCCCCCACCCAGTCCAAATCTGCATTGAGAAGATTTTCAGGGGTGCGAATGCGGGGGTCCTGCCATAACCCCCCCTCCCCCCGGGGGAGAGCCTTCCGTAAAGGAGGGTGCTGCCGCCGAGAAGGCCCTGTGGCTCTCTTGTGTTTCCCAGTTTTCAGATCCCACTGGAAATGACACTGCTTGGCTTGCACCTCCCTTCCTGGCTGACTTTTCCCCCTCTTGAGAGGCCGGTGAGCATCTCAGGAGCAACTGAGCATCAGGACTCTTCCCCCCCCCCCGCCGCCGCCGCCCCCGGCCAATGCACCCAGACCTGCCTTCTCTCGGTGTGTTCTTGCCGAGGGTCATCCCTGTGCCCTCCACCGAGCTGGGCGCCCTTCTCCAGGCTCTTCGCCCCTCCGGCAGCCTCAAGAGCAAATCAAGCCCCTCTCGCGCCCCGTGCCAGCTGGCATGGAAAGAGACCATCTAGATCCATTGCTTGGCCGGATCTGGCGGAAGCCCTGAAAGGCATCCGGGAGGCTGCAAATTAGCACCGGGCAAGCGTAGAAATTGAAGGCTTGCTTGCCAGCAGTCTCCTTGAAATCCAGCATCTTCAGCAACAACAATGAACCTACCCGGCAATTAAGATCCAGCCAGAGAGCCCTCCTGAAAGAGCCATCCCTCAAGGAGGTGAAAGGGATGGCTTGTAGGAACAGGGCCTTTTCGGCAGCTGCCCCCAGATTGTGGAATGCCCTCCCGAGCGAGACCCGCCTGGCGCCAAGATTGATGACATTCCGGCGCCAGGTAAAAACATTCCTCTTCCAGAAGTCTTTTAACTGATTATTGTGGGTCCTGATGGTGATTTTAGTGTGGTATTTTAATACATTGTATTTATTGTACAGTATTTAAATGTTTTATTGTATTTTTATTGCAATTTGATGTTTTAATTATTTGAATTGTTTACCTTGATTGTGAGCCGCCCAGAGACCTTTGGGTAGTGGGCGGCATAAAAGCTATATAAATAATATAAATAAATAAATACATAACAACATTCCAGACCTGTTGCCAACACTCTGGGAAGAGGCAGAGATTGAGACCGAGCAGGATGGACCCCCTTCCATCCAACACCAAGACCACCCCAAAGACAGACAGCACCATCTTAAAAAACAACAAGAGTATGCAGGGAGGTGCTCTCCATGGTCAGTTGCACCCGCAGGGGTCAAGTGTCCGGATCAAAGGAGAATCCATGTATTCTCGAAGGCTTTCACAGCCAGGATCTGATCGTTGTTGTGAGTTTTTCGGGCTCTTTGGCCATGTTCTGGGAGTGTTTTCTTCCTGATGTTTCACCAGACTCTGTGGCTGGCATCCTCAGAGAGCAAGGAGCTCAGGGAACTTGGAGCGCTCTCTGTGCTCTGGGGTATAGAGTGAGCGAGACTGTGGGTTTTTTATAGTTGTGGGAAAGGGAGAACTTGTCCTATTTAGGAGAATAAAAAACCCCACTCTCTCACTCTCTACCCCAGAGCACAGAGAGAACTCCTAGTTCCCTGAGCTCCTTGCTGTCTGAAGATGCCAGCCACAGAGTCTGGCGAAACGTCCAACATGGCCAAACAGCCCGAAAAACTCACAACAGCCATCAAAGGAGAATCGTCTGGGCTGGACATAGCGACCCTCTGGGATCGGCCTGGGAGGCCTGGGGGAAAAATCCTTCCGGGTTCACTGGGGTGGCTCAAGAAACTTCGCTACCTGAGACGGAGCCGCAGAAGCCTCCCTCCGTCACTGGAGGTCGAGGCGTGTGGCGCCGGCCTGGAGTCTCTTAAGGGGAAGGAAGGTGCGTAGAAATGACAACAAAGGGATGATCTTGCAAATTTGCGATGGCAGATGGAAGAGACCCTAGAGGTCATCCATCCCACCCCCGGTCAAGGAGGCCCCACGGCAGAACCTCTGGCTCCCCTGCCAGAGACCCCAGCCACCGAGTTGTTTTTCATTCATTCATACATATATGATTACATAGACTTTGTGTTTATAACCACTTATAACATGTTTATATCTCCCCTTGTGTGATTGCATTGATGCTAAGTTATCCATTGTTAGTTCCCATCCCTCACAACTTTTGGATGGTCTACCGTGCATGATTACATGACGGAATTTTTACTCTTCTCTTTAACTGCTGGCATTCTGTTGTAGCTTTAATGTTGCCTTTTAATGCTGTAATGTGTCCCTCAGTTCCTTGTTCTCAAACTTGAATATGATCTTAATTGTGCTGGACTGTATATTGTCCCTGTAAGCCACCTTGGGTCCTTTTCCAAGGAGAAAGGTGGAGTAAAAGATATTCACAAATCATTCATTCATTCATTCATTCATTCATTCATTCATTCATTCATTCACGGGGTAGTTGCATGGCACCATGTATGCAGAAACCACCCGGGTGCCCGCTTGGCTTACTTCTCGTGAATGACACTGGAGTGCAACAAACAACAATAAAATAAACAAATGTGACTTGGTGCCAGAGAGGATTATGGGAACATTTTTTTCAGGTGGTGGTGGCCCTCGACGGCCATCACAGGTACACCTCCTCTCTTTACATCCTGGGTCAAGCCAGCTGGAGGAAAAGACCTTCACCCACCTGTGGGATCAGAGGGGGGCACCCTACTTTTTGCAGAAGAGAGAAACCCCCTCCTTCAGGAGCCTCAAGGGTTGGGGATTTTGCTGCAGGAGTTGTGGCTCCAACTCTGTTCAGCTGTAGGCAACCCGTCAGAGGTTCACTCAGCCTTCTATCCCTCCGAGGTCAGCAGATTCAGTCCCCAGCTCACTTGGAGGTAGGGGGAGAGGAAGGACCGTACAGCATTCATTGCAAACCACCCAGAGACTGTTTTAAGCACTGGGGGGTCGCGCTCTGCTTTTGCATTGGCCTGGGAGCTGGGGATGGATGGCTACCCGCTTTCACGAAACAGCAGCTCTTTGTTAATTTCTATTGTTCACAAAAGTCTAGGGCAACGGCAAAACCTGGGGTCTGTTCACATGGCTGGCCTTGCTGGTTAAACCCCCCAAATGGTGCATCTGTGTACACACACACACACACACACACACACACACACACACACACACACACACACACACACACACACACACCAGACCTATGTCACTCCACGGAGCCTCCCTCGGTCGGCCTCTCTTTCCATGCCTGTCCCCACCCCGGCCAGCGCAGCCCGGATCCCTGTCGTGTGCCTATTTCTGCCTGGCCAGATGGCTAATTACATACTCCTGATTATATGGCGTGCCGTTTCGGGACCTCTCTGGCCCTACGAGAGAGAAAGAGAGAAAGAGAGAGAGAGAGAGAGAAGGAGGGAGCCTCCAGGGAGACCGCCAGCTGGCCGAGGAATCCTGCCGTGGGATCGTGGCCAGAGGTGCCCTGCCCTGCAATGCCACCCCTGCCCACCCCAAGACCGGTGAGGGTGTCGGTGGGCAAGGGATCGGGTGGGGCAGGACGGCCGGACCTCTACCATCAGGCCTGGAACGGGTGTGTGTGTGTGTGTGTTGCGACAAAAGTAGTGCTGGTGCACTTAGAGGTTGCACCGTTAGAATCCCTGGGTCAACAAGGCCCTTTGTTGGTTCCCTTCTGATTTTTTTTAAATGACTCTCTCTCTCTCTCTCTCTCTCTCTCTCTCTCTCCCCCCCCCCCATTCTGCTGGACTCTTGCTGGGCGTTCCCGCTCCGCTGATGTTTTCCCAAGGCTGTTGCTGCGTTGTGTTCAAGGGCCGCCCCAGGGCACAGCGGTAGTCTAAGCTTGGAGCGTGAAATCAAAGGAGGATGTCAACAACCCCCTGATTTGGTGATTCCACTTGTTATTTCCTAGAATCGTCGGATCCTAGAGTTGGAAGAGACCTCAAGGGCCATCCGGTCCAAACCCCCTGCCATGCAGGAACCCCCCATCACTGCATTTCCGACAGATGGCCATCCAGCCTCTGCTTAAAAACCTCCCAAGAAGGGGACTCCACCACCCTCCTTCGTGGCAGTATCTTCCACTGCCGAATAGCTCTGTCATGAAGTTCTTCCTAATGTTCAAATGGAATCTCTTTTCCTGTAGTTTGAAACCAGTGCCCCGAGTCCTAGTCTCTGAAGCCATGGAAAACAAACCTGTTCCCTCTTCAATGTGACATCCTTTCAAATATTTAAACATAGCTATCATATCCCCCATCAGCCTTCTTTTTGTAAGGCTAATTTAACAGGAATTATTCCAGCCGGCTCATTTTCACTCTCTTCTTCCCACATTCTTGTTCAGGCACCCTAACCACTATGCCCTGTTCCCCCTTGAGGTTGAGATGGGCTCAAGTCACTCCTTCACTTGTTCCCCTGCTCTCTGGCCTCAGCGGATCCTTCCCAAACCTGCCGCCTTGATCCATTGAACTATAACAGGCATGTCCAAACTTCGGCCCTTCTGATGTTTTGGACCACAACTCCCAGAATTCTAAGCTTAGATGGCCAATGGCAAAGGACTGTGGGAGTTGCGGTCCAAAATAACCGGAGGGCTGAAGTTTGGACGTGCCTGAACTATAAAGAACTGGCAAAGCGTTCAACTAGTGATTTGTAATACAAAATCCAGTGTAGTTATCTTGTCTGCTGTGTGGTGATGATGATGTTGTTGATGATGATGATGAGGATGATTATGATTAATAATAATAATAATAATAATAATAATAATAATAATAATAATAATAATAATAATAATAATAATAATAATAATAATAATAATTTAAAGAGCTAAGCAAGTATTTAGAAGAAATTGGAGTGGACAAAGTCACCGTCAGTCACCTGCAGAAAGCCACCTTACTGGGATCTGCAGTGCTCACATAATTCGCCGATACATCACTGAGTCCTAAATGCTTGGGAAGCGTTCGACTCGTGAATCCAGCATAGTCTGCTGTTGTGATGATGATGATGATGATGATGATGATGATGATGATGATGATGATGGTGGTGGTGGTGGTGGTGGTGGTGGTTATAATAATAATAATAATAATAATAATAATAATAATAATAATAATAATAATAATAATAATAATAATAATAAACAACTCTCCGTATCCCACTCAGGCTCTCTTGCCTTTCTGTCTTTGATGGGCTTGAGGGTACAGGAAAACGAAGCGTGTGGTGGAGTCAGTGGGCCCGCCTGTGTTCTCTCTCTCCCCCCCCCCCCCCGTGCCCCTCAATTTGGGCCCTTGTTCCGCAGAAGCGAAAGCCGGAGTCTTGAAGGAGGAATGAAGTTGTGTGCACGGTCTCCCCCCCCTCCCCACCTGTCCAAATGATTTCTCTTTTTTTGGGGAGGGGAAGGGATAAAGGGGTGTGTGTGTGCGTGATGGGGGTTGCTCTGCCCATGACCCTCCCCTTCCCCGGAGAGTCCAAAAAGCAAGGGGTGTGTGTGAAATCACGGCTGGTGGTCCAGGCATGACTGGGTGGCCCCACAGACCCCACCCCCACCCACACCCACACCCCACGTGCCCAGTGTCCCAGGTTGCAACCTCAGCATTGTCGGCAGGCGAGATCCCTAAAACCTGGTTGGGGGAAAAAACCAGAAGCTGCTTCTGGGCAGCATTATAGGGTAAATGTGTTGGGGGGGGGTGTCAGTCCCTCTCCTGTGTTCCCAGAAACCAGCCAAGAAGTGCTGCCACAGGCGATCTCCTGCCGGAGCTTGGCTCACTTACTTGAGCTACCTGCAGGCAGCCTTTCCCTCCTATTTCCTTAGGGCCCAGCAACCTGGAGATGGACTGAGGGTGGATGGATGGAAGCGCCTTTTGGCACTTAGGACCCCCCCCCTTCTCAAAAGGGCTTTCCCCCACCCATCCACCCACATAGCTTGAGGGGTTTGTGTGTGGGGGGTTAGTATTGAAGCATTGTGCTGTAGGGCAGGAGGAGGGCAGAACCGGGGTGGGGGGCTGGTTGGGGTGTGTGTGCATTTGGGGGAAGGGGCGGTGGTTAGGCTTAACCCTCACTCCAAACCCTAAGCCAGGAATTGGGTGTCAAGCAGAACACACAAAAGACAGTTCCTTGGGTCACGTGCAGAGCGCCTTCTGACGGAGGTCTGCAGAGCGCCGAGTGACGAAGGCGCTTGGATGAGCAGCAAAACGTTTCAGTCTCTCCATGCCCTCCCAAGTGAGCTCCGCCTGGCACCGACACTGATGACATTTCGGCACCAGGTAAAAACCTTCCTGTTTCTGAAGTTTTTTAAGGGCCTTTTTACACGACCCCTAAGATCCGCTGGCCACTTAAATTCGGACCAGAGATCTTAGGGGTTCGTCACTCTTCCTGCGTTCCCACCTCCTCCGCACTTCCTGGCTGCTGGCTGAGGAGCTCTAGTCTCTGTAAAAGTAGCTCTTAAAGGGGCGGGAGCCAAAAAACAACAAACAAACAGAAGCGAGGAGAGCCCCGCACTCAGTATCATTACACCGGATCAAATAATTTTCACCTCCAAAGAGCAGGTACCTGAAAGGTGCGCTGGGACGTGCTAAAGTGGGCGGGGTCGCACTTAATTTCCTGTTAACTCTGGAGCTGGTGGGTAAACATTTTTAATCTCCGGAGCTGGGAGCCATTTGCCCCGGAGTTTAGGGGTCGTGTATAAACGCCCATAGATGGTGGGTCCTGGTGGCAATTTTAGTGTTTTGTGTTTAAATGTTTTTATTGTTTTAATTGTCCATTGTCTTTTTTTTTAACGTTTTAACTGTTTTAACTGTTCATTTTAATGGTAAGCCGCCCAGAGACCGTTGGGTAGTGGGCGGCATATAAGTTGTATAAATAAATAAATAATTAAAGAAAGAAAGAAAGAAAATAAGTCCAGTTACCATGACTCCACTTCTAGACACACAGAGGATCGGTCACGCCCCCACTCGGCCATCAAAATTCCTCACTTGGGTCTGGACTCCTGGGGTGGGGACTCTCTCTCTCTCTCTCTCTCTCTCTCTCTCTCTCTCTCTGGAAACCCTAAATGCAATTATTATTTCTAAATCAATAAAACCCTAAATGCATTTATTATGTAGAGCAGGGGTCCTCAACCTAAGGCCTGGGGGCCAGATGCGACCCCCAAGGCTCCTGAATCTGGCCCCCAGGACCAATTGCAGACCTCCCCCCACACACACACACACCTATCCCCTGCTTCGCAAGCAAGCAAGCCAGCCTCCGCAGCTGCTTCTATTGCGGAGGCAGTTCAAAGCGGTGGGCTATGTCGCTTCCCCCACTTCATCCACCCACCGCCCAGATGATCAGGCACGCTGGCTAGTGGGGCAGTTCAAAATGGGAGGGCCACGGCAAGGTCTCCCGCTCCCCCCCCCACACACACCGCCCAGATGGTCGAGGCCCCGGCTGCAGCCAAGCAGGGCAATTTAAAATGGGAAGGCCGCGGCAACGTCTCCCACTCCCCCCCGCCACCGCCCAGATGGTCGAGGCCCCGGCTGCAGCCAAGCAGGGCAGTTTAAAATGTCACACACACACACACACACACACACACACACACACACACACACACACACACACACCTTTTTTTGGGGGGACTGTGGTTCGGCCCCCAGTGGTGTCTGGGGGGTAGTGGACCGGCCCGCTGTTTGAAAACTTTGAGGACGCGATGGCATGCAAATTGTGTATCTAGCTTTGCTCCCCCTTGCCCCCTCCCCCAAATAAAAAGTCTCCTTGTGGATGGAGGGTCAGTGGTATTCCAGGCGGGTGGACCTCGCAGGGGTGTCGTGAGGAGGAGGTGAGACACACAATTTGCTTGAAGGGGGCAGAAACGGGGGGGGCAGCAGCAGCATGTAGATAAAGTGTAGATAATTGCAATAAGAGTTTTATTCTAAGTCATGTTTTCTTTGTCTCTCTGTCTCTAAGTTCCAATAACACTTATTGCAATTACCTACACTTTTATCTACATGCTGCTGCTGCTAAGCTCATTTTCTCTGCTATACACATAAACATGTACAATTGTGTATTTCTTTCATAATCCATTTATTAATTGTTTGATAGAAACATCCCTCCCAATCATAATTAAAGTCATAATTTGGGGGGGGGGACTCAGGAATATCTTTTTAGAATGCACTGTTGCCTCTGAATCACACGCTGGTGTGTGATGATAATGCATGAACACACACACGCGCGCACACACAACTTGAATGGAAGGCAGGAGGAGAGGTTGATTTGATACTCTCCCCTCCCCCCCCCAAAAAAAAGCCCCCTCCAAAGCACAAGGTCTCTATTTCTCTCCACCTCTGCCCTCCTCCTCCCTTTCCCAAGTCCTGGTACCAGGTGAATGCTGCCTGCTGGGACTACAACTCCCATATTCCCCCCCCCCCCAAGGAGCAAGGAACCTACAGGAACGCAGGGTTGCATGAAAGCTATGGGCCTTCGTGAGGGATTGGGGGGGGGGGTAAGTAGGCCACGAATCTCCATAATCCCCCTCCTCCCCCCCTTCTAGCATTCAGAATATTTCGGGGCCCAGGTAGGCTTCAGGTTTTAGTTCTCAAGGGGGGGGATACTTAAAGGGAATAAAGGGGGGGGCATGAGAGAGAGAGGCAATAGTTTGAGGTCGGAGTGCTTCTTGGGATGAGCCCCCCCCCCTTTCCTGGAAAAGCTGCCTGCCTGCCTGCCTGGATGGATGGGTGGATGGCAGGGGGAAATCCAACCGGTGAAGATCTTTTTTTTTTTTTCGGGTGCGCTTTCTCGCTGCCTCCTGGAACCCCCTTGGAGTCCCGGTGTTGGGGTGGGGTGGGGTGGGGGGGTTGGGGGGGGCAGAGCCCTGGGGGTTGAAGGGCGGGCAGGAGGGAAGGAGGGAGGGCTGGCCGGAGAGGAGGCGGGCCGGAGGGGGGGCGGGAGAGAGAGAGCCAGGCGCCTGGGCTGCTGCCGCCGCCTGTGCGCCCTAGCCAGAGCGAGCCAGCCGCCACCGCCGCCTCTTCTTCCTCCTCCTCCTCCTCTTCCTCCTTTTGCCCGAGCCGAAATTTGGCCGGCCGGGCCGCCTCGGGCACCGGAGCGCCCCGTCTAGACCCACCGCCCGGAGCCATGGGGCGGCTCCTGCGCCTTTTTCTCCTGGCCCCCTTGCTGCTGCTCCTCCTCCTCTTCCTCCTCTCTTGCCGGGGCGCCCGAGCAGGTAAGAGAAGCCACGATGCCCGCGGGCGCGCCGTCGGGGCTCCCCCCCCCACACCTCCGGGTTCTTCTCCGGTGCCACCTGGAATTCGTGGTGGTGGTGGGGGGGGGCTTGAAATTCAGAGAGAGAGAGAGAGAGGAAAAGAGAGACCCATGTGGGGCATTGGCCCGGGCGCCCCGTCGGGGCAGATGGGAGGGGGGGTGCGAAGCATGGGCATCCCTGAGCTTGCCCGGTGGGCGCTCTTCGGTCGGAGGACGAGGCGGGGGGGGGGCGGCTATGGTCCCGGAGGTGGCCCGGGCTGGGCGCTGGCATTTTTTTAGGGGGGGGGGAGGAGAGCAGAAGGCAGCCGTCGGGGGGTGGGTGGGTGGGCACAAGGGACAGCCGGTGAGCGGGGGGGCTCCCGAGGGAGGGAGACGCCGGCCACAGGGGGGTGGTTTTTTGGGGGGGTCTGCATTTAATGGGTGGACGGGACGCAGGGCGCCTCTGGCGGAAGACCCTCCGACGGGAGGGAAAGGGGTGGGGGTGGACGGAGGGGGGGTAAAGAAAAGTTGGGGGTATAGTTTTGGGGGGCGGTGGGCGGTTTGGGGGCTGCTGTCACTCATCCCTTCTTTCTCGCGCACCCCCCCAACTTGGCCACAACCTGCTCCTGGGCGCGGGTTCAGAAGGGGGGGAGCGCCTCCCGCGGGGGGGGGGGTGGAAGAGGGGGGGGAAGCGTCGGTCCTGGTGCTTGGGGTGGGGGGGTGGAGGAAAAAGAGGAAAGCCCGAGATGGTGATGTGTCTCCTTCGCTGCCCCCCCTCCCTCCCTCCCTCCCCTCACCTGCGTGAGCCTCGGGGTGGGGTGGGTGGGGGGGCCTTGGTGGGGTGATGATGCTTTGGATCTGACAGCGTGGCGCCCAGACAGCGGAGTTGGGGGGGGAGGGCAAAATACGACCTGTGCCCCTGCCCAACCACCCTGGGCTTAGACGGCAAACCCCCCCCCCGTCCGAAGGAGGTGTGTCCTCACACACGCACTCCAGCATTGCGGGAGCAGAAGGGGAGCCACTCTTGTGTGTGTGTGTGGGGGGGTCGACAGAAACAGAAGGAAGGGGTCCCTTTTCGACCTGGTGGGGGGGGGGGAAGAGAGTGGGTTGCGTCTTGTCCCGGGGAGGGGGGGGGAAGGCCAATTTGGAGGGAGGGGGGGCACCGCTTCATTTTTGCCTTGAGATCATCCCTTTGGGGTGCCTTCCCCACGCTTGGACGGGGTGGGGGGGCGCGCTGATCCTGGGGTTGTCTTTTTATTATTGTATTAATTTATTGTATTAAGGGGGGCGGGTCCCAGCCGTCGGTGCGCCTCCTTGCCTCCTTCTGGTCCTCCGCCGCGGTCTGCCTGCCTCCTCTCTCTCTCTCTCTCTCTCTCTCCCCCCCCCAAAAAAAAACCCCAACAACCCGCCAGCCCCAGACAGGGCACCCTTTGTGCGGGGCAAACAGTGGGCGAGTGTTGCGCCCGGGCGGGGTTTGTTTGCCTTCGGGCGGCTTTCCCGGCCTCCTCGGGCAGCAGCTGCCCCCCCCCCGCCCCGTCCATCCGTCCGTCCGTCCGTCCTTCCACCCGGAGGCCTCCCCGTCGGGGCGGGGGGGGGGCTGTCCCGAGGCTGTCTAGAAAAATGCTTGCCCCCCCCCAAGACCCTCCGAAATCAGGGACCGTTCCCCACCCCCACCCCCACCCCCGTGGCAAGGGACCCCCTCGCCTCTCACCTTCTTCTCTACCCCCATTCCCACCCCCGGATCCAATGCCGTCTCCCCCCCCATCCCACCCCCCCGCCCCGCCCCGGGGAAATCCATCGCCCGAGCTCTCCAGGTCGGTGTGGCTGGCCAGCAGGCGGAGAGTTCCACCGGTGCAGCCTGCCCGAGCCTGGAGGGACCTCCTGCCCTGTAAAGAGGGAGGAAGCAGCACCTGCCGCATTCCTGCCTGTTCGGAAAAGCTTTCAGTCTTTTCCGACCGGCCTTTCCCAACGTTGCGGCTTCAAAGGAACTGTGTGTGTGTGTGTGTGTGTGTGTGTGTGTGTGTGTGTGTGTGTGTGTGTGCGTGTGTGCGTGTGTGTGTTGTTGGTAGGCGCGCTGCTGCTCTTGGCTCCCCTCAAACATTTCCAAGCTGTGGGTTAAAAAGGTCACCCGAGGGTGGTGGCACCAGAGCTGGTGGAGACGGGGATGCCCTGGAGTTGCCACTTCCCAGGAAAAGCTCCAGATTTCATTTGGCCAAAAAAAAAAAAAAAGGGGGGGGGGGAACCAGAAGGTGCCAGCTTCCAGGATCTGCAGGTCTCTCCATCAAGTTGAAGCATGACTCCGGAAACTGGCGCCTCCCTTACCGGTACCCTCTCAGGGGCACCTTCCAGCCCACATGGTCTTAATTCACCAGCCTTATTCCTCTCACCCCTCTCCCCAACCCCACCAGTTCCATTTTCTGTTCCATCTTGCCTGCTGAAGAGATCTGAGGATTTCGGAAGCTTGCACATCTCCTTCAGGGCCATTTCTGTTGGCCTTGTTTGCAAGTACATTCCTCTAAGGGGGCGGCGGCGGGGGGGGGGGACAGTGCAGCTCTGTAGCCCCACTCATGAACAACTAAAGAGTCTTTTAAGCCTCACCACCCACCACCTGCGGAACTCATGGCCACCGGAAGTTTCCCACTGCCTCTACTGTTTACTGACACCTCCCATCAGGCGCTTGCCTCTCCTGCCTCAGATTTGGCTGTCGTCTAGTTTTTTCCCTTAGGCAGTACTTTAAGAATAGTAGAGCTGTTTTTATTATTATTATTATTATTATTATTATTATTATTATTATTATTATTATTATTATTATTATTATTATTATTATTAATTAACCACACAGCTATCTGTGCTGGATTTTGTATTACCAATCACTAGTCGAACGCTTCCCAAGCGTTTAGGACTCAGTGATGTATCGGCGAATTATGCGAGCAGATCCCAGTAAGGTGGCCTTCTGCATCTGACTGAGGGTGACTTTGTCAACTCCAATTTCTTCTAAATACCTGCTTAGCTCTTTAAATCATCATCATCATCATCATCATCATCATCATCATCATCATCATCATCATCATCATCATCATCATCACAACAGCAGACTATGCTGGATTTTATATTACCAATCACTAGTCGAACGCTTCCCAAGCGTTTAGGACTCAGTGATGTATCGGCGAATTATGCGAGCAGATCCCAGTAAGGTGGCTTTCTGCATCTGACTGATGGTGACTTTGTCAACCCCAATTTCTTCTAAATACCTGCTTAGCTCTTTAGGCACCGATTACCACTGGGACCACCTGTACCGGTTTATGCCAGAGTCTCTGAAGTTCAATTTTCAGATCCTGATATCGGGTAATTTTTTCAAGTTTTTCCCCGGTGACTCTATTATCACCTGGTATAGCAGCATCAATGATCCACACTTTTTTCTTCTCCACAATCACAATATCCGGGGTATTGTGCTCCAAAACCCTGTCTGTCTCTATTCGGAAGTCCCAAAGTAATTTTGCTTGCTCATTTTCAGTCACTTTTTCAGGCTTATGATCCCACCAGTTCTTCTTCTTCTTCTTCTTCTTCTTCTTCTTCTTCTTCTTCTTCATCATCATCATCATCATCATCATCATCATCATCATCATCATCATCATCATCATTATTATTATTATTATTATTATTATTATTATTATTATTATTATTATTATTATTATAAATCAGCTTTTCCTTTAGCAGGGAGTTCTATAGGCTTATGATGGCATCATGCAAAATACTGTACTGTATATAGAGAGGGACTGCAAATTCCACTATCGTAGCAACGCTGGGGCATTATGGCACTCGTAGTCCAACAAAAAGTTTTTCCCAGGCTTTTGAATGAGGACATCCGAGTTGGTTGGGGGTGGTGGTGGTGGCTGGGGTGTCATTCAGGCTGGCCTCTCCTCCCTTTGGGATGGACTGGCATTCAGGATGGTTCCCCTTTGGTGGTCATCTGGACCACCCGCCCACCTACCCCGGCTTGATCAGCGCATAGAACAAAAAAAAAAAAACCCACAAATGAGGGGTGCTGTCGTCGGCTCTCTCTCCGGAGCCAGACAGAACTGGGGCAGGAGCTCTGGTGCCATGTGGTGGTGATGTTTTGGCCTAGCAGAGAGTGGGGAAGGCGTGAACAGGAGGGAAAGTGACAGACAGACAGACAGACAGACAGACAGACAGACAGAGAAAACGTGAGTTTTTCCAGGCAGGACCCTCCCATCTTCCGATGCCAGAGGAGCCCGAGTGCTGGCCGGGTGGCTGTAAAAAGAGTCCTACCAGGACACCTGTCTGCCGACTGGCTGCTTCAGGAGCTCCGCCGAACTCCTGTGGCCAAGGCAAGCGCGCTGGACCTGTTGGAATTCTGCCTGCCGCGTGAATTTAGGAAACCAGCCAAGGGCGACAAAGAAGCAAGCCCTCCTGCAAGGCTGCAGATGTCTGTCATCGTGACTGTCGGGGCACCTCTGAGCCCGAGGGACTCTCTCTGTTGAGCATCTGCCCGTCACGTGATTTTAAAAGGGGGAACCCTGGAGACAGGCGTCTCTGTTTCTCTTCCAAGTTTTAGAGTCACTCTCGCCTCAGAAGTTCCTAAATTCATAACACACAAAAAGGCCTTGCTGGACTCACCAGCGGCCTGAAAAGTCTGGCTGAGAGATGAGGGAAGATTCACCAGTTGAACTTCTTCCTGCTTGGCAGGACTATCCCTTTACCTTTTGTGGGAGGCCTCCAGCGATGCTGGCAATGTAGAACGAGCACCTCTGCAACCCAGGGAAGATCCCACAGCCTTAAAACCGCGACCAAAAGTATTTCAAAAATGCCTTTTTAAAATCCACTACTCTTTCATCGGCAGTGGCAGACACATGCAACCTTCAGGGCTCACACAGAGCTCTTTGTCACAGTGGGATGAGAGACAGTTTCCAGAAGACTGTCTCTCCCTTTCGGGGAAAAAAAGGGAGGGATGCCCTTATTTCATTCATAGGGCTGTCCTGTACCAAGGGAAGTGAGTGCGTGTATGATGTAGCCTCCCCGCACCCTCCAAGCTGGGCCTGACAAAGAGTCCTGCGTAGCCCTGCAACATCTCTGCTCCTTTGCTTTTTTAAAAAAATCCATAGCTGGACTTCAAGATCCCACCTCGACAGCCTCCTTGCACTTTCTGACAACAAGTCCCCCCCCCCTGCCTCTTGCCGTTGTTCCGTTTCTCCAGATCTAAGGACCTTGCAGGGTGCTTTTGTAAAGAACAGGTGTGCACAAGGTGTTTGTGTGTGTGTGGGGGGGGGCAGAGGTCTCTGCCCCATCGGGCGTACAGTCAGTCATCAATTCATCCGGAAGAAGGGAGCTAACGAGGGTCGGTGGTAGGAGGGCAGAAAAAGTAGAGAATATTTGATTCTTTTAATTTCTTATCACTTGGGCTGGTTTATGGTTTTTTGAGTCTTAAGGGAGCTGGTAGGTCTCGGTGGGTTGGAGCGCCTGGCGCCTGTGCCGTGTCTCCCGAGAGATGTGGGTGACCGGATCACACGCCCTGCCCTCTGCACGAGGCTTTGGGGGAGGAGGCAGAGCGCCCCCAAGAGGAAGAACAGGGGGGAAAAACAGAGTTGTTGCCGTATTTTCCATCTATAAGACGCCCCCATGTACAAGACGACCCCCGCAATTTTTCAGCCCCAAACAACAGTTTCTCTACTGCAGTTTCTCTCATCGGCTTACGTCCGTGTATAAGACGACCCTACATTTTTAGTCTAACGATTCTGGTACCTTGTATAAAGGAATCAATGCCTTCCCAATGAAATTCTGTTCAGCAAAATTTCCTTTGTACAAAAATTTCCCCACAGGAATGCATTGAAAACGGAGTAATAATCCCTGATCGCGACCGGTGTTTTCTGTTGTACCGATTCGCCCCGTTGGCAATTCTGTTTAGCGAATTCCCCCTCTGTCTCCGGAATTTTTTTATGTTGTACAGATTTTATGTTATACAAACTGCTCGTTACACGAGGGTCCACTGTAGTCTTATACATGGAGAGAAAAAATACAGTGACAGGAAAAAAAAGAGAAAGCTACCTGGTCCCTAAACTGAGTCTAGCAGCAACAGGGTGGGCGATCCTTCTGGCCATGCTTTATGAGTCTGAAATGTATCACTTTAATAATAATAATAATAATAATAATAATAATAATAATAATAATAATAATAATAATAATAATAATAATAATAATAATAATAATAATAAATAGGGAAGGAAGGCTGAAGGGATTATTATATACCTGTCAGAATCCTGCCCTCCGCTCCCCGTTGACCAATGTGTCGTTGGCGCTTCCAGTCTTTTCTCGTTCCGTGCCCTCCCTCGGCGACTCCAGGTTCGCTTCCCGGCAGCTGCTAAACCCATCACCGCCTCCGCGTCTATTAGGAGGCGCCGCGGCTCCTGTGTTGACCTGGGGGAATGGAAAAGGCTCGTGATGGGGGGGTGGGGGTGAGAGGCAGAAAGAAGCCCAGGGAACCCTTCTGAAGAGAGTTGTTACCATGTTTTCCATCTATAAGACGCCTCCCCTGTACAAGACGACCCCCCCCAACTTTTTCAGCCCCAAACAACAACAGCACGCAGGCTACCCCCCCCTTCCCTTCCCTTGGGGCGTGGGGCTCGGCCTTCCCGGAGCGCCCTGCAAGGTTGGGGGGGGTCCCCTCCCTCCCTCCCTCTGGGTTTTGGCCCAGGGAAGGGGTCCCCCCCTGGGAGCAACAGCCCTCCCCCCCACCCGTGGCTCTCCGACGGTCCGAACACCCCCCCCCTTCGGCGGGGCAACAGCCCTCCGCAAATGGCTTAGCCAGACCTTGGCATCCTTACCCGGCTGGGGGGGGGGGGCGGAGAGGCTGATGGGGGGGGGGAATCGGACTCAAGTCGCCTCCCTCCCTCCCCAGCACTGACACCTTGCCCGGGGGCTGCTCCCCCCCGCCACCTCCTCTTCCTACTCCCCCCCCCACACACATGCACCCCCCCACTCCACCCCCATCCCACTCGCGTCGTCCTGCCGCGGGTCTCTCCAAGCATCGCTACCCCATTGCAAAATATAATCTGGATAGCGGGTGTGTGTGTGGGGGGGGGGGGACAGCGGCGGGGGGGGGGGAAGGGTCGATAGGCAATTGGGCGCCCCTAATTGCTGCGCCCCCCCCACCGCCCCTTGCCCTCCCTAAGCTACAGCCCCTGGTCACCTCCCGGGTTTTCGCTTTGGGGGGGGCGCTGCTGGAAAGAGCCGTTTCCCGGCTGCGAATTCCCACCGGGCAAAAAAAATCTGGAGGCTGCAGATGGGAAAGAAAAAGGGGGGGGGGGGGCTAGTGTGTGTGTGTGTGTGTGTGTGTGTGTGTGTGTGTGTGTGTGTGTGTGTGTGTGTGTGTGTGTGTGTGTGTGTGTGTGTGTGTGTGTGTGTGTGTTTGGGGGGGGCGGAAAAAAAGACAGGGTTGGGTGTTTTTTTTTTTTGGCAGGATGGGAGGCACAGAGCGTCGGTAAAAAAAAGTGGTCAGAAGGCGACCCTGCGAGTGTGTGTGTGTGTGTGTGTGTGTGTGTGTGTGTGTGTAATCGAACTCCCATCCTCCTAAACCACCATCCGGCGTGCCGCTGGGTTTCCAATCAAATCCTTTTTTCCCCCACGATCCCCCCTTATCCAAAGTCTGCGCGCCTCTCCTTGAGCCCGACGAGGGGTGGGGGTGGGGGGCAGAAAAGGACCTCTTTTACACCGACCGCTAAGCCGCGGAACTCCCTGCCACCCGATGGAGCGAGGCCTGCCCCATTGGGGTAGAAGGGAATCGATCCGATTCCTGGAGTGGGGTTTGGGGGTGGGGGGTGGTGCTGTCCTTAGGAGGGATCTGCCATCGGGTCCTCCGTGACCTTTGGCGCCCCCCCCCATGAAATAAGCAACCCGCGAAATCTCTTTGCGTTCAGTTCTTGAAAATGTAAGCAGGTGGCGGTGTGTGTGTGTGTGTGTGTGTGTGTGTGTGTGTGTGCGTGTGTGTGTGTGTGTGTGTGACTCCATCCTGGGTTTGGTCTCCCTCTCTTCCCGCTGCCTCCAACTTTTCCCAGGATTCTTGTTCCCCCCCCCCCCAAGAAAATTCAGCCTTCTCACCAGGTGCCCAAAGTCGGGACAGCCTCGGTTTTTACACGACCCCTAAGATCCGCTGGCCACTTAAATTCGCACCAGAGATCTTAGGGGTTCGTCGCTCTTCCTGCGTTCCCACCCCCCTCCGCACTTCGTGGTTGCTGGCTGCGTGAGGGAGGGAGAAAAAGAGAAAGAAAAGCATGCAGCTCACCTCCATTCTGCCTCTCCTCTCTGTAAAAGTAGCTCTTTGGGAGCCAAAAAGCAACAAACAGAAGCAAGGAGAGCCCCGCACTCACTATCGTTACACCGGATCAAATAATTTTCACCTCCAAAGAGCAGGTACTTGAAAGGTGCGCTGGGACGCGCTAAAGTGGGCGGGGTCGCACTTAATTTCCTGTTAACTCCGGAGCTGGTGGGTAAACATTTTTAAGCTCTGGAGCTTGCAGCCATTTGCAGCCGAGTTTAGGGGTCGTGTATAAACGCCCAATTTTCCCCTCCAAAGGTAAGATAGTTCCGGCTTGGTTTAATCTTGGAAGCCCCTTTGGTCTGTCTGTCTGGCCCTTCTTCCATAAAGCTCTCCACCGGGGCACTGCGCCAAAATCCACCCCCACCCTTTTCAGCTTTCTTAACTCTCCAGCTTTCGCATCCAGAGGGGGGGGGGGAGGCAGAGAGGCAGGGATGAAGCCAGCAAGGAGGGGGGGGGATGGGGAGGCGAGTGGGGGTGGGGGTGGTGGGGGTCCGGCCGTGCTCCTGCCTTCTTTTTACACTGGAATCCGGATCAGTCCCCTTGGCCGCCTGGCTCTGAAGGACATTTCAGGCCAGGAGACCACGACCCCTCCCTCGTTGTTGGCCCTCCAGCCAAAATCCCTTCTCCTTGAACCCCCCACCCCGCCTTCCCGACCTTAGCTGGAAATTGCTGGGGGAGGGGGGTCCGGGGAGGGGGATTTTTCAAGGTGGGGGGTGGAGAGAGGGGTTGCTAGTTGTCCAAATCCAGAGTGGAAAATTGGCCGCTGGTGGTGGCCACGGAATGTGGATGCCACTCCCTTTCTGCTTGTTGTGTGTTAAAGTGTGTGTGTGTGGGGGGGGAGGTTGCAAGGAGGGGGGGCTATCCTTTGAGGGAGTTCCTAAACTTCCCAACGGAGAAACTGAGGCCGAAGGAAAGGAAGGGATGGATTCGAGGCCAACATTATGGCCGAGGGCCTGATGGATGGGTTTGGGGTGGGGTGGGCTTGAATTGGGCTACCTTAGGGTGAGCCCCCAAAGCCAGGCATGGTGGCCAGAGGCTGGCTCTGGGGGAGCAGAGACATTACCCATCTACACCCCCACCCCACCCCACCTCACTGACCCCATATCTTTTGATTTCCTCTTCCATAAATAGAAGGGGGGGTTCCTGTAAAAGGATGGGGTGAGCCCTCCCTCTCACCCCAAGTCCTTTTGTTTTATTTTAGAGTGTATTGTTTTATTTTTGCCCATCTGGAGAAATCATGCTTAAGAAATACAAAGGTAAACAGCCTCAACCCCCCCCCCCGCCAGTAAATTGGGGTTTATTTTAGAATGTAATATAAGTGGAGCCGGGAACCATTACCCACTTGGGAATTTTTACACTTTTGGACTTAAGAACAGCCTGGCTGGAAGAGGCCGCAGCCCATCCAGTCCAGCATTCTGTCTCACCCAGCGGCTCACCATTTGCTTCAGGGTGTTCCCAAGCAGATGTCTTCACCTGCTTACGATTCCCCGCCAATGGCACTGAGAGATATCCTGCCTGTCTCCCCAACCCGGAGGTTGTCCTTAGGCATCCTTCATGATAGCCATGGATAACCTGGTTCTCCATGAACTGGTCCCATCCTTTCTTCAAGCGGTCCAGGCGGACGGCTGTCCCAAATCTCCCTTTCTGCTCCCAGAATGGCACTCCCACAACTCCTCTGATTTTGAGAGGTGGTCTTGCCTCCCCCCTGGTCCTGGTGCCTGCCAAGAACGTCGGACCACAACCTCCCAAGGTCTCCCAGGAATGATGGGAGTTGTAGTACGAAAAGTAAACATGTCTGAATTCTGGGTAGGGAATGAGGGGGGCTGGCTTCTTTGCCAGCGGCTCCAGCACTGCACAGCCCCATCATGTGTAGGGCAAGTGGCAAGTGGCTGCCCATCCCGTAACGTGGGAACCATCCACCCCAGACCCCCCAACCCCATGGTTTTCTTGGAAAAGCTATGATGGGAAAACCAGGTCTATGATAGCCCTCATCACATCCCATAATAGTTTGCCAGTGGGTCGCACAAGGATGCCAGGTGAGGTACCCCCTCCCTTTCTGGCAGAGAATGCATGGGGGGACTTGCACAGTTGTCAGTGGGGGGGGCAGAAGTGGGGGTGGGCGACGCCCTCCTCCTAACTAGTCCTCAAAGCACAATATAAGCCTTGAAAGCTCGCGGTGTGGCTTGGTGGCCATGTTTCCCCTCCACGTTGCCAGTGGGATGTAGCTCAGTCAGCGGGAGCACCAGGAGCCAGGGATCGGCCCTTGATCCCCTCCCTGTGCCTCCCAGGAGAAAATTAGCCCGCCTGGGTAGCCTTGGCCAAGTGGCAGGGTGGCCCGAGGGCACCCCCAGGGAGAAGGAAAGGGGAAACCTCGGCTTTCAAGGTGCCCATCAGGCCAGGTAGCAGGTACTGGATGTGAGTCTGCACAGTAACCCAGCGGTAACGAGTGGGAAGGTGGGAAGGTTGCCCCGTCCATAATGGGCTGAGAATCCTTGGCTGATGTTTAATCCCTCTGATGCGCTCTGGAATGTATACATCTTTCTTTCTTCCTTCCTTCCTTCCTTCCTTCCTTCCTTCCTTCCCTTCCTTCCTTCCTTCTTTCCTTCCTTTGTTCCTTCCTTACTTCCTTTCTTCCTCTTCCTTCCTTCCTTTCTTTCTCTTCCTTCCTTCCTTCCTTCCTTTGTTCCTTCCTTCCTTCTTTCCTTCCTTCCTTCCTTTGTTCCTTCCTTTGTTCCTTCCTTTCTCTTCCTTCCTTCCTTCCTTCCTTCCTTCCTTCCTTCCTTCCTTCCTTCCTTCCTTCCTTTCTTTCTCTTCCTTCCTTCCTTCCTTCCTTCCTTCCTTCCTTCCTTCCTTCCATTCATCATCAGATCCTTCCTTCCTTCCTTCCTTCCTTCCTTCCTTCCTTCCTTCCTTCCTTCCTTCCTTCCTTCCTTCCTTCCATTCATCATCAGATCCTTCCTTCCTTCCTTCCTTCCTTCCTTCCTTCCTTCCCCTTATTTCAGAGTGTCCAGGGGAGGCTGGAATGTTCTGAAACAGGTTTTGTACACATGTTGCCCTTTTTAAAATTCTCTTGTAACCCTGCTGCTTGATACGGAGGGTGGGCAGAACGGGCGTCTGGATTGGTAGCCGAGTGTAGTTCCCTTCTCTTCTGTGTACGGGGCAGAGACCCGCGGTATCTGTGTGTCAGGAGGGACACCTTGTAAGGAGGAAATGGGCCCAGAGAAACAGCCGACTTGTCGGTGAGGAGGGGGGAGTCCATTCCGTGGCCATTCAGGAGCTTCCGGGATGGAAGTGTGCCGCTTTTACCAAGTGGGTGGCAGCTGGCCACGAATTCCTCCCCAAACCTGGCGCTCTAGAGACCCACAACCCCTCCTCCATCCGTCTGTGAATATTCTCAAGTCATGCAGGTGAGTTTATCTGGAAGAGAAGTCATGGCAACTGGACTCCTTTCTCTTGAGAGGGCGAAAGGTTTTGCTGCGCCTCCACGCAGCTTCTCCAGTCTGAAACGTTTCCATCTCTTTTAAAAAAAAAGTTCAGTTCTCCATCAGCTATCCCTGACGGGCTGCAGAGCCTTTGAGCCTGCGGTTGGTTTTGGACAGGCAAGCAAGAGCCATTGGTCTTACAAAAGGACCGCTCCTTCCTTGGTTGCTATGGGGCCGATCCCGCTGAGGGTGGGTTTTAAAGGAAACTCCTGCTAATGGACACGTGTGTGTGTGTGTGTGTGTGTGTGTGTGTGTGTGTGTGTGTGAGAGAGAGAGAGAGAGAGAGAGAGAGAGAGAGAGAGAGAGAGACTTGTGGTGGTTGCCATGAGGATGAAATCCAGCGCTACATCCCTGACTTCTTCTCTCTCCCCCCCCATCGCTTCTTCCAAATGGGGGGAAGATTTGCGCACCTGCTCCGTGGCATCCTCCCTGCCGGGTCTGCAACGCGTTCCCGGCCTCTCTCCCGACCCCTTGATGTCTTCCCCAGACTTGTTCTTGGGCCGGGCAGGAGACCAGGAGGGGCAGGCGTCCTGCCGAAGCCTCCCCCCTTTTTGCGCGCGGCCCGCTTGGATCGCGCGCTGGCTTGGCTCCGGGCTCTCGGGCAGCGCACGCCGCCTCGGCCCGGCTGGGTCGGAAAGGGGCCTCCCCAGCGCCCCCGCTTCCCACGTGCCTTCGGGGAGACGCGCGTCAAAGGCAGGCTGGAAGGAAACTTTTTAATAAGAGAGACCTTATTTAACCTGTCTGGGTAAGGACCCCCCTGCCCCCCTTTCTCACCCCCTTCCCAACTTTTCCCATCTGTAGAATAACCCTACCATCACCACCACCACCACTGTCACCATCCAAGGGAGTCGCCCCTGCCTGAATAAAAACAAACAAACCTGGGTAGCCTTTGGAGTCACACAGGGCTCTTCGCCTCTTTTAATTTTTATAAGAGATCCACGCCGGTCTCTTTCTTCTGAGAAGAGGAGGGGTGCGCCTCTGAACCGGGGCGCCTTTTTTTGGGGGGGGGTGTTCCACAGAATCACAGAGTTGGAAGAGGAGGCCTCAAGGCCCCCCCCCCCCGTCCAAGCCACACACACACACACACACACACACACACACACACCCTCCTGGTTTCCTCTGGGGATCAATCACTCCTGCCAGGAACGTATCCCGTTTTGCAAAAGAAAGGCGAGAAGCTCCGGGTTTAGCAGCGCATCGGCACCTTCCCTCTCTCCTTCCTGTTTTTTATTTCAAGTTAAAAAGGAGCCTGTGTTCTGCAGGACCTCCCCCGCTCTTTTCCTGCCGGAGAGAGTGTGTGTGTGGGGGAAGAGAGTGGCTACCCCCCCCAGCACATAAATTCGGGGGAAAGGAAAAGGAGATCTTTCAGGAGCGCGCCGGCGTCTTTGGGACCCCTTAAAAATCTGCCTCTTCCAATCCTTCCCACCAAGATTGCAGAGAAATTCAAGACAGCGGGCGGGGAAATTTGGGGGGGGGGGGGTTAAGCTAGGCATCGGGGCTGCTCAAGTGAGGATCGGGGCCTCTTTTCTAACGACCCCCCCTTTTTTCTCCCGGGGTTGGTCGCAGCTTTGGATCCCATCCGCGGTCTGTCCGGGGTAAACTATATATGAAGGGGGTGGGTGGGGAGGGGGCGAAGGACAGCGCTCTTATTTAGTTGCCTCTACTTTGCAGGAGGGCGGGAAGGGGGGGTGTCCGCCTGGTCCTTATTTTTTTAAATTTGCAGACTCTGGCCCCTGCATCTCTCTCTCCTCCCCCCCCCACTTATCCACCGCCAGGCCTTCCCCCTTTGCCACTGCCTGGGGAGGGGGAGAGGGAGGGGGGTAAGGCCCAGGTAGGTACACACGTCTCTCTCTCTCTCTCTCTCTCTCTCTCTCTCTCTCTCTCTCTCTCTCTCTCTGTGTTCGTACTGGTGAGGACCCAGCTTGGGGGGAGATGTGTGTGTTGCATGTGTGTTATGTCGTTACAGTCGTGATTGACTCTTCATGACTCCATGTCCATGGAGTTTTTCTTGGCAAGGAACACTGGAGTGGTTTGCCATTTCCTACTCCAGGCGCCTACAGCACCTGGTATTCCCTGGTGGTCGCCCAGGGAATTGCGGAGGGGGGTGGGGACAGAGGAAGAGCGACGAACCCCTAAGATCTCTGGTCCGAATTTAAGTGGCCAGCGGATCTTAGGGGTCGTGTGAAAAGGCCCCAAGGACTCACCAGGCCAAACCCTGCTTAGCTTCCGAAATCAGGGGAGATCGGGTGTGCAATCAAAAACTGTCAACCGCCCAGAGACTCCTTGAAGTGGTCTGGGGGTGGCATATAAGCAGAACGCTTTGCTTTGGTGCACCCCGCGCCTGGTGTGTGTGTGTGTGTGTGTGTGTGTGTGTGTGTGTGTGTGTGTGTGTGTGTGTGTGTGTGTGTGTGTGTGTGTGTTGAGGGGGGGACACACTCACTTCCTTCCCCACATACACCCCGATCGCCCCCTTCCTTCCTGATCTGCAGCCCGCCCCGCCCCCCGCGGCGCCTGGGTGCGCGCGCGCGCGCGTGCGTGTGCCTGGGGTTCCCGGAGCGTGCAGGGCGCGTGCCTCCGATCCCGGGGATTTGGGGAGGGGGGGGGGAAGGCGCGCGAACAAAGAGTCTTTTCACGGGAGCAGGGCTGGAGGCTGCCGATCGGAATGCCGATAGTCGTGGGGCTGCCAGGCGGGGTGGGGGGGGTGCGGACCCCCGCCCCCCAAGCTGGCCCCACGCCACACCCCATCTGATCGATCCCTGGGGACGCCCCCCCTTCCGCCGCCGCTGCGCTCCACTTTTGGGGAGGGAGAGCGGCGCCACAGGGGCACCGAAGTTCTGGGTCCCCCCCCCCCATTCCTCTTTCCCACAGGTACCCTTTTTAGGGGATCCTTCGGTCTCCCCCCCAGAGAGGAAAGGGGTACCACCGAGGCCAGCTTTCCCGGGTGCTCCTGCTGCCTCGATTCCCCCCCCCTTTCCGTTTCCCTCCCTTTCCTCGTCGTCGCTTTGCAGAGTTCTTGAATTTCACTAACCAGCTTTTATCTTTAATCTGCTTTGGATTCTCTTCCAAAAAAAAGGGGGGGGGAGGACGAGGGCTATTCTTTTCATGGGCTTTCAACAGGAACTTGAAGCTAGAAAGTTGTGTGTGTGTGTGGGGGGGGTCCCGCCGGAGCAGAGAGACTGCGGGGGGGTTGCCACCTTTACAGACCAGTTTGGCTCCTCTGCCTTTTATGCCAACGTTCGCTGGGCACCAAACAGCCCTGAAACTTGGCTGAACGGGTCAGAGAAGCCTATTTATTTATTTATTTATTTATTTATTTTTAGCTTTTGTATACCGCCCTATTCCCACAATGGGGACTCAGGGCGGTTAACAACATAGAGATAAAAACAGATAAAATCAGGCACAGACAATAAGTAACAATTTTGCTAAAACAATTAAATCCAAGATTAAAAAGGCGGGGAGGAGGAAAAAAAAAAAAGAGCAGAGTCCCTAACCCTCGCCATAGGCCTCTCGGAAGAGCATGGTCTTAAGGCTCTTCTTAAACGCCGCCAGCGAGGGGGCCAGCCGTAGTTCACCTGGGAGTTTGTTCCAAATTGCCGGTGCCACCCACCGAGAATGCCCGACTGCGAGTACGCGCTTTTCGGGCTTCCCTCGGGGGGACCGTCCGCAGGGAAAGGGCCACCGAGGCACGGGTGGGTCGGGCCAGGTCTAATTGTCTGGGAAGACGCTCCGCCAAATAAGCCGGGGCCAAGCCATGGAGGGTTTTGTAAACCAAAACCAACACCTTGAACCTTATTCGGGAGGCAACGGGTAACCAGTGTAGGCGAGCCAGGATGGGGGTGGCGCGGTCATAACGACGCGCACCAACCACCAGCCTGGCCGCCGTATTCTGGACCCGCTGCAATCGCCGAACAAGGTTCAAGGGGAGCCCCATGTAGAGAGCGTTGCAATAGTCCAGCCTCGACACAACCAGCGCCTGTACCACTGTCCTCAAGGAGCCCTCATCGAGGTACGGGCAAATCTGGGCGATAAGCCTTAGGTGGTAAAAGGCCGACCTGACCACGGCTGACACCTGAGAATCCAGGGTCAGATCCGGGTCTAGGACGACGCCCAGATTCCGCACTCTTTGCGCCAGCTGGAGGGCGGACCCACCCAGACTGGGAAGAGGGCCACAATACCCCTCCGACGAGCCCCCGAAGAACATAACCTCGGTCTTGCCTGGGTTGAGCCTGAGCCTGTGGGTCCTGGTCCAATCCAAGACCGCGGCCAGGCAGCGATCAAGGGTCTCGACGGCCTCCACTGCATAGGTGGAGAAGGAGAGATAGAGCTGTGTGTCATCAGCGTACTGATGACAGCAGACTCCATAACTCCGGATGATCTCAGCCAGCGGCTTCATATAGATGTTAAAGAGCATTGGGGAGAGCGACGACCCCTGAGGCACCCCACAAGAGAGTGTCCAGGGAGCCGACAACTCACCACCCAAGCTCACTCGCTGGGTACGGCCCCCAAGGAAGGACCGGAACCAGGCCAAGGCCTGGCCCCCGATCCCAACCTCCGAGAGCCGTTCCAGCAGGATACCGTGGTCGACGGTATCGAAAGCCGCTGACAGGTCGAGAAGGACCAGCAGGGTAGAGCAACCCCTGTCAGCCCTCCTTAACAGATCATCATGCAGCGCGACCAGGGCCGTCTCCGTCCCATGATGCGGCCTGAACCCGGACTGGAAAGGATCCAGGACATGGTTCTCCTCCAGGAACGACTGGAGACGCAGGGCGGCGACTCGCTCAATCACCTTGCCCAGAAAGGGAACATTGGCTATGGGACGATAGTTGGACAAATCGTCCACCGCCAAGCCGGATCTCTTAATAATGGGCTTCACCACCGTCTCCTTCAGAAGACTAGGAAAGATCCCGTCTCTGAAGGAGGCCGAAGCAATCAGTGAAGCCCATTTCGGCATGCTCCCCCCTGCGCTCTTAATCAACCAGGAAGGGCAAGGGTCGAACGGAGAGGCCGCAGGCCTGCAATGTCCCAGGGCCCTGGAGGCATCCACAGTTGTAACAGGCCCCAACTCAACAAACCGAGGCGACCGAGGCGGCCCGACGCTGGCCACGACAGAGGCTGGGCTAGGGCAACCGGAGTCCAGCTCGGAGCGGATGGCCTCTATCTTAGATTTAAAATAGGCTGCGAATGACTCACTAGTGAAATCACTAGGAGGAGGCCCCGGCGGACCGGGATTGGTGAGGTCTCGAACCACACGGAATAACTCCGCTTGCCGATTCGAGGCCTCACCAATTCTCAGGGTGGCAAAAGATCTCCTAGCAGCCCTTATCGCATGGGAATAGCGACCGGTCGACGCCTTAAACCGCAGCCCAATTCTGTGCCGTCCGAGCCTTCCGCCATCTGCTCTCTAGCCTTCTCCGCTCTTGCTTCATCGCCCGTAGCTCCTCAGTAAACCAAGGAGACGAGCGGGCTCGGCATCGGATCAGGCGCTTGGGGGCGATCCGATCGACAACCCCCGCCACCTCCTCAAACCACCGTTGGGCAAGGGAGTCGGCCGGATCGTCATCCAACCCGTCTGGAACATCCCCGAGGGCCTCCGAAAACCGCGCTGGGTCAAGGAGCCCCCGGGGACGGGCCCAGATGGAAGGGCCCAGCTCCCCGCGGGGCGGGGTGGCTACGTCAAGAGAGAAGGTCAGCAGATAATGATCTGACCATGACACGGGCCAGGTCAGCAACCTCCCGACCCCCAGATCCGAACCCCGCGAAGTGGAGGCAAAAACCAGGTCCAGCGTGTGTCCACCCTTATGAGTAGGTCCGATGACTAATTGGGACAGGTTCATGGAGGCCTAGCAAGAGTTCAAAGTGTGTGTGTGGGGTGTGTGTGTGTGTGTTACAGGATTCCTTGGGCCCTGCATGGGTGGATGTAGGCACAGTAGTGGCCAAACTTCGGCCCTCCAATCTGTGAAGATTCTCAGTCATCCAGGTGAGTTTATCTGGAAATTGGGTCATGTGGCTACTGGACTTCTTTTTTGAGAGATAGAAACGTTTCGCTGTGCATCCAAACAGCGAAGTCCAGTAGCCATGACTCAACTTCCAGATTCGGCCCTCCAGATGTTTTGGACCACAACTCTCACAGTCTTTTGTCCTTGGCAATCTAAGCTTGGGATTCTGGGAGTTGCGGTCCAAATACATCTGGAGGGCCGAAGTTTGGACACCACTGGACTGTAGGGGGCCTGGGGTGGGCGCAACAGTCCTTTAAGGCAGGGGGTGAGACTAGATGGCCTCTGGAGTCGCCTACGCCTGTAAGCGGGTCAAGGTCCCATCAGAAGGGCAGAGGAGCAGGAAAGGTGGCATCGTTTCCTGTATGAGCAAAAGTCCTCTTTGCCTTTCAGCGCATCTCTTGGTTCCAGGCATGTCCAAACTTTGGCCCTATCCAGATGTTTTGGACCGCAACTCCCAGAATTCTAAGCTTAGATGGCCAGTGGCAAAGGACGGTGGGAGTTGCGGTCCAAAACATCTGGATAGGGCCAAAGTTTGGACATGCCTGGAACCGGACCTCAGCAAGCGCAGCCGTTCAGGGGGGTCTCCTCTAAAAGTGTTTTGGGGGGCTGGAAATAAGGGAGGGGGAATATGAATGGAAGAAGGGGACAGGTGGGTGGGTGGTGGAGGGGCCGCATCCTGACTCTTCCCCCCTCTGTGTGATGTGACGATCCTTCACTTTTTCTCTTTCTCCTCCAGCCTCTTCTGCCTCCGACCCGGTGGACGTCCTGAAGGTGCTTCGCCTCCACAGCCAGCCCGAGGGGGTCCGGAAGACCCCCGGCTTCTGCCCCAAGCAGCGGCGCTCGGGATCGGGGCCCGACGTGGCTTACCGGGTCTCCCGCCAGGCTCAGCTCAGCGCCCCCACCCGGCAGCTCTTCCCAGGTAGAGGGAGAAGGGGGGCAAGGGGGCAAGGGGGGTGGATTCAGAGGGGGGGTCTTTTCCCCTGGCAGAGAGGGCAACCCCCTCCCCAGGCTCTTCTC